>CAIGQQ010030629.1:605127-615623 GCA_903798035.1 Danio albolineatus
TGTGATTAGAGATTTGTGAGTACTGTTTGTTTTGTGTTTGCTTTGTTTATGAAAACTTGTTCTACTGGCTTGTTAGACCTTTTTGCCTGCTGACACTGATTTTGGATTGTCCCTTAAACATGGTCGCCTGTTTGTAAATAGTGTACATATTATTGGGATAGTAAGGAGTTTGACGCCATTTTATTTGTAAACCTTTAGACCTCTGTTTTTGTGTTAGGTAGTTAGGGGAGTGTATTGTATTTTCTTTTCTTTCATTTTGATCAGGTAAGTTAGAGATTTAAAATAAAGGATTTTTTGTTTGTTATTTTGTCCTTGTCAGCTCCCGAATTCAAACCCCAATAAATCTTTGATTTCATTTTCTTTGTCTTGTCTTTCATGTTGAGCACCATCCCTAGACGGTGCGTAACAGTTCAGTAAAAGTTGAGTTGAGAGCACGGTGAAACCTCCCTGCAACCATCAGATGGTCTCATATTGCCCCATCCAGCGTTACCGTTAATGTGGGTAGACAATATGAGCCAGAGGTAACTTACGGGGATATTTTTAATCACTCTGTCCTGTCACGAGGAGTAGATGGAGCGTTTATGAAGACTTATAAAAGTACAGAGGCCTACCAATATTTACACAGTGGGAAAGTTGGTGGTGTTCTAATACACAGTGAGGGGGATTTCGTCTCTTTAAAAGCAAATGTGCACCTTAGCCAGTCCAGCAGTCCATGCCACTCAGTGTGGGTGCTACTTAGTAAGCAGGGATCAGTGAAGACTACAGGATGTTCATGCATCGCTGGCTTGGGCAATAATATCCAGCTGCAGGCCCGCAAAACCACATACGTTTCAGGCACACACAATCTAGGCAAACCATATATGCTTACGACGAATGTTAATGTTATTAACGTCTCCTCGGACATCGTCATCAGTATGTTTTTATATATATTGTTAAGAAATGTTGTACAGAATACACAATAGTGGTTACTGTTTCACAAATATGGCGATATATACTGTTCCACAAATATCAAGACGGGCGAATGTGCAACATTGTTTTCGATCGCCATTCAATATAATAGACTGAACAGTTTTCTAGCAGTCATTATTTATCTGACAGTCAGTATAGCGGATACTCGTTTGTTTGCCTTGCTGAACGATCTAAATTGGACATGTTTAATTTATATGATGGAATATGTATAGGCAATTATTTATCTTTATATGTAATAAAAATCCTTTTACACTTAATAAATGTAAAACACTTTTTATTTTACTCAAACGATTTAATAGTATTTTTTTGATTAATTTTCTAAAAACTTTTTATTAATGGTTTCCCAAATTAAATATATACTACTTTATAAAGTAATATATTGTTTTTAAACCATAAAGTACTTGTAATTTGTGGTTATTATAGTTGCAAGTAATGAAATTTGCTCTGCGCACTTGCGGTTTTTAAAGAAACCTTTTGGTGTGTTAATCTAGTCAATACTCTCGTTCAAAGAGGTAATAATTCGCACTCATCAGATAATTGCTTCATGTTGAGGAAGGCATTGTGCCGAAACGTTTGTGTCATTGAGTCACCCAGAGAATATTATAGTTGCAACAAATTTAGCAATAAAAACGAATTAACTGTTAATAAATAATAATAATAATTACTAATAATAATTAATAATAAATATATATAATTTTCCCAGAGATGGGTTGCGGCTGGAAGGGCATCCGCTGCGTAAAACAAATGCTGGATAAGTTGGTGGTTCATTCCGCTGTGGCGACCCCGGATTAATAAAGGGACTAAGCCGAAAAGAAAATGAATGAATAAAATATATATAATATATATAATAATATATATTACTAACAGTTGCTACAGTTTAGTAAATGAGTCTAAGTGTGTCAACATTAATATCCTGAATTATTACACTTAACCCTACAATTAGACAGTCTGTTATGTTTTCTTTGTGTATGCGGATACATGAATAAAGCCATAAGTGTTTAATCAATTATTATTATTGACATAATTTGAGGTCAGAAACTGCAGAGATGTTAAAATGATCGTTACGATATAATAATGAAATAATGACTGAAATGGGAAACCCTAAACTGTTCACAGTCTAATGGCCCGTTTCCACTGAGTGGTACAGTACGGTACGGTACGGGTCGGTACGGGTCACCTTTATCAGGCTTGCGTTTCCACTGCAAAAGGGTACTTTTTTTGTGGGTGTGGTGTACGACAGAAAGTTTGTCGACGTCATTTTCACTCGAGGAAATATCTACAGTAAAGCTTTATGGGTCGTTCACAAATCATACGAGAAGCACTTCTCACAAAACAGATTCTTTATTATCCACATAAACACTGGTGTATAAATGTTCATTACTGACTGAACATGATCTGATTATAACTGCAGATCAATGATACGAAATAGCCTACGGTCCGCGATTATATCAAATAAATAAATAAATGCAGCATATATGAACACATACAGCCCCACACAGTCTCCGATGTTACCAAATTACAGAAAAACTAGACACAGCAGACATTTAGTCCTTATTTAGGTTCAAAAACAATACGAAATATAGCCCCGTCTGTGCAAACCTCTCATCTGTATGTTTTATCATCACCAGCACATGTAGCCTCTCCGTCATTATTCTCTCGTTAGAGAGTAACTCCGTCATTCCGAGTTAATAATAGTCCAGGTTAAGAACTTTGTTATTTCAAACATTGACGCGCACGCGAGCGACAAAGCGAAAGCACTCGCCCACTCGCGCTTATGGGCTCATCATAACCCATTATAGTCTGCTCTTCTCTCGGCATGGTGGCAGTTCAAGACGACGACAAAGTTTGTTTAAGCTCGGGTCGACCATGGCTCGTTATTATATGCTGATATTATTTCAGAGCATTGTTTCTCGGCTGTGTATTAAACATGGCGGGTCCTTTGTTTTCATTCTGCTTGTTGCGCAAGCAAATGACGTATCTCTGTAAGCCAATGGCGTTCAGCTGCGCGTCTAGCTCCGCCTTACAGCTCGCTTTGGTACGCTTGGGACCCTTTGCAAAGGGTGACTAAAAAGTGGTACGGTACGGTTCGGTACGCTTTTAGACAGTGGAAACGGCCTTAAAAGTGAACCGAACCGTACCATACCGTACCGTACCACTCAGTGGAAACGGGCCATAACAATCGTAGCACGGGCGGTCTCGATCGCCATGTTTGTGAAATACAGTAGGTGACGATAATGCTCCTAAGTAGGTAGTTAGTTACCATATATGGATTGCCTAGATTGTGTGTGCTAGATTGTGTGTGCCTGAAACGTGTGTGGTTCTGCTGGTCTGCAGCTGGATATATCTCAGTTTAGTAAGGTCCTGTAGCCACGCAGCCTTTATATTATGGAAGGCAAGTAAACATATGAATAAATAGTAATATCTTGTTAGGTCTGTGTTAACATAAGTAAGCTATAAATTTAAACAGTATGCTGACGTATTTGTGTAATAATACACAGCTGTTGACTCGGTTACCATCAGCAGACTCAGTATCTGGTAAGATCTCTTCATTTGTGAGGTATTGACCTTATTCTTCAATGCTGAAGTCGCTCGTTTTTGCAATTGTTTTAGAACTTCCGATTCAGTGCCCAATGGAAGAAATGATTAGGGTATAATAAACGGCAGAAAATGGTCAAACTACTCGGTCTACAAACAAGTGTTTGCACGACTACACTTACAAAATAGAATAATATAATAAGAAAACATCAGTTTGCAACGTCAAGCAGCAGAACGAGCTGTTTTTAATGTCTAAAAATGAATGGAAGTGAATGAGAGCGGAAGTCTCGAGACAAGAAGACTCATGGCTGCGCCGCTCATACACGGAGAATAAGGTCAATACAGTTGAAGTCAGAATTATTAGCCCTCCTGAATTATTAGCCCTCCTGTAGATATGTTTAACGGAGAGATTTTTTTTCAACACATTTCTAAACATAATAGTTTCAATGACTAATTTCTAATCACTGATTTCTTTTATCTTTGCATTGATGACAGCACATAATATTAGACTAGATATTGTTCAAGACACTAGTACTCAGCTTAAAGTCACATTTAAAGCCTTAACTACTGTAAGTTAATTAGGTTAAAGTTAGGGTATTTAGGCAATTCATTGTCAGGGCCGGATTAATGGTGCCCCTGCGGGGGAGGAAAAATGCTGATTTTGCAGTGTCTATTTTAAAACTGTTATAAAAACACACACTTACGCCCTGTTTACACTTATAAGTTTCAGTTTTAAAATGCCACTTTAGAACAAAAATGATCAACATCCACACTGACGTTCTAGCATTTGCCCTCCGTCCACACTATACTGCTGAAAACACGCATCGCATGACCATACACACTGTCATGCACTCTAGCATATGCGCACATCTGAGCTCCAGGCAGTCAGCGGGTGCTTCGAGCACAAAACCCCAGAGAGCAGTGCACGTCGGACAGTTTATCAAGGATGTACCCTCGGATGGTGACTCACTATAGTTGCTAAACGTGATATTTAATTAATCTTGTCTCTATCTAACGACTCTTTGGTCTTTTGAATCTATCAGGTAACTTATCACAGCGTCAGTACACTGCTCCAATCTTTCGCTTTCACGCTTGTACTCAGTAATGTTAGCAAAACCTCAGATACTGTTGGTTGGTTCCTGTTGGTTGCGCATCTATTTGACCAACCAAGTTTGTCGACGCCATTACAACGACACAGATCACTCTGCCTATTCATGCTAGAGTAAAGTGATTGACAGGTGGTAATTTGTGTGTAACTTATCTTTATTTATTTATGATTTGGCTATGGGTAAACAAAGACCATGCAGATCAGGTAGTGGAAACGGTAGGCTACAAATAATTAATTCCTCAATAACTAATTAAGTATTCATAAATAATTAATTCACCAATATGATGACGATGCCGTCGTCCATTTCATATTAGTCAACGTACGATGCCAAATTGGTCGAGATCTCCCAACCCTACAGTCTACTACAGACAAACTGAAAAAAAAAAACATTCACTTTTCGGCGGATTTCATGAGAAAGTTTTACAAATCAGATCCCTAATAGGTGAATCCCAGCACAAATTTAATAACCATAGCGAACTGCGCTGCTGAATGACTTAATCTGAATGAATTCAGTGTGTTTTTACAGCACCATTACAGTGGTATCTCTAACCAAGTATCCAAACTCTGAGTTGCATATGAAGGAGATGAATGACAAAACATAAGAGAGATCACAATAAGGCTTGTTTGCCTGCCGTTCAGAGATCCCTGGAGATCTTCACCCCCCGTACCGAGCTCCAGACCCGCCGTTTGAGGACAATGCGGCAAGCGGCTCCTATTAGCATTGAGAGAGAGAAAGAGATGGAGAGGGGCAGCGAGACGCACATACAGATGAGGCTGCGGAGAGTGAGTGAGTGTGTGTGTGTGTGTGTGTGTGTGTGTGTGTGTGTGCGAGCCAGGTGAATATAGATGCAGAAACGCCACCGTTCACAGACGCTCTTTCAGATTCTCAATGGAGAATCACTGTTAGTCTTGCGTGCAGAATACACAAACGTAGGAAGAGCACTCATTCATTCATTTTCCTTCGGCTTAGTCCCTTTATTTATTGCCACAGCGGAATGAACTGCCCTCTATTCCGGCATGTTTTACACAGAGGATACCCTACCAGTTGCAACTCAGTACTGGGAAACATCCATACACACTCATCCATGCACATAAACTACGGACAATTTAGCTCATCCGATTCACCTATAGAACATGTCTTTGGACTTGTGGGGGAAACTGGAGCACCCCGAGGAAACCCACACCAACACGGGGAGAACATGCAAACTCCACACAGAAATGCCAAGTGACCCAGCCGAGGCTCGAATCAGCGACCTTCTTGCTGTGAGGTGAACGTGCCACCCACTATGCCACCGTGGCACCCCTGCCTAGATATTCTGTACATAAAAAAATAAGTAGAACTGGTGACAAAAGGCACTTACACTGGAAACACTGGCCTGAACTGGACTCAAACTTTCTGAAAGACTTTCTGTCTTCTATTGAAGACTAAAGAATATATTCTGAAGACACCTGAGAACCTGTTACCACTGACTTCCATGTGTTTGTCCAACTATTGACGTCATTGGTTACAGGCTTTCTGCTTTCTTGAATTCAATTCAACTCATGCTTATTTCTATAGCACTTTTTTACAATGTATGTTGTGTCAAAGCAGCTTAACATATATGTTCTAGTAAACTGAAATTTTTACTGTAGCATTTTTACAGTTTTTTACTTTTGAAATCTCGGCCATTTTTAGTTAATCTTTTCTTGACAAATTGCAGTATTTTCAGCCTTATGATGAAAAGACATTCCCCAAATAAATAATGATAAAAAGAAAGAAAGAGAGAAAGGAAGGAAGGAAGGAAGGAAGGAAAGAAGGAAGGAAAGAAGGAAGAAAGAAAGAAAGAAAGAAAGAAAGAAAGAAAGAAAGAAAGAAAGAAAGAAAGAAAGAAAGAAAGAAAGAAAGAAGGATGAAAGAAAGAAAGAAAGAAAGAAAGAAAGATGAAAGAAAGAAAGAAAGAAAGAAAGAAAGAAAGAAAGAAAGAAATGAAAGAGAAAGAAAGAAAGAAAGAAAAAGAAAGAAAGAAATGAAAGAGAAAGAAAGAAAGAAAAAGAAAGACAAAGAAAGAAAGAAGGAAGGAAGAAAGAAAGAAAGAAAGAAAGAAAGAAAGAAAGAAAGAAAGAAAGAAAGAGAAAGAAAGAAAGAAAGAAAGAAAGAAAGAAAGAAAGAAAGAAAAAGAAATGGATTAAGAATTTTGAACATTTGACATTCTGATTTTCATCCGCTGTGTAAAACATATGCTGGATAAATTGGCGGTTCATTCCACTGTGGCGACCCCAGATTAATAAAGGGACTAAGCTGAAAAGAAAACGAAGAAAACATTCTGATTTTGTACCAAAAATATAGGCAATTTAGTGCATATTTAAGTTAATAACACATTATTTGAATATTTACATATGAACATTGTAGAAAGCTTATACATGTTTGTGATTCTTCTTGAAATCAATCAACTGTGTAAATATGGAAACAATAATTAGTGATTTTTTTATTATTATTATTCACCTGCAGTGTGTTGCCATAAAATAGCTTTTCTCATTTAATATACGTGGGGTCATGAATATGCAAATGAGTTCCCACCTCCACTCAACGGCAGCATTTCTCACTCAAGTGAAGTAGTAAACACTTGCTCAATGGCAATATATTGGATTAATCTGCTTTGTATGTTTGAACCAGAAACAGATTCCAATGAAGAGTGTATTATATTAGCACATCAATTAAATAGTAATAATAATAATAAGGCAATTTATGCATACAGTATGTTAATTAACTGGAGTCCAAATTCTGGAAATAAAATGCCTGAAATGTGATTGTGACAAAGGTGGTAGGTTATAACATATTAATTTATATGGGTTGACATGCGCAGTTTGACCATGTTGAGGTTTTACTTTATGAAGGCAATCATATATTCATGCAAGCAGACCGTTATGATGTCCTTCATTAATAAACATGAGGTCTGGTGTTTGTATACATGCTGTATATCCCGACGGCTTTCCACATGCAAATAGTCTCGGATACAGCAGTTTCATTGGCTGCTGCGCTCGTTACTGCGCTGTCATGGTCAAACAGTGTGTGTTGACAGTTAAATTGTACGATTTTCATTACAATGCTGAATAACATTTTGAGGTTTACTTAGCCCATAAACCAGTGTGCTACAAAACAATCACAATATTCGCATATAGAAGAAATACGGTTTACAAATTGCTCGCCCTCCTGTGAAATTCTTCAAATGTAATAGTTTGAATAACCATATTCTTTAGTCTTTGCCCTAATTACAGTACATAATATTTTACTAGTTGTTGTTTTTTGCAGTGCACAATTAAAACAAGGATTTATTTTCTTTATTAATATTTGATTATATTCTAAAATATGACTTTTCTGAATATTCTTACAGATTGTGCAACATTTCTGATGTTTTGTGCATGTTTAATACAATTACATGTTTAATACAAAATTAAGAACACATTAGAATCCCACAGTAACACTAAATCAGCCAATCAGAACACCCCAGTAACTCCAGCAACCAATAAGAACATGAGTTAGAACACCAAGTAAGACTAAAAGCCAATCAGAACATATTAGAATCCCACAGTGACACAACGGCAGCCAACTCTAGCAGCCAATCAGAACATGAGTTAGAACACCAAATAATGCTATAGTAGCCAATATGAACACATTAAAATCACACAGCAACACTAAAGCAGCCAATCAGAACAAACTAGCAACTCTAATAGCCAATCAGAACATGATTTAGAAAGCTATGTAATGTTAACAGCTAATCAGAACACATCAGAATCTCACAGTAGCACTAAAGCAGCCAATCTGAACACACTAGCAACTCTTGTAGCCAATCAGAACATGATTTAGAAAGCCATGTAATGTTAACAGCCAATCAGAACACATCAGAATCTCACAGTAGCACTAAAGCAGCCAATCTGAACACCCTATCTCTAGCAGCCAATCAGATTATAAGTTAGAACATCAAATAACACTATAGAAGCCAGGTAGAACACACTATAATCCAATAGCAACAGTAAAGCAGCCAATCTGAACACCCTAGTAACTCTAGCAGCCAATCAGAACATGAGTTAGAACGCCAAGTAATGCTAACAGCCAATCAGAACACATTAGAATTTCACAGCAACACTAAAGCAGCCACTCAGAACACACTAGCAACTCTTGTAGCCAATCAGAACACGAGTTACAACATCAAATAATGTTATAGCAGCCAGTCAGAACACAATAGAATCCCACAGTAACACTAAAGCAGCCAATCAGAACACCCTAGTAACTCTAGTAGCCAATCAAAACATGGAGTTAGAACATCAAGTAATGCTAACAGCCAATCAGAACACATTAGGATCCAACAGTAACACTATAGCAGCCAATCAGAACACCCTATTTCTAGCAGCCAATTCGAAAATGAGTTCGAATGCCAAGACTAACAGTCAGTCAGAACACATTAGAATCCCACAGTAACACTACGGCAGCCAACCAGAAAACCCTAGTAACTCTAGCAGCCAATCAGAACATTAGTAAGAATGCCAAGTAATGCTATAGCAGCCAATCAGAACACACTATAATCTCACAGCAAAACTAAAGCAGCCAATCAGAACACACTAGCAACTCTAGTAGCCAATCTGAACATAATTTAGAAAGCCACTTAATGCTAACAGCCAATCAGAACACATTAGAATCCCACAGTAACACTAAAGCAGCCAATCAGAAAGAGTTAGATTGCCAACTTAGCGTGTTTCTTAAATATCTGCAAATACATTACAGCATTTTCCTGTTTTAGAAGAGTCTAAAACTTACATACAGGGCCTTTAATACCCTCCTCATTTCACCCAATAAAGACACAGACTCCAAACAATCGCTAAAAACAGGCAGAAATGTGCTGAACTCCGTGTGCACTGACACTAACTGTCTCCACAGATAAAGAAGAGCCGCGTCTGACCGTCCGCTGACTCCTTCTCACGGTCTCACCTGTAGTCTGTCACAGTAAACAAACAGGAGAGGAGGAGACAGATTCATGGACAAAAACAGTGGATTCTGCTGTCATGTACACGTGTTAAACTAACAGCGCTGTCTGGTAATTGACGAGTGTTTGAGAGGACACTTTATTAAGCTCACTGTGGGGTCAGGTTCACTGTAAAAAAAAATTATATATGGAAAAAAAAAAAAAAAAGTCATGACAACAAATGTTTTATGTTACTTAAACTTATTCTAAAGGGGTAGTCCACTACGATATTATATTTTAAACTTTGGTTGATGTGCAATGTAGCTGTGTGAACAAAAACAACATCTCTGAATGTAATACGCTGAAAGTTCAATGCAAAGGGAGACATTGGCTATTACAGAGTTAGCTTAGCAAAGCCTACAGCGAATGAAGTTTGAGGACTACAAAAAGTTTGCATGTTCTCCCCGTGTTCACGTGGGTTTGCTCCGGTTTCCCCCACAAAGGCCAAAGACATGCGCTATAGGTGAATTGGGTAAGCTAAATTGTCCATAGTGTATGTGTGTAAATGAGAATGTGTGGATGTTTTCCATTGATGGGTTGCGGCTGGAAGGGCATCCGCTGCGTAAAGCAAATGCTAGATAAGTTGGCAGATCATTCAGTTACTAAGGTGTTCTGATTGATTGGCAGCTAAAGTGTTACTCTGTGATTCTAGCGTGTTCTGATTGGCTGCTATAGCATTACTTGGTGTACTAGCAGCCAATCAGAACATGAGATATAGTTACCTGGGTGTTTTGATTAGCTTTATAGTGTTACTGTGGGATTTTAATGTGTTCTAATTTGCTTGACATTATAACTCATGTTCTGATTGGTTGCTAGGGTTACTAAGGTGTTCTGATTGGCTGCTAAAGTGTTACTCTGTGATTCTAGTGTGTTCTGATTGGCTGCTA
>CAIGQQ010030629.1:640623-681600 GCA_903798035.1 Danio albolineatus
ATACATATATATATATATATATATATATATATATGTATACATACATACATATATATATATATATGTATACATACATACATATATATATATATATATGTATACATACATACATACATATATATGTATACATACATACATATATATATATATATATACTCAAGATTTTAATATTGAGTCAATTGTGTGAGGTAATGAACTTCATTCAAGATCTGGCAACTTGACAAATAAGAGCAAAAGTGCTTTTTTTGAAGCTGCATTGGGACGTACAAATTACGGGAGAAATAACAAACCGGGAGGGTGGCAGGAGATGGATGTGAAATACGGGAGACTCCCGGGAAAAACAGGAGTGTTGGCAGGTATGGTAGTATGAAAAGTTGTTAAATCTAGCAACAAAATTGCTAAGTTAGCAACACTGCCTGATTCTGAGTCTGGCCTCCTCTTTAACAGGCCAGGCTCCGCCCCGTATATTCTCACACATGCCATTTCTCGTAAATCCATGGGCATCATGTACATTTTTGCCAATCTTAAAAACATTACTGCATGATTTCCCATACATGCCATTTCACGTAAATCTATGAGAGGTCACTGTGTACATTTTTGATGAACTTCAATGCATTATGGTAGTGGTGACAGAACAAGAAACAGATAAGGGAATTTACAAAATAAGAAGCAAATAGAGAATAAAAAGATACAAATTGACAAATGTGCATACATGTATATTACTATATACACAATACTCTATGTATAGCTATATTATGTGCAAATTGAAAGGTAAATTCACTCACTAAGTGGGGTTTATTTATAAACTAATTAGGAGAGGATCACGTGCTTATGATTGAACACAGCTGGTACCACATCAGCTACACATATTGCACCAATCAGACGAATCATGACACACTATAAATTACCAGAGCTTAATACTCCAGTCATCTTCGTCTTGAAGAATCCCCCTTCCACCCCAACTCCTCCCCCTCTCTGATAGGGTGGCACGTTGGCCCAGTGGTTAGCACTGTTGCCTCACAGCAAGAACGCCACTGGTTTGGCCACTCCCTGAGCCAGTCGGCGCTTCTGTGCGGAGTTTGCATGTTCTCCCCATGGGGTTTTGCCCGGGTTCCTCCCACCGTCCAAAAACTTACAACATAAGTAAATTCACTACTTTAAAATAGCATCTTAAGGCAACTCTAGTCAGATATATCTCAGCACGTTCACAAGCAGGGGAGTTCTCGAAACTAGCCTGAGCTCAAACTCTCTTCTCGCCCTTCAAACGGGAGGGAGCCCCGGGCTCAAGGATATTCTGAGCTGAGCGCTCTCTCCCAGGACAGCATGCCAAATAAGCTTTAATATCAATCATCAGCTAAGTGTGAACCCTTGAACTGATTTATCAGGGGTTGCCACAGTGGAATGAATCACCAACTACTCTGGTTTAATGCAGCGGATTCCCTTCCCTTTCCTTCCCACAACTGGGAACTAATGTAAACTGTTATGTTGCTAAATAAATAAGTCTATGTGTTCTGATGGTATTATGTATGTATTTATATGGTATATGCAGCAACAGGGAGTCGCAGTCTGGCAAATAAGCGCATTTAAATGTAAATATTAGAGAAGGAGGGCTTTCCGAAGGGATTTGCGAGCTTGAGTTTGATTTTGAAGAGTGCTGGCGTGGTTTGGGGTGTTCTGGTACACGGATGCTCACGCAAAGCAAAGGCCCAGCTGCTGCTCTGTCTGTTCAGCGCTCTAATTTTTAGAGATCGTCTGTCTAGGAAGAAGACATTTCACTAGTAGAAGATGTGCGTTTATATGCAGTGGGGGAAATAAGCATTCAACACCGGCACCATTTTCCTCAGAAAACAGATTTCCGAAGGTGCCGTTGCCTTGATTTTTTCACCAGATGTTGATAACAACCAAAGGAATACAAATATATGCAAAGAAAACAAATCTAATTAGGTTAGAAATGAAGTTTAGTGTTATAAAATGAAATGACGCAGGGAAAAAGTATTGAACACATGAAGAAAGGGAAGTGTAGAAAGGCAGGGAAAGCTCAGACAGCAGCTGAAATCTCTCAGTAGTTCTTCAGCAACCCTCTGCCCTTCCTCAGAATAAATGAATATCAGGTGCTTAAGTGTAATATCTACATTAGCAGGAGGATGAAGATGATGAAGGGTGGACATTAAAGCAAGACGAGGAGCAAAAACACAGCCTGGGCTCACACCTAAGCAATGCATGTGACTTTATTCTCCATATAAGAGGCGTCCTTAAGCCTCCTGTGGAATTTTTTATGCTGTTTCAAGTGTATGTTTAAGCAAGGACATGTTAACAGTATTTCCTGTTATATTTTTTAGATTTTATAATACACAAAACTACATTTTTCTGTCTGATATTTGAGGCCAATGTATCAAAAATTATGGATTGTTTTTTTTTTTATGTTTAGTGCAATATTTCAGTTTTGTGCATGAATATAAGTTGCATCTTTGCATGGAAACATAGTCAATGGTATTTGGCTGTATCCCAAAATGCAATAGTTTCATTTTCAGTTGTAACTAATTAATTTTTGATCAAGGAGGTCTGTAGTACCTAAAGAGGGCCATACTTTAGCATTGCTATTCATTTAATGTAACTGTATTATAGTGGATGTAATACTGAAGTACACACTACACAGTGGGCATGCTGCCATGCCTGCTATTATGAATTCAGTTTTATGTAGATGTTAAAGGTACTGTGTATGTATTTGACTCTTCTAAAGCATAAAACTATCATAATATGTTTGCAGATATTTAAGAAACATGTTAAGTGAACATTCTTGTCTTTCTGAAAAGCAATGCTAAAGTCAGATATTCTGCTTTGAAAATGTACGTTACGTGCCAGAACGCTGTCTTTGTTTTGGTAGTTACAACCTGCCCAATGCCAGTTTAGCCAATTATATTTCAGCACTCCGGGTTGCCTTGGTGAAAAACAGTGTGTTTCATTTATTCATTCATGAAGGCTCTCAAAGCCTGTGTTTGTGACTGAAATGCGACCTCTGGTGGACAGTAGCAGCCTCCAAAATGAGATGCAGATTCAGAGTTCCACATGAGGTTATTATTAGCAAATTATATAAATATTACGAGTCTAAACATTAGGTGAGCAGGTTACATTGTAACCGTGTGTCCTAACAACACGCTACATGACAAGATACGCAGTGATAAGCAATTTGGATGTTTGCACCAGACGAAACATGAGAAATTTAAATACAGCCATTCAGAAGCACAGAATATGCAATTAGTCCCGAAATGGTAAGGTTTATAATCTATTTAATACATATTAACCCTCTTTAACATTATTAAATGTAGATGCTGAATTACTGATATGTGTTTAGTTCTGAAGTTCAATTTTAAGCGGTTTATTTTATTTTCATGATCAGAGGTAAACCATCTGCTGCTGCTTTCAGTGTATGTCAGTAAATGTCATGTAAAATGACATTCAAACTCATATTGTTAGCATTTAACACTGAAGAAAGCACATGAGGTGTACCTGAGCTGATCATTGTCAGTTTTCTGTTGTTCACCTGTAAGAAATAGAAGCCGTTTCTAATACTAATATATCAATTCCAGGTGTTGGTTAGGACAAAAACTCCTTTTAATATGGTGAATATTCCTTCTATGGGTGCCGCTGCTTTTATTTAGAGCTTTGTTTATATCACTCGCTCCTGTCCTCCATCTGGAAACCTGCGCTGTGTGTTGACAAGTTTCATTTGTTTGAAACTTAAATACTGCACTTTTAAATGCAAATAAATACATGTTGAAAAGAAATTGTACAATGTTTTTAATATAATGGCAGCGTTTGGCACGTTCCTTTAAAAGAGTAATTAGTTATAGTTATTTTACACAAGTAGTAACTGAGTTAGTAATTGAGTTACATAATTACAAAAATAACTAGTTACTAGTGAAAGCAAATATTGCGTTGATTAAAAAAAATATAAGTTGTCAAATGACTATAAAGTAAATATAAAACATTGTGCACTAATCTACACTATTGTTGTTGTGGGACAATGTGAGAGACAGCGGCAGCATGTGCTCAACTGTATATATATCTAGATTTTGTTGTGTTCAATTCTGTCTGTTTGCGCTGGAGAAATTCAGTTATATTAGCTTTGATGTCCAGGCTTCGTCTCCTCCTTTGGAAGCAGAGCTCAAGTTATATACTAATTTTGTGGCGGCTTGTGACAGCGTGAGACACTTCATCAGATTATAATTACTCGTCACGGACGCAGAAACTCTGTTTTCCTGGGTATAAGTTACATAATAACAAGTTACACAATACATAAACATTCTTAACTTTCACCTCAACAAGGGAAAAGTAGTGCTTATATTTCCAGTTTGCAAACACTACCTTTGAACTAATAGGATTTGCAATTTTTCTGACTGTTTTAAAACGCATAAGTTTTGCTACGGTTACGCCATCCGTCCACACTACGCCAAAGTTTTTGAGCCACGAAAACGGAGCGTTTCGGAAATGCTATAGAGAGGCCGTTTTCATTCTAAAACGCTGCTGCTCCGTCTCAGTGTGGATGGGGGAAACGGAGACGTCTGAAAACGGAGGCGTGGCTGCTGAGATTCACTACTTGATTGGGGCTTTTGGGTCATTGCGTATCCTTCCCTTATTCGTCAGGCCCCTATCACATGACTAAACCGCCACCGGAAGACGGCAGACCAGCCTTCACAGTAAACAACAACATGGACACAGATATGGGAGCGTTGTTTGCACTATTGTCCATTTTAGGCGCTATTGTGCAGTTAAACTCTGCCTTTTTTACCACAACAGCTGCATATATTCACAAGAGGCAAGCTACTGTTCGAGCACTCGCTAATCGCTCGCGTTTCAAGCAGCGTTAGCCCTATTTAGAACACCGAACGAGACTCATGCTTCCTGTTTATACTTGAACGCGCATGCCCAGAGTGCACGAATGGTCACGTGATATACGTTTTTGGTGGCGTAGTGTGGACAGAGATATGTCGGGTGAAACGCTAGTGTGGACGCAGATCGTTTTCATGTTAAAATGCCGTTTTATAACTAAAACGCACTAGTGTAAACGGGGCCTGAATCTGTGCGTGCCAGTGTGTGAACACCCACACTACCTTGCCTCTAAATGCCAAATGATGGAAATGTACTCTAAGCCAATCATCACGTTCTGAGTAACACCACATTCACAGACACACCAATCATCACCACTGGCAGGTTATATGTCCAGCCATAGCCCCAAACACACACACACACACACCCCAGAGAAAATGATGGAGACGTACGCTGCTCACATGAAAGCCGCTTCAGTGTTCTCAATTATAGCAATGCGCATTTTATTGTCAGTAACAATAATGACATTTAGCCAGTAATTCAATTGATTACTTGTTACTAAAAAAAAGTATCACCGTTATTAACGGCGTTTATTTATAGCGCTGTTATTCCTATCACTGTATACTGGTAAATGCAAAACCCCAAAAAGTGAACATTTAGGTTTATTTACTCATCCCATCCAAGATAACAGTTATCCCTGAGCACCAAACGTGAACTCTTTTCCTTCTTAACATCGCCGTACTCTTCTCCCAACTCGGAAAGTTTGGCTGTTTTACTGCAGCTAATGCAGCGAGGCCAAACAAATGAGCTTTAACTTAAGCCCTGCTGGTGCTCTCGTCTTCATAACGCGATAAGGGCCCTTCCGGGGGGCCGATATTCAAAGGAGCATTCGTCATCTTTACCGCCTAAGGCGCAATTACACAATTAGGAATACCCCAACAGACTGCTGCCGTTTTCAACTGAGCAGTAGTAAATAGAACAAACATCTGGCATTACCGCACGCAGCATCTTTTATGCTCGGAAACTAATTAATTATCCAGGGAAATGGCATCATTATAGCTGCGGGGGTACAAAATGTACCCTGAGGTGGTCTCTAACAGTAAAAGAATGATTATATTTAACAATAATGCACAATATGTACATGTTTACAGCTAAATTTGGTGGTTTTTGAATGATAGTTTCTGTAATTTAAGTGCTGAATCGATTGATCATCTTTTTTCGAAATGCCCCAATGTTAAACAATTAAACCTTTTTTGCCTTAAAGTCTAATTTTGACACTGATTTATACACTTTATTTAGTTTATTTTTAGTTATTTGTTATTGTTCTCATGATAAACACAACATAGATTACATACTGTACTGTAGATCATTGGTCTCAAACTCAATTCCTGGAGGGCCGCAGCTCTGCACAGTTTTGCTCTAACTCTGATCAAACGCCGCTGATCCAAGATGTTTTGAACATCTCGATTATTTGGATCAGCTGTGTTTGATGATTTATTTATTCTATATGGAGTATCTCATAATTCACAAACGTCAATTTTCTTAAACATTGTCCAAATTGCTGAATTCTCGGTGTAACTTAAATGTTTTATTATTTATTATAATTAACATATTTACCTCAGGAGTTTCTCTAAATGAGACGGTGAAAGTAAACATTACCATGAAAATCTTAATAAAGGCATAAACACATTATTTGCTGAAATTCTTACTAAAATCTGTTTTATTTGTATTGTGAAACATATATTTGTTAAATCTTTATGCAGATTATATATTGTGAAAAGGAGAAAAACAATAAATCGATGTATGGATGCTGTAATGTTGAAATAATCTTCGGTTAAAGATGCGTGAGTGATGCAGAATTTGGAGTTAGGGGTGGGCGATATGGAAAAAAAATCATATCAGGATTTTTTCTGGGGAAATCACGATTTTTATCCCGATTCTTTTTTAAGTTGATTTCTAAAGACTATTTTGCAAATTACAAAGGTACAATACAACTAAACTAGTGTCCCGATATAAAAATATACTCTTACCATGTATGTTTAAGAATATTTTAATCAAGAAGATTTAATGCAAGTGCTATTCTGTAAAAGAAAGAACATTCAACAAGATTTGCAATTACCATCAAAATAAACATTTAACAAATCTAACAAATCTTAATTCAAATCAGAGAGCTTATTAGACATAGATCCTCAGCAACACCTTCAAAAAATGTAAATGAATTTTTTTTTACAAAGTTAACAAAACTAGTAGTGTTTTGAATTTAATAAATGCATAATAATCATGATAACCATGAAAACCATGATTACTATATAATCATGACTATACTTCAGACTAAATAATCATACAATCAAAATCTATAACCCTTGCAGCCCTAATTGTTATGCAGTTCAATACAACATTTGAATGTGTTTCTAAAAAAAGCCACATTGTACAATGCAGTGATGTTATGTAGTTTCAAAATACAATATATTAACATTTTAATGTTGAAAAAGCCAACGTGGGTGTCTTCAGTAGCAAAAAACAGCATATGAGCTCTTATATTGCTGATGTGCATACGTGCATACTTTGCTTGCGCACGGATTTTCTGTTCGTGCATTTCTTCTTGCGCGACCTCAAATAAACGCTACTGAAGTATGATTTAGTGCGTTTATGTAACGTGTATGTCTTCAACATTTAGAAGATTTGCTAGGAATATTTACGAATGTCTCCAATAGACCTAAAGAGCGGCATTAATGCGTCCTGAAGTAAAGTGAAGCAGCTATTAACTCCAGCAGGAGAAAGTCATTGTATGCAGAACCATAGACCTTATTTTATTAAGAATATTTATGGAAACTGTTCATCTTAACTGAAAGCGGCGCCTGTATACTGCCCTCGCGCATCGCGCAGCCCTGTCTGCCAGTCTGTCCGTCAGCATGTCACCTTAATAGGTTAAACAAATGATGCAAAGCACTACTACGGTTACAGAAAAGTTCCCGCTGTTATAATTTACTTACCTTTTAATACGTTTTGGTGCGATTATAACCCGCTATTAAAAAAAAACAATGACAGACGACTGAATGTTTTCAATGAGAAGCAGTAATGTAGCCGTGGCGGGATGAATTTAGGTGTGGCGCCCCGTCATGGAAGAATGAATGTAGCGGAAGCACTGTACTATATACTGTATGGCGATACAACGATTTTTCTGAAAAAGTGGATCGTGCAGTAATTTTTATCGTCCACGATCAAATATCTTATTATCGCACAGCCCTACTTGGAGTGTTTATTTTGGCTAAGTGCAAATAGCGCACCTCGTTGGAATAAGCTGCTAGTTAAATGATTCCCGCTCATCACCGTTTGACTGAGACAAAATAACTAAAGAGCGAGGGTGAGAACAGCGTGAGTGGCGTAGCTCGTAAAGACGCATGGCAATATGTTTTGGCACGATTGATCATAAATCCGGTTCGAATCCAGCTTCTGATGAACACGTTCTTCTTTTTTACCCAATTCATTTCAGATTTTTCCTATTCTTCATCACGAGGAAGACAAGTAGGAATTATTAATAAGTGTGTGTATTATGAAAGACTCAAATTCATAGACCTGGATTGGAGAGGTGTTATATCCAAATCATTTGCATTATAAGTTTTTAGATGTTATACATTAAAAATACCCTTAAATATATATATTTTAGTACTGCTTCAGTAAACTTGAACAAGTAGATTAAAATCCATAAACATTTACTAGTTTTATAAGTTGTTTTTTGTCAAAGTGTGCTTTAAATGCTTTAAAATAAGTTAAATCTTTGTAGACTATAGAAATATATATGTTGTATATCATTTATTTTAGAAATGTGGGCAATTTATTATAGATTAATTTTATTCGAAAAAAATGTATATTAATCTTATTTTTTTAAATCAACTATAGGGGTGCGGCCAAGTAGGGGGCCTACAAGACATTGTGCCCAGGGGCCTCTGAGTTCTTAATCCGGGCCTGGCGACATGTAAATATCTATGACCCTGTACAACATTAATTACTATTTTAATATTGTTGTCAAGGAGTAGGTTTAGGTTTTGGGTAGAGATTAATAAATTACCATTTAATGTGTAAATCATTAAAGAATATTAATAATATTTGATACAATTACAATTTTCACATTATTGTGAGTGTGCTCAGGGTTGAGGTAAAAAGGTAGAAGTTAATAAAATACAATTAGTGAATAATTTAATAAATGATATAAATAATTCTTGTTTACTTACCGACGAAGCTGCTTCCCGTATAGCAACAACCTCTTTTAACATGATAATCCACTGCAGTTGTCTGATTGGACGAGAGTTCGTGGGCGCGGGTTATTAACAGGAGGTTACACTGTGTGTGGAAACAAACTAACGCTGTCAAACACTGTAGAAATGCAGAGCTCGTGTTGTAAACGCACCACCAGCTCCCTTCATTTCTCTGATGGATTCAATTAAACTTCAACAATCTGTTCTCCATTTGTCTCTCCTCACGCGCGCTCTCCCACATTCCGCAAGACAGTAAAGTAATGAGCGGTCTGAATAAGCGCGTGCGCGGTGACGCGGGACCGCGCCGTGTGAGCGCCATAATATCCGCCAGTAACATCAGGTGGACCGTCGCGTGAAAATGATAGTAAGTTACATGCTGTGTGTCTTTCAGATGTTTTTTTTCTCTTGTGTGCTACTAAACGAGCTAAGAGAGTGATGGGTTATTTTCGAAAAGGACAGTCCGTGCTCAAGAGAACAACCGTGAGAGATCAGAACTGACAGAAAATGTCCTAAAGCGCAAGTGCTTTACAAAGGGCAGTGATCACGGAGATAAATAGTACAGGAATATGGCGAACTTGAGTGAACTGACCTGAGATCAAAGCCGGGAAGGTCTGTATTACCTGGAGGAAAGGTACTTTAGCATTATACTCTGGATTCAGGGAAATCTTTAAGTAAACTATTTGAAATTTGCATTTCATTACCATATTTTCTGTGGGAGAAAAAGTCTGTCATGACTAAACAAAATCCTAAACAGAAATATAAGTAAACTTTAAGTATAATGTTTTCTAATTCTGTTAAAGATATTTTATGTATGCTATTTTTTTGGTTCGAAAATAAATTAAATCAAATCAAATCAATGTAATACCAGTTAATAAAGGTATCATGAAATCAAAATGTACTTTTCGTATTTTCATATGTAGTTCTTAATATAAACAATGTATGTATCTGAGCACTTCATTATTTTGTAAAAAATTTTTTGCCCTGGTGAACTTTAATCAAATACCATAACCTTCCCTGCCCCCTTAAAACTTTTCTTCACTTCCTAGTCACATGAAATACCTTTGGGGCGGGGCTATCCGCTTGCTATGTCGTGACATATGGAATACTGTTTCTGGGTGCAAGTAGCTACTCATTTGAATTGAGAAATATTCGTTTATGACCACTTTCTAGTCATATCACATATTAAAGCGAATTTTATTTTATATAAAATAATGGTGTACACAACAGTCTCTGGACTTGTTGCATCACAAACATCAATATTTTAACAATTTATAAAAATTACTGTCCATCAGATATTAGGCATGTATATATATATTGCGATCTTGATTTTCGAAAGCATTACATCGCATTGTGAACGTTTTTAATAATATTTGTTGAGTCTCACCATACAGTTTTATAGAGCGCTTGGACCTGGAAGCCACTTCGTGTGACGTCCAACTCAACAAGTAGAACAGTCCTTTAGGACGGGGCTATCAGTCCTTTTGCCCAGGACTATCAGTCCTTTCGGGTAGGGCTATCAGTCAATGTCAATTATATTTATATAGCACTATTAAACAACCAGAGGTTGACCAATGTGCTGCGCAATACACATCACAACAGAGAATAATTTTTTTAAAAATATTTAAATTATAGCTAAAACAGACAATTTTCATTAATGAAATGCCAAATCAAAGAGGTAAGTTTACAACCTAGATTTTAAAACAGAGAATGATGAAACAGATCTAATACAGAGGGGCAGAGCATTCAACAATCTCTGGTTAGATGACTGAAGAGGCCAACCAGGCTGATGCTCAGTTAAAGAGTCCCTATTATGGGTTTTTGAAAATGAGCTTTTATGCTGTGTGTCACACAGCTCTAAGTGAAGTGAAATGTCCAGCTAAGGCTTAAATCTGAAAGTGCAAAGTGTTTAAAACTATTGATTCATCTATAAAAGAGTCGACTCTTAGTTCTCAAACGAGTCGCCGTGCTTATGAGTCTTTAGCCGTTTCGGCATGACGTGAACACGAAACATAAGCCCCGCCCATTTATGCGCGCGCAGATTCGAAATCCCCAACTCCACCCACAAACAACAGCGGTGCGGAAACGTTGCCAGATCGGGCGGTTTTAAATTTGATTGTGCAGGTAAAACCTTTTGGACAGGGTTTGGGCTGAAATCAGGCAGCTACATCTGGCAACACAGTGAAGAGCACTGTGCTTAGCTGGATATTGGAAGTGTGCAGAGAACCCAGAGATGAGACTTTGAAGAGTTAGTAGTTTCTGCAGAAATACCTCAGTATTAAACCCAGCCATGTGCTGTTCCCCCTCCGAGGAGTGCTTACAACGGAGGATTAGGAGCACCAGGACATTTCCCTGGCCTGCTATCCAGCAAGTGTGAGTAAGTGCGATTAAAACGGTCGCCTCATTGTTTTCTCTAGCTTGTAAATGATGCATTTAATTGTGTTTTGTAACTTGTAACCACTTGTAGTGTCTCTGGTTAACTTGTATTCTCATATCGCGTCTAAAAGCACGTTGTTAACGCGACGTGTGCCGCTGTGTTTACGGATTAAAATGCATTTGAGCTCGTGTTCCTCTGCTGTTTGTCGTTGCTATGGCCACCATGAGCTCGGTTTTGCCGCTGTGTGCACTAATACTGAATGTATGTCGCTGTTTTTACTTCTGGTTAAGAATTAGAGTGATATGCTGGGAGATCGGGGGTTAGCTTCGGGGGTGAGGTGTCTGAAATACGGGCGACTCCCGATAAAAACGAGTGTTAGCAGATTAGCTCACGCACACGCTATGACTCCTTCAATGTTGATAAGTCGTGGTGGGCATTCTCTCGCGCTGAGCGCTGTCGACCAATCGCAACAGACTGGGTCATCGGTCCAATCAGCGCAGTTTAGCATCGCGCGAAGGAGGTGTTTTGGAACAAATGAATCACTGAACGATTCATATAGGAGTCGCTGGGATAATGAGGTAAAAATAAATGCATATTATAAGACAATGAAAGTGTTTTTTGACCATGCATGCATATTAGCCTGCTGTTGGAGACCCCCAAAACCAAAATATGACCCTTTTCAATGTATAATATGGGCTCTTTAACATGTGTGACAGATAAGGAGGAGCCAAGCCATTTAGAGGCTTAAAAACCAAGAGAAGAATTTTAAAAGTGACTCGATAGTGCACAGGCAACCAGTGCAGAGAGCGTAAAACCAGTGTAGTGTGGTCATGTTTCTTAGTACCTGTTAAAAGCCTTGCAGTAGCATTTTGAACTAACTGTAAACGGGAGAAGGTTTTTTGACCAATCCCCAAGTACTTTAGGGCGGGGCTATCAGTACTTTAGGGCGGAACTCTTAGTCCTTTAGGGCGTGGCTATCAGACCTTTAAGGGCGTGGCTATCAGACCTTTACGGGCGGAGCTATCAGTTTTTTAGGGCAGAGTTGTCAGTCTTTTAGGGCGGAGCTATCAGTTCTTTAGGGCAGAGTTATCAGTCTTTTAGGGCAGGGCTATCAGTCTTTTAGGGCAGGCTATCAGTCATTTAGTGCAGGGCTATCAGTCTTTTAAGCGGAGCTATCAGTCATTTAGGGCGGGCTATCAGTCATTTAGTGCAGAGCTATCATTCATTTAGGGCGAAGCTATCAGTCATTTAGTGCAGAGCTATCAGTCCTTTATGGCAGAGCTATCAGTCCTTTAGGGCGGGGCTATCAGTACTTTAGGGCGGAGCTATCAGTCCTTTAGTGCGTGGCTATCAGACCTTTAGGGCGGAGCTATCAGTTCTTTAGGGCGGAGCTATCAGTCATTTAGGGCCGAGCTATTAGTCATTTAGGGCGGAGCTATCAGTCATTTAGGGCAGAGCTAACAGTCCTTTAGGGCGGAGCTATCAGTCCTTTAGGGCAGAGCTATCAGTCATTTAGGGCGGAGCTATCAGTAATTTAGGGCCGAGCTATTAGTCATTTAGGGCGGAGCTATCAGTCATTTAGGGCAGAGCTATCAGTCTTTTAGGGCAGGCTACCAGTCTTTTAGGGCAGGCTACCAGTCATTTACGGCGGAGCTATCAGTCATTTAGGGCGGAGCTATCAGTCCTTTAGGGCAGAGCTATCAGTCATTTAGGGCGGAGCTATCAGTCCTTTAGGGCAGAGCTATCAGTCATTTAGGGCGGAGCTATCAGTCTTTTAGGGCAGGCTATCAGTCATTTACGGCGGAGCTATCAGTCATTAAGGGCGGAGCTATCAGTCCTTTAGGGCGGGGCTATTAGTTAATATCTAATTTCTTCTCTGCCTTCATTCATTCAACTACTTCTTTCATTCTGTTAGCAATGCTTGTCTTTCAACAATTCAGTCTGTTCCCAAAGAACAAAATCATGCACCGGCCTACATTTTTTCTTATTTCAGGACCATTTCAAGTGGATGTACTTCATGATAACAGGAAAAAATGACAATCTAAACTTCTATTTCATATCGAATATTTACAAACATTAGTAAAAACCCACTCTAAAGAAAAGGCTGGGTTGTTATAACCCAGTGTTGAGTCAAATATGGACAAACCTAGTCGTTAATTAAAAAGTGTTATTAAAACTTAATTGAACCCAATGTTGGGTTTGTCCATATTTGACCCAACGTTGATTACAAAAACCCAACATTTTTAGAGAGTTAGTTCCTGTCACCCAACAGATCATTTTAATTTACTGATATTCAGAACATCACAGGATTATAAATAGGCTTATATGAAAATAAAAAGATGGGCATGGTGGCTCAGCGGTTAGCACTGTTGCCTTACAGCAAGAAGGTCGCTGGTTCGAGGCCCAGGTGGGCCAGTTGGCATTTCTGTGTAGAGTTTGCATGTTCTCCCCGTGTTCTTTGGTTTCCCCCACAGTTTAAACATACGCTATAGCTAAACTGGATGAACTAATTTGGCTGTAGTGTACGAGTGTGTGTGTATGGGTGTTTCCCAGTACTGGGTTGTGGCTTAAAGGCCATCCGCTGCGTAAAACAGGCTGGAATAGTTGCTGGTTCATTCCGTTGTGGCAAACTTTATAGCATTTACATTCCAGAACGCACAGTATTCAGCATTTAATGTATGCCACGAATCAATCAGAAGTATTTAACGAGGCCTATGCACATCCAGTGAACGTGACAGCACATTCGACACATCCGATCTGTAAATAAACACTCATGCACGACTCTACAAAGACACGGTTCCTCTGTCAGATCTCTTTTTTCCCTCTTCATCTTGAACCACTTTACTTGGAAAATGTTTGTGAGATGGGAAATATAACTGTCATTTTCTCTACAAAAGCCCCCCAGTGCCTCGCTAAAAATACATCCACAGTCAAGGACAAAAAAACACACATTACTGAAGTGAAGAGCTGCTTTCAGTCACCTTTATGAGCTTTTTAAGGACTCGAAATTCAGAAATAGCCATGTGCTGGTTCTCAAACAATATGAAGAAGATGCATATTTTTAGCGAGACGTTTATGCACCCAACAACCTGATTAATTGTACACTAAATAACGTTTATTTCAACAGACACGACAGTGGGTATATCCAGTTGAATACATAATTAGCTATTGTAGATACAGCGTTTCGTCTTTAATAAAGTACTACGCTTAGCACCCAAGGGTTTATGTTATTATTATAATAACTTTGCATATATTGAGTTAAGAGCGACTCGCCTGTGGAGATAAAGTCTTAAAACAGGCACGAATGTGAATCAAATTGCTGGAAGGCTGCTTCTGCTGTTAATGCAAGTCTAAGCTAATGGTTATTTTAGCATTTTCACTTCAAATACATTGTGTTTGTGTCTCTACAAAAGGTTACGAACAGACATTCAGCCCGAGTCTTCTTGCCACCTTTGGTAAATCTTCCAATTAGCCGCATTGGTTTCTGGTCTAGGCATAATGTCACTTTGAGTATTGAGATGACTCTCCGAATAGACTACTGTGGATGTATTAAAAGAGCATGATTAAGTAAATCTACAGGGAGTGCAGAATTATTAGGCAAGTTGTATTTTAGCGGATTAATTTTATTACTGAACAACAGCCATGTTCTCAATGACCCAAAAAACTCATTAATATCAAAGTTGAATATTTCTGGAAGTAGTTTTTAGTTTGTTTTTAGTTTGAGCTATTTTAGGAGGATATCTGTGTGTGCAGGTGACTATTACTGTGCAGAATTATTCGGCAACCTAACAAAAAACAAATATATACCCATTTCAATTATTTATCTTCAGCAGTGAAACCAATATAACATCTCAACATTCACAAATATACATTTCTGACATTCAAAAACAAAACAAAAACAAATCAGTGACCAATATAGCCACCTTTATTTGCAAGGACACTCAAAAGCCTGCCATCCATGGATTCTGTCAGTGTTTTGATCTGTTCACCATCAACATTGCGTGCAGCAGCAACCACAGCCTCCCAGACACTGTTCAGAGAGGTGTACTGTTCTACCTCCTTGTAAATCTCACATTTGATGATGGACCACAGGTTCTCTATGGGGTTCAGATCAGGTTAACAAGGAGGCCATGTCATTAGTTTTTCTTCTTTTAGACCCTTTCTTGCCAGCCACGCTGTGGAGGACTTGGACGCTATGATGGAGCATTGTCCTGCATGAAAATCATGTTTTTCTTGAAGGATGCAGACCATACCTGTCAACCCTCCCGTTTTTCCCGGGATTCTCCCGTATTTTACAGTTCTATCCCGCTATCATCCCGTAAATGTATTTTCCCGTATTTCTCCCGTATTTTCAGTCGTTCTCCGACCGGTGTCAATAAACATTAAAGAGCCGATCCTCCCAATACGCAACCCATACCACCGAACCACCAGGGGCCGCCCTTGCGCTTAAATCTGTTGGAATCTGTCTGTGCTTTCGTTATATTTGGGCATGAAACACTCTGAAATAAATATAAAAATGGCAGGATTCCCTTTCCTTTTCATTACAGGTGCCGTCGCTCCTCCTATACAATCCTCAAAACAGCCATAAAGCGGTGCGTGACTGTCAGCTGACGCGTCTGTAGTGATAAACAGATGCTGTTTCCCAAACGGATTCTGTACACTCGATTAGAAGCAGAGCGAAAGTGGATACTGGGTTTTGCGTTTGTGTTTGAACAGACATATACACATAATTAATAATAATAACATCTAATGATGTCGATCTTGATGAGTTTTTTTTTCAAACACAAATATTTTTTTCCTAAATGAGCATAAAACTTTAGGAAAGCAATGGAATGCTTTCATTATAGCTATATATGTAAACTTATTTTATTTATATCGGTGACACCTCTTATTTAAGGTAATCAAACAAAAAAATCTAAATAAATGAGATTCATTCACTGCTCTTTATTCATAATGTTTGAGTTATACAGTAAGGAAAAGATGAATAAGATTTGATAACTTGATCCTATTTCTTTATAACAGCTAATTTTAATAAGCTGAACTGTTTGCAAATGTATACTATTAAATTCTCTTTTGTAAATAATACTATAAAAAATTATAGTATGGGGGGGGATCCCTTATTTTCACATCCCAATGTTGACAGGTATGATGCAGACTTCTTCCTGTACCACTGCTTGAAGAAGGTGTCTTCCAGAAACTGGCAGTAGGACTGGGAGTTGAGCTTGACTCCATCCTCAACCCGAAAAGGCCCCACAAGCTCATCTTTGATGATACCAGCCCAAACCAGTACTCCACCTCCACCTTGCTGGCGTCTGAGTCGGACTAGAGCTCTCTGGCCTTTACTGATCCAGCCACGGGCCCATCCATCTGGCCCATCAAGACTCACTCTCATTTCATCAGTCCATAAAACCTTAGAAAAATCAGTCTTGAGATATTTCTCGGCCCAGTCTTGACGTTTCAGCTTGTGTGTGTTGTTCAGTGGTGGTGGTTTTTCAGCCTTTCTTACCTTGGCCGTGTCTCTGAGTATTGCACACCTTGTGCTTTTGGGCACTCCAGTGACGTTGCAGCTCTGAAATATGGCAAAACTGGTGGCGAGTGGCATCTTGGCAGCTGCAGCTTGACTTTTCTCAGTTCATGGGCAGTTATTTTACGTCTTGGTGTTTTCACACGCTTTTTGCGACCCTGTTGACTATTTTGAATGAAGCGCTTGATTGTTGGATGATCACGCTTCAGAAGCTTGGCAGTTTTAAGAGTGCTGCATCCCTCTGCAAGATATCTCACTATTTTTGACTTTTCTGAGCCTGTCAAGTCCTTCTTTTGACCCATTTTGCTAAAGGAAAGGAAGTTGCCTAATAATTCTGCACACCTGATATAGGGTGTTGATGTCATTACACCACACCCCTTCTCATTACAGAGATGCACATCACCTAATATGCTTCATTGGTAGTAGGCTTTCCAGCCTATACAGCTTGGAGTAAGACAACATGCATAAAGAGGATGATGTGGTCAAAATACTCATTTGCCTAATAAATCTGCACTCCCTGTAGTCTAGAATTTGGAGCATCAACAACTGCCATCAACAAAATATCATATTAACCCCTTAATTTGCCATTAAAGCCATTTCGGACACACTTTTGTGTACAGTGAATAACGTATAAGATGTGCCACCGAATAAACAACAGTACAATCAACACAAAAGACCCTGTGTTATTTCCCCATTTCATGCTCCATTTATCTGATGTAAATAATCCATCATTCCTGACACTTATTAGGCCATTTACTACACCTGTTAATCACAGCAGGGTCTTCAACATCCACAATAAAGCTCTTTCACAGCCATGTTTTGGGCTCCTCTGAGAGCAGTGAACAGAGGACACCTGTCACACGTGGCTAAAGATGTACGCACTTCAACATAGGTTTGACGGCAGTTATAGGTAAAATGAACAGTAGGGGGCAGTATGACACCAACTACTTTTGTTCCTTTTCACACTAATGACATTTACAGCCAAGATGTAGTACATTATATATTACTAGTTACTGTAATTAGTTACATTTAGGACTTTGCACACTGAAGTGCGAAATGTTGGTATGTGTTTTTCAACCGAGGCTCATTTTGAACACACACACGCACACCAAACAGTGGCAGGTAAGAAGTGGGCCAGTCAATGTATCCAGCCTATATGGGTTTTCAACTATCTGCAACGTTCTGTCTTATATTATGCACTGTTTGTGTCAAAGTTATAGGGTTTTGTATTTTGCAGTTTGCTTGTACGGTGGCTCTGAGCGGTCAAAACACCTATCAAATAGTTTTTTTTGGATGTGAGAAATGAAAAAATAAATTTTAAATAAATTTTTCAAAATAATTTTTCTTTTGAGGGACGAAGTTTTCAGAGACAGTGGGTCAATACAATTCACACATTAGGTTGATTTTATTATTTCTTTCCAATTATTTTTATTTTATTATTATTTTTAGGGGTTTTTACCTTTCTAATGATACAGGACAGTGGAAATTGTAAACAGGAATGCATTGGTAGCAAAGAGAGGGGAGGATGGGCAAAGGACCTTAAGGAGAGAATCAAACTTGGGTCACTGTGAGCACTTCTGTGCTATGTGTCGGCATGTTACAAACGAATATTTCCTATTCAGTGTGCAATATCTTTTATACAATACACGATTGTTATGCGATACATCAGCAACAGTACACTGTAAAAAAATTAATCTGTAAAATTTATGGTAAGAAAAACGGCAGCTGTGGTTGCCAGTATTTCACTGTTAAAAACCGTAAAAGTTATTTCTCTTTTTTACAGTAAACTACGGTATTTCATTAGTTTACAGAGGTAAGAAAAATCTGTAATTTTATGGTTTAAAAACAGTTAAATAACAGCCGTTAAATTACAGAAATATACTGTAAAAAAACAGATATAAAATTACAGAAATTTCCGGTAAATTTCTGTAATTTAATATCCGTTATTTTATGGTATATTTCTGTAATTTAATGGATGGCAAAACAAATCTGTGAACACATAATAAAAATTACACGCAATTACTTCTGATATATGGTCCAGCCTATTTGTAACAGTCTATTTGTTTTGCCGTAGGTCTGTTCTAGAGACAACTTGTTACACCTTTACTAGGTGATTTGTATATATTTTTTGTCTTGTGCCTCATGTTACAGGTCTTTGATAAAGATCGAACAGTTTTCCATTGGAAATATGTTTCATATTCACACAGTGTGAGTTAAAATTGTGATTGCAATCGAAATATTGGGTAACACTTTTTTTCGATGGTCCATTTGAGTATTAGTAGACTGTCTGCTTAATATCTGTGGACATTAAACTGACTATAAGAAATTTTGCAAGCACATGTCAACTTACACTAACCCCAACCTAACAGTCTACTTATAATCTAATGAGAATTAGTTGCAATGTAACTTAAATTCAACAAACGGACCATCAAAATAAAGTGTGACCAAATATTGTTCTAGAAAATCGTGATCGGTTTCTTTTTCGTTGACAGTACCCTCCAATGGATTTATCATTTGAAACGTACAATGAAATGTATCCAGAGCAATATATTTTAGCTTTTGCAAATATGTAGGCATGAGCCTGGGTTGAATTAAGCAGTAAATTAATTTGATTTTGAAGACTGGACAGCTGATGAATGCTTATCAAGATGAACGTCAACAGAACTGTAACCACATCATAAGCCTGTACTGGATGCGTGTTATATTTGCACCCTAAATGACAACAATAAAGCATCATTAAAAGCACATCAACTTATGTAGATGCTTTATTAAGCACTGAATATAGCGTTATTGCTTTGCTGTACGATTTGCACAGGACCAACTTTGAAGACATCTTAACTGTCTCAATGAGACAATGGGAAAACAATGAGAAAGGGATGATGTAATGCACACAGCACTCACACATCCGCAGAGCCTGCATTGGCTTTTGTTTGCTGGTTTTCTAATTTTTGCAATATAATCAGAAGCAAGTTGAGGCTTGAAAAGTACGACAGATTGATTTCTCATGATCTGAAACGTCAGCCAGCATTGCATCGCAAGTACAAGGTGACATTAGTATAATCTGTCTTCTCCTGTCAGCGTTCTCTTTCAGGTCAGCTATCATCGCAGCACAACAATCTGGAGATACACAGCTGAATATACCAGTAATTTAAACTTTAAAGTTATTAACTTAATAAAAAAAGACACATCTGCCCTATGAATTTCAGTTAACTGGATCAAAACTAATTAGTTTGCACTCTAGGAAACACCAACCATAACCTAACATGTGGTATGATGCTCTATGGTCTGGAAATGTACAGTAAATGCATCCACACAATGCAAAACAGAGCGCAACGCTATTAACAAAAGCATTCATTTAACACTCGTGTGTTGTTCTTTTTAATACATTGAACGCAGGGTCCAAAAACAACACTTGCCAAGAAAAATACGAGTAAAAACTAGCCTTGGCAAATACATTAAACAGCTATCCACCAGTTGGCAAGGCAGTACACAGCTTACGCTGAACTGTGAGAATGATGCTGACCCTCAGTGATGCAGGATGCAAGACATGCAAACCATCTGAAGAGAACATCAGGGATTGACGTTTAAGGTTTTTCTAGAATAAAGCTGAAAATAAATGAAGGCTTTCATTCAGCGAAGATGCATTACGTTGATTAAAAGTGACAGCGAATGCATGTGTAATATTACACGAGTTCTCACTATTTAAATCATTGCTGTAATAAACGTCCTAATCTAAAGCCTGGTTTATACTTCTGCTTCGAGCGATCGGCGTGACCCACAGTGCAGACATTATCAGGGTTTCTGCAGATATTATGTCAAATTTAGGACTTTTTAAGGCCTTTTTAGGACCATTTAGTATTAAATTTAAGACCTATATCACAATATCAGAAACACGCACACACATAAAGACAAAATGCAAACTCACAAAATTAGTGGTAAAATAAATGTATTAATGTCAATCAAAAAGGAGAAACGGCACACTGCCACTTTTGCTCTCAAAACATTTTTTAATAATATGCAACGTTTCGACCTACATGGTCTTCATCAGGTGAATGAAAAATAAATGTATTCAAATTGAACAGTATTAAAAACAGGTAAGATGACCGCTGTCTGCGAAAATGGATGAGGCTTTCATACTTGACACGTTCGCCATTGAGATATTGACGCCCACCTGTCGTTTAAAAGAAACCCACCGTAAAGTCAGACGAATAAACAGAGAAGCGGTAAGTTTCCGAAACAACGTCATATCATTAATATCGTTCAAGATTTTTTAACTAATTATTTTGTATCATTTTTCTAATTTGTTATAATGATTATAAAAAAATAACCATTCAAGATTTTTTAAATCAAACTTTGATGCATCCCTTGCTTTTGTTCGTATCTCAGACAGTTCGACCTATTGAAGTTAAATATCAATGACAACAGAACATAGGTGGCTCTACAGTTCTATTTTTTATTACGGCAAGAATAAAAACAACAAAGTACACTTACACAAAATACTGATGTTTTTTTATTATGCCCACTCCACAATTGACACGTTACTGTCTGGCTTGTTTCTGTCCTCTACTTATAAGTAGGGCCAGACGGAATCTGCAGACATTCTTTGCTATTTCTGCTGAAAATTTTGTAAGAACTCTGCAGATTTATGCAAAATAATTTTGGGAGTATCACAACTAAAAACGGATTATATGAAATAAAAAAATAATACCTTTTATTTAAAGTTTACAATGTAAATCCATCTAGATCCACTTATTTGGTAAACAAAGCAAATTTCTCATATATTAGATCTTCTAAAAGACGTTACACACTGTATAGTAAATAAATCAAACGAACACTTTCATATTAGTTTACAATATTACTGAAATTAATTCAAAAACTGAATAAATATAAATTTACACACATTTACACTAGCAAATAAATAGACTCAATCCGGGGCACAGTGGACATTATAAAAGTGTGTGGGGGGAGGGGGGCAGCTGTATGAAATCCAAAGATTTACATTCCTAATCACCTGTTTCTAAATTCTCCGTCTCCAAAGGGAGGTGGACGTATCAGGGGGCCTACATATACAGTAAGCTAAAAAACCAATAATGGTCCAACATTCCTGACCATTATCGCCAATAAAGCCTATAAAAACAGGCCATCAGTATATTGGAAACCGTCAGGTTCAAATATTCCTTTCCAGTTATCAAAGAAATAACGTTGTAACTTAATTTTAGTTTGTAACTAATAAATTGTTTTAAATTCAAAATTGTAATATAAACATCAGCGTAAAACCTATAAATGGTGGGAAAACATATTCTGTAATATTAAAAACACCCGGGTCTCCACTTCTGCATGGCCTCTTCTTTGTTTTAACATCCTCATTCATCCCTCAGGTTTTTCCAAGCTTTTACAAGACTGTCCTCCTTTCCTCCTTGTTGCGATTTCTAGCCAAGAATTATTGGCCATCACGCATGGACAGATCATAAAGGTGTTTGTACAGTCGTACCCGTTTCAGACAAAATCTCTTCAAATGATTTTCTCGGCGCCACGCAAACTCCGCAAATACAGCGATGACGTCACATTTGCCGCGCGTTACTGAGTTCAGTAACAAAAAGCTGATTGGTTATTGCATGTTGGACTCATTTGTAGTTGTAATACCACAAATTACATTTAGACTAGTGAAATAAAGAACTACAACACCTCGAAAACCAAGCAACAGCAACAAAAAGAAGCGTTAGCGTTACATGGACATCAGACAAATAAGACCTGTGCAAAAATATTGACGACCTACAACAGTGAATTTAAGACTTAAGGCCTAAAATTCATTCATTCATTTTCTTGTCGGCTTAGTCCCTTTATTAATCTGGGGTCGCCACAGCGGAATGAACCGCCAACTTATCCAGCATTTGTTTTACGCAGTGAATGCCCTTTCAGCCGCAACCCATCTCTGGGAAAAGGCCTAAAATTTTGATTTTTAAAATGTTAGGCTTTTTAAGACCCCTGTGGAAACCCTGACTGTGCGTTACAATGTATTTATACAGTACTTAAGCATGCTGTTTGTGTTGCTCTGCAATAACACTTCCAAAACACTAGCTGGCAGTAGGTGTTTTTGTTCCTCTGTGTTAAGTTTCTTCACACGAGCTTTGTTCTGTCTGAACGCTACCTTAATGTACAAAAGGCTAAGGCTGAAACCGCATACTTCCATACTATACAGTACGCTAAAATCAGTATGCGAGCTGTGTAGTATGTCGGAATTCATAGAATTCGAAAATCAGTATGCGAGAAGTACCCGGATGACTTGCTACTTCCGGCGAGATTCTGAAGCCCCACGAGAGAATTCATAAATGGGAGTGACGCAGGTAGGTCACGTGACCATGACAAAATGGCGGATGTAGTACGTCTGAATTCCATTCAAACATTCATACTGTATAGAACGTACTTTTCTAACGGCCGAGTAGTACGTTTACATTCAAACGCAGTACCTACTGAGTAGTAGGCGGTTTCGGACGCGGCCTACAACTTGCTCATTCTGAGGCGGGAACAGACAGACGTGCAACAACTTTAATAATAAGGTAAACACAAAACAACAGATCCCATCTAGAGCTCCTTTAAAGGACTTGACACTTGTAAACACTCGCTCCATCAGGCTCGCGCGGCTTTCCCGCCCACACTTGTCAGCGATATCAGGCCGACCAATCACAGAGCTCGCGCTACGCGCCGTTGCGACGTGTTGTTACATTTCTTGAGAAAGCATGTATGTTGCTTGTTTGAAAAAGCAAAAACAGTTGCCAAAATCGCAAATAAAATCGCAATCGCAACATTCGTTTAAAATATATATATAAATAAATGGCGTAGTGAGTAGCAAGTTCGCCTCACAGCAAGAAGGTCGCTGGTTCGAGCAGGGCCGGATTATCCAATGGGCATTCTGGGCACAGGCCCAGGGGCCCGTGCGTACTTGGGGCCCCTGCAAGAGGGGGGGGGAAAAGGCAATTTTGGAGCGTCTATTTAGGCTAAGTGGAAATAGCGCACCTCGTTGGAATAAGCTATTGACGTGGTTTCCGCCCATCAGCGTATGATTGGCAGAGACAACATAACTAGAGAGCGCATTTTAAAGTAGCGTGAGTGGCGTAGCTCGTAGAGCGCACTGCAAGATGTTTTGACGCGATCCATCGTCAAGCCGGTTCGAATCCACCATCTGCTGAACTCATGCAGTTTTTCTCTCTTCCCATAACAGATTGGAAATACATTCATTTTTAATAGTAAAGAAACTTTAACAAAAAAAATTTATAATGAAAATGTGATAAAAAGTCACTATGGCTCGTTGGTATTTAATAATGTTTAGCCTAATTCAAATGTATATAAACAGCATCTAAACAGTTGATTTCCACCAAGTGGCCACGATAAAAGGTTTAATCGACACTATGGCCGGGTGTACAGTCAATCTATGGTGTAGATGGCTTGTGAAATCGATTAGTTTTATTATTATACATTTTTGAACACAGGGACAAAGTAGGGCTGCGTCTGTGAGATTTGAAGGAGTTTTATTTTGTAAATACGGATAAAGCAGCCTTGATATTCAGGTTTTCTAGTTGCATTTGTGTATTATTCATTTCGTTATGATTTAATTCTGTATCATCAGAGCATGATAGAAGCCGATCTATCATGACAAACATGCGTTAGCGGCAACAGTATGTGTTCAGTTCAGTTTTTAGCTCTCTACCGTAATACGCAGTGTATGAGCGACCGCAGAAATACATTGGCAGCTAGAATAGACGGCACGTCTTGATAAAGATGCCTCCCTCTCTGTAAAATCATATTGCTTAGAACGATATATTTCCTCTTTGCAAATAATGGCTAATGTAACGTTATCACATATAACTATCATTTAAATTGTCAGAAAATGACTCCATGTATCAAAAGCACGCAGATTTGTTCTTTCTCTTTTGTTTAACTAAACCGACTGCTGTCATTGGTCAAGCGCGCGGAAACGTCAGATCAGAAATAACGCGCGCTGAATTGAGCTGTGTAGTAGTAGTGGTCTCGTAGATCAAAATTAGTAGACAAGTGGAATAGTAGACGCAAGAGAAAGAGAAGAAAAGGCATATTTATAGAGGCATGTATACACACCTTTGGTAACGTTATACTGTATGAGCAAACTAGCATTAACCAGGCAGAGGAGGCTAGCGCAGCACAGACTGGATTCATCATAGACCTATCAGAGAGCTCGAGAGAGAGAAAGGCCCTGAAGAGGAGATATACCTATACAGGAGGGGATAAGAGGTATAGTGTGATTTTGGACACTTAGATTTATAATCAAGTTGACCTCTGCTGTTTGCCCACCCTTCATCGCGAGGAGAGTAGAGGAGTAAGAGACAATAAATCATTAATAAGTGCGTGTATTATGGAAGACTGGAGAGGCATTATGTGTTACATGCCATGCTAATAATATGCTTTATAAGTTTGTATAAGTTACACATTAAAAATACCCTTAAAAATTAATTTTGTATATATATTTAGTACCGCTTCAGTGAACTTGAACATGTATACTAAAAAACATTAATTTTCACTAGTTTTATTAGGATTATTTTTCAAAGTATGTTTTAAATGCTTAAAAAAATAAGTTAAATCGTAAACTATAAATATATGCACTATATATTAATTATTTTAATTAATTTAAAAATATATATATTATATTATTCTTATTTTTCAATTCAACTATAGGGGTGCGGCCAGGTAGGGGGCCCTATAAGACAATGTGCCCAGGGGCCTCTGAGTTCTTAATCCGGCCCTGGGTTCGAGCCTCGACTGGGTCAGTTGGTCAGTCCAAAGATATGCGGTACAGGTGAATTGGGTAGGATAAATTGTCCGTAGTGTATGAGTGCGAATGTATGAATGCGAATCCGCTGCGTAATACAAATGCTGGATAAGTTGGCGGTTCATTCCGCTGTGGCGACCCCGGATTAATAAAGGGACTAAGCTGAAAAGAAAATGAATGTATGAATATGATTATTTGGTCCATATTCCACAACCCTAACATCAATCGTTTCACAATTTACTGTATTCAAATATGTAGACTAGTTTTGGAGCAGAAGAGACTCGCTTTATAAAATCTATCCCAACAAATTGTACAGCTATTCCACTTCTCAGTCCACACGCCATTGGCAGGTGTAGAAATGGTTCATTTTTGTATTCTGAGCGCTCTGTTTGATCCTCATCCGGCCTCCCTGCCAGAAAGATAAATCCCTGTTGACATCACACATATAAAGTGTTTCATATCACATCGGGTGGTGAAGGAAAATTCATATTTCTGTATTAGTTTGAACTGAATATATTGCAACAAAAAAGTTTCAGATAATCACACGTGTAAAGAATGCTTTCCACATGAAGAAACAGCAGCACAGGTATTTTCACCGTTGAGAAAACACTCTAATTCAGTGGTTCTCCAAGTTTTTTCTCCAAGTACCACCTCAGAAAAAAATAGTCTCTCCAAGTACCACCATTATAACCAGTATTGAAGTACAGTAGCATACAGTAGTAGGCATAATTAGGCAGCTACAGCACTGCACAGTTCAAAAACAAGGCAGATTAATTCTTCTAATTATGAATATTTGTTATTGTCAGCCACTTAAATAATAGGTTTAGCCTATTAAAATCACTTTACTGATCACATCGGTGTTATCGTATGCGTCAAAGAGTTAAAAGTGTGCTCATTTTTTACTTTAATTATTCAGAGATTCCTCCACGTAACACTAGAAGGAAGCTTGTGTACCACTAGTGATTAATGCACTAATTAATGCTGGGTTGTTGTTAGAGCGGCACAATTAATCGTAAAAAGATCTCGATTCAACCCCCTAGATGATCTTAATTTAGCATTTCTACGATTCTGTCAATCATATTTTCAAGTTCAGAAGAGAAGTAAAGGCAGCCGCACAAGTCTTTACGTTGTTTTACATACATGTTCAGCAACATGGACACCTCCAAATGGTGTTGAAAGAGTCACGTACTGCATTTATAAGGTATAATTCACCCAAAAATGTCATTTCTGTCTTCATGTAATGATGTATTCGCAGCCGCAAAATCACACGTGGCGTGAGCTGACCATGAACTGTTACAACAGAGAGGGCGGGTGCCTGTGAATGATGCCTACTTTAATGAACAGAACTTGCACAGGCTGTGCATAACAGCTAATAAAGTCGTAAATAACATTCAGTTTGTGGCACAGAGCGGTCGTTTGGGAGTCGTGCGGGAAGTATGACCTGCACTTAGCAGTGAAAATAAAACCGAAAGCGTACATCATTTAAATGATCATATCACATTGTAGATTAATGATTATGACAAGCACTTAATATGTTTTCCTTTCAAGGCGAACAGTGTTGTGGAGCGTTGTGCAGGAGAGTAAATTTTTAACAGTGTCAGTATAACTATAGCCTATATAATGTTAAATATAATGCAGGAGGGAATCTGATATTGACAAATGTCTGATTTTACCAGTAGAAAAACATGCTCTAATAATGTTGTCAATGACTCAAACATAATAATCCAACATCAGAATTTTGAATAGTTGTATTCTGAAACAGCAATAATAACAGCCTACTTAAATTACCCTTTATTTACATCTACAGAATCGTGAGAAAATCAGGATCTTTATTTTAAGTAAAAAAAAAAAAAAACAATTTTATTTAAATCGCGATTCTCATTTTAGCCAGAATTGCGCAGCTCTAGTTGTTGTAACCCAATGTAAAGAATGGTATTTTAACTACAGCGCAAACTGTAGTTCAGCCGAATGGCTAAAAAGTTATTAGTATGATAGTGAAAACTGTACATTTGAACTGAACTGTTTCACTATTTATGTAGCAGAAGAGACTTTTTATTAGATTTAAAAAGCTATTCCATTATCAGTAGAGCACAAATACAGATGAAGTCAGAATTAATAGTCCTTCTTGGAATTTTGTTTTCTTTTTTAAATATTTCCCAAATGATGTTTAAATATTTTTTCTTCTGGAGAAGGTCTCATTTGTTTATTTCGGCTAGAATAAAGGCCGTTTTAAATTTTTTTGAAAACGATTTAAGGTCAAAATTATTAGCCCCTTTAAGCTATTTTTTATTTCTGGTAGCCTTCAAAACAAACCATTGTTATACAATAACTTGCCTAATTACTCTAACCTGCCTAGTAGGGCTGTGCAATATGGACAATATAGTCATATTGCGATTTCTTGAACGAATGTTGCGATTTTATTTGCGGTTTTGGCAACTGTTTTTGCTTTTTCAAACGCGCTACATATTCAGTGCACAAGAAATGCATAACAAAACATTTCGCAATGAAATAACACAGTATTAAGTTTAATAAATAAAACTGTAGTAAAATTGTCTTTAAAACAGACAACATAAAATAAATGAAGATGAACTAACCTCACTTCTAGTTAAACGCGATTTAGAAATTGCATGTGCTTAAATCACGATTTTTTTGCGATTGCGATTAATTACACAGCGCTACTGCCTAGTTAACCTAACGCTATCTCACAGAAATTCGGAACTTTTGATTTAGTGGCTAATTCGTATGAATTCGTACCATCTAATTAGTACAATTTAGAACGATTTGCTCATCACCCAATGACGTTTGGGTATGAATTCGTACAAAACGTAAAATGCTCGTGAGATCAGGCTGAATTGACCTAGTTAAGCCTTTAAATGTCACTTTAAGCTGTATAGAAGTTTCTTGAACAATATCTAGTCAAATATTATTTATCATGGCAAAGATAAAATAAATCAGTTATTAGAATTGAGTTATTAAAACTGTTATGTTTAGAAATGTGTTGAGAAAACCTTAACAAAATTAACAGGGGGCTAATAATTCAGGGGGGCTATTCATTCTGACTTCAACAGTATATATAGCTAAAATAGATTTAAAAATATCTACAAAAACATCTTAAATCCATCTTATCCATACAATAAAGCAAGCAAAATGTTCAGCTAGTCCATTCCTCAGTCCACATGCCACTGGCAGGTGTAGAAATGGTTCGTTTTGGATGGTTTGAGCCTCATCTTGCATCCCTGCCAAAAAGGTAAATCCCTGTTGACATCACACATATAAAGTGTTTCATTAAAAGCGCCTGTAGTCTGATGGTTGTTGTGTGTCGGGGTTTGTCCTCCTGCGGCTGAGAGCGTGCCGGTGACCCACCGCGCCTCCGCTAATTGAGACGAACGCTAATGTTTGTTTTAAATGCTGATTTATTCGCGGAGCTGAGCGACGCATGCGGTCTTTAGATTCACCACAACACCCAAAAGCCCAATCAATCAACCCCCCCTGCCGGTACAACAGGCTTTTAATTACGGAAGGTCCCGTCCAACCGCGGTCTGGTACCCACCGAGAGAACCAATCCCGGCTGCAGACGCCAGCTGGATCCTCGCCAGCGCGGGACGCACATCTGGGAGGAGAAGAGCCATAAATATGTGTTAAATCAGCCAGCTGTGGGACTCAGGGATCAATCGCTGACTGCTTTTTGCTTACAGTTTAGCGACAGAATGAGAATCTATCAGCGGTTCGTGTCTCTCGAGTTTAAAGCGGCAGTGAAAGGCTCCTGGAGGCTGGTTAACACTGCTGCAAAACCATCAAAACCGGTATCCCTGACCTTCAGATGGAGAGAATGTATAATGAAAGCTTAAAGGGATATTTGCTCAATCTGTCTAATACATTCTTTTATTGGGAAAAACAAAAGCAGTAATAAATTTAGTTTTTTTTTTTTATTAACAAACTGACTTAAACTCTTACTGAATGATAATCGCCATTTTGGGAATTTGAATACTGATTTATTTTGCTCTTTAAACGTTTATACCAAAAACAAGGTTTTTGACTGTTCATAAACAATGCTAGGAGACACTCTCTGAATACAATTAAAAAGACACAAAAACTAAAACATTTTGAGATATTTTCGGGGTTCAAAAAAATGCCAATATATTCATTTTCTTTTCGGCTTATGCCGAGTTCAGACTGCATGATTTTCATAGTCGTGCACAGATGTTTTCACACTGCATGACTATCTGGGGTAGTGTTCTGTCGCTGCTTTGTTTACACTGCAAGATGGATCGGCGACAGGGAGTTTCACACTGCATGACTTCAAAATAGGAAGAATCGCAGACAACTTTGTCCAAACTACGTCTCACACCCAAAAACACATCGTATATCTTTTGTTATTAAATACATAAAAAAAAAGCCATTAATGGGGTCAAAAATGTACATATTTGCTCACCTGACTTTAAAGGGAATTAGCAATTTCTCCTCAACTTTTTTATTTTTGACCGGGTTGGGTTGTGATGTTCCTCACACGACACGTCAAACAGACACGGGGCTCCTGCCAAATTTACATTCATTTTCCCTCCATTTCTTGTGTCCGTATGAACTGAAAATGAGCTTTTAACTTCTCCTCAACCTATGTTCAGTCAAAGCACATTTCACACAGCATGATTTGAATCACCGACAGCTTCAGATATTCAGCACGCCAAATATCTTCCGGGCATCGGCGACTCATTGGCGATTCTCTCAGATCGCGTCTTTGATAGTTCATACTGTGTGATTGTCACTCGCGTGCACGAGCACCGATTTAGCTGTGATTTCAGGCATTTGTCTGCAATTTCTCAAAACCTGTTGGAGAGTCAAACTCGGGGCTAAAATCATGCAGTCTGAACGCTGCATAAGTCACTTGCCACAACAGCTATAATTAATCAGAAATTGAGTGTACATAGTTTACGCTAGGAAATGCAGTCTTGAATTTACAAACAGTCAGCAAGTCCCGGAGATCAGATGTAACACATTGATAAAATGTAGTTATCATTAGGGCCAGATGGAATCTGCAGACATTTTTTGCTATTTCTGCAGAGAATTTTGTTAAAAATCTGTGGATTTATGCGAAATGATTTTGGGAGTATCATAAATAAAACCTTAATATATGAAATAAAAAGTAATACCTTTTTAACTTTTATTTATGTTTACAATGCAGATGCAATTAGATCCAGTTTATTTGGTAAACAAAGCAAGTCTCTCTTATAAAATATTTACATAAAGAGAGAAAATTGTACTTTACACACTGTATTGTAAATAAATCATATCAATATTTTCATATTAGTCAATATTATTACTAAAATTAATTAAAAAACTGAATAAATATAAATGTACACACATTTACAACAGTAAATAAACAGAATCAATCATGGGCTAAAAATCTGTGCAAATCTCCGGAATTCTGCGCGCGCAGATTCCGTGTGGCCCTAGTTATCAGTCACTCTTATGTAACAGAGTGGGAGATTTATATGGCTACACCTTAATAAAATGGGAATGGTTTCCTGAATAGTTTCCTGAAAAGCGGATTGGTCATCGTGGGCCAGTCGAATGGCCCCCAAGGTCTCCCAATCTGACCCCATTAGACTTTTATCTTTGGGGTCATCTGAAGGCAATTGTCTATAATTTATTAAGGTGTATACTTATAAAGGGCCCACCCTGTAATATTCAACCTGTTAGTTTTGCCTTCATTTTTTACAACATGTTAATGGTTTAATTTCTAATAATTACTGTTTTGTCTTTCCCATGTTGACAGTGACTGCATACTATTTGACTATTTTTTTGCAAGATAGTTTTATTTAGATTAAAGTGTAATTTAAACACTTAACTGGGTTATGTTAAACAGGAAAGTTAGAAAAATTAGTCAAGTTATTGTATAACTGGTTTGTTGTGTAGACGATCAAAAAATATAAATATTTTTTAAGAAGGCTAATAATACTGATCTTACAATTGTTTTGTTTTTTTAATTAAAAAATGCTTTTCCATACAAAAATTATTAAGACTTATTATGACTCCAGAAGAATTATTTTTGCTCATAGGAAATACGGAGAAAATCTCCTTGGTTTGTTATAGATCAGTTGGAAAACATATTTTTAAATTAACGAGAGGGCAAAAAAAATGAAGTTTAAATTTAAATAAAAGTTTACAGATGCAAAAATGTACCTTGTTGTACTTGAATGTTAACAATAAATGATTCTAGGTTGAAAAAAATGATTCAGCACTCTATAAATTAACCCACAATTGGGTTAACATTGGGTTAAGTTTTCAATTTAATTTAAATTCCACTTTTTGACCCAAACGGTTGTTTGCCCCAACATATATTTGACCCATCATACAACAACTACACAGCATTTTAGAGTGAAGCAGGGCTGCGCAGTACAGTGTATCGTTTTAGCATCGATATCACATTGTAAGCATTCGCATCGCGAGTATATGCAATGTTGAGTCTGATTATTTCGCAAGTGTTTTTTGAGGCCTGTGACTGTTTAAAAAGCATTCATGTCTAAAAAAAAACTGCTTTTTGTAATAACGATTAATTGTATTGAATTGTTTATAAAACGAAGAGTGTGCAGTAATATTTTACATTTGATTATTCAATTATTGTGTATTTGAATACAGTTCGACTTTTTGTAAAACAATCAAACGCTGTTTATTTAATTTTTTATTTAATGTTTTTCATTATTGAATTCATCTGTGCTTTTGGGATCGTTTCTTATATTTTATGCAGACGCACTCTCCTCCAGAATCATCCCAATCAATCTAAAATGATAAATTATTTCCAAATAGTTAATTAACTCGTCTAGTGAAATTGTATCGCAATATATATTGCAGAATTAAAATAAATATTGCAATATTAGATTTTTCCAATATCGTGCAGCCCTAGAGTGAAGTATGCTTCAATAAAAGACTATTAGAAAGCAGTTTATCAACACTCGCCGGCCACTTTATTAGGCACACCTTACTAGTACAACATTATACCCCCTTTTGCCTTCAGAACTGCCTTAATCCTTCGTGGCAGAGATTCAACAAAGTACAGGAAATATTCCTCAGAGATTTTTCTCCATATTGACATGATAGCATCACGCAATTGGTTGGCTGTGGCGTTGACATGATTCTCAGTTGGTACTAATGGGCCCAAAGTGTGCTTCCTGTTCTTAGCTGATAGGAATGGCTTCTGCTGCTGTAGCCCATCTGCCTCAAGGTTGGCTGTGTTGTGCGTTCAGAGATGCTCTTCTGCAGACCTTGATCGTTTCCAGTGGTTATTTGAGTTACTGTTGCCTTTCTATCAGCTGGAACCAGTCTGGCCATTCTCCTCTGACCTCTGGCATCAACAAGGCATCTGCGCCCACAGAACTGCCGCTCACTGGATGTTTCCTCTTCTTCAGATCATTCTCTGTAAACCCTAGAGATGGTTGTGCGTGAAAAATCCCAGAAGATCAGCAGTTTCTGAAATACTCAGACCAGCCCATCTGGCACCAACAGCCATGCCACATTCAAAGTCACTTAAATCACCTTTCTTCCTCATTCTGATGCTCGGTTTGAACTGCAGCGGATCGTCTTCACCATGTCTACATGCCTAAATGCATCGAGCTGATTAGAAATTTGTGTTAGCGAGCAGTTGGACAGGTGTACCTAATAAAGTGGCCGGGGAGTGTATATCTAATCCAAGTTAGACTATGCATTTTTTTTAATGCATACATATTAAATGTCGAACTAAATATGTCTGACTGAAGCTTTCAAGCTATTTTTTAATAGACGTGGTCAATATGAAAAGTCATTAAAAGGCAAGAGTTGCATAAAGATTCCTCATAAATGGTCCTTTTATGGGTAAAGTGTTCTTTTAAGTGTCTTGTCACCCACTGAATCTCTTCTCGTCTTTTCAAAGGACGTGTTAAATTTGATGCCATGACAACCGAATATCAGGATCCCTTACAGTATCAACAGAATAAAGTTGATTAGCGTCTCGTGAAAGGAACTGTCTGTTTACTGTGCTGCCATGGCAACAGCCTCTTTCACAGCAACTATACTTAGACAATTAACTTAAAGAGTTAATGATGCGTTTCAGACACGCTGCAGACGAATAATGAACGCTTACCGCCAGACAGTCCACAGATAAACAAAGAGCACCTGATGCTACACGGCTGAGGAAAACTGGAAATATAAGCAACGGGGTCAGTTCAGGTAAGAAGAAAAAACAAATATATGCTCAATTTGTAGAGTTCAACTATGTCAGATGTGCATTAACTGTGATCATGAATTGAATACACAAAACATCTCAAGCTCAATTAAAGATGCTCAAGCAATTAAAGCAAGTGACTGATGGATTGCTTCACGGACGGACTGAAGTTCGCCCAACTTTAAGGGAAATCTCCTGCTGTGAATGCTGGATTGTGACGTCAGACATGAGCACCCGCTGTCACGGATTTAAAGTCCATTAACGAAACAACTTTAGCACATAAACACAACAAACTCAACTGGAAAAAGAAATAACAAAAAATAACAATGACCATATACTGCATTCTAAACAGTGTTGGGTCAAAAATGGACAAATGCAACCGTTGGGTTAAAAAGCGTAATTTAAGTTAAACTGAAGAGCAACCTAATTGGATTTGTCCATATTTGACCCAACTTTGGGTTAATACAACGCAGATTACTTTAATACACTGACAACAAACCTCATATCAATAACTACACTGTCATCGATGCATTAACTGTGATGATTTCAGACAAACTGCAAATAAATAGTGTTTCAGGAAGATCTCCTGCTGTGAACGCTGGATTGTGACGTCAGACATGAGCATCCGCTGTCACACATTTAAAGTCCATTAACAGAAGAACTCTGGCATATAAACACAAGAACAAACAGAATCGTCGGATTCTAAACACAAATTAATGAACGTGTGCTGCACTCTAAAATATGCTGGGTTGTTTTGTTGGGTCAAATATAGAAAACCCAAAAGTTGGGTTAAGTGTGATTTAAGTTCAATTGAAAAAAAAATCGATTTTTCCATATTTGACCCAACTTTGGGTTAATACAACCTAGCATTTTTTTAGGAGTGTAATAAACATCTGCACATCTGCATATTTCACTTTGATGCACCGACAACAAACGCCATTTAACTACCCACATCGAAAAACTGTGATGATTTCAGCTTTCAAACTACTCAGAAATACAGTGTTTAAGAAAAATATCCTGCTGTGAACGCTGGATTTGTGACGTCAGACATTTAAAGTCAATTAACAGAACAACTTTAGCATATAAACACAAGAACAAACAGAATCAACAGATTCTAAACACAAATTGCTGGATTGTGACGTCAAATATGAGCACCCGCTGTCACGCATTTAAAGTCGACAAAACAACTAATAACCCAACTGCATTTATCCATATTTGAACCAACTTTGGGTTATTACAACCCAGCTTACTTTGATACACAGTCAACAAACATCATATCTTACAGTAACTACTGTACACCGACATCGAAGAGTTAACTGTGATGATTTCAGACAAACTACTCAGAAATACAGTGTTTAAGGAAAATCTCCTGCTGTGAATGCTGGATTGTGACGTCAGATATTTAAAGTCAATTAACAGGACAACTCTGGCATATAAACACAAGATCAAACAGAATCGTCAGATTCTAAAAAGGTTTCTTAAAAAGGAAATGAACATATAATGCACTCTAAAAAATGCTGGGTTGCTTTGTTGGGTTAAATATGGACAAACCCAAAGGTTGGGTTAAGAAGTGTCATTTTTTTTCAACTGAAAACAAATGGATTTTTCCATATTTGACCCAACTTGGGTTTAATACAACCCAGCATTTTGTAATAGTGTAATAAACATCTGCACATTTGCATTTTTCACTTTGATGCACCGACAACAAACACCATCTAACTACCCACATCGAAAAACTGTGATGATTTCAGCTTTCAAACTACATCAGAAATACAGTGTTTAAGAAAAATCTCCTGCTGTGAACGCTGGATTTGTGACGTCAGACATTTAAAGTCAATTAACAGAACAACTTTAGCATATAAACACAAGAACAAACAGAATCAACAGATTCTAAACACAAATTAACAAACGTATGCTGCACTCTAAAATATGCTGGGTTGCTTTGTTGGGTCAAATATGGAAAAACACAAAGGTTGGGTTAAGATTTGTCATTTAATTTCAATTTTTTTAACATTTATTTTTCCATATTTGACCCAACACTGGGTTAATACAACCCAGCATTTTGTAATAGTGTAATAAATACCTACACATTTGCATATTTCACTTTGATGCACTGACAACAAACGGCATCTAACTACCCACATCAGGAAACTGTGATGGTTTCAGACAAACTACTAATAAATACAGTGTTTAAGTAAAATCTCCTGCTGTGAACGCTGGATTGTGACGTCAGACATGAGCACCCTCTGTCACGCATTTAAAGTCGACAGAACAACTAATAACCCAACAGCATTTGTCCATATTTGAACCAACTTTGTGTTATTACAACCCAGCTTACTTCGATACACAGTCAACAAACATCACATCTTACAGTAACTACTGTACACGGTCATCGAAGAGTTAACCATGATGATTTCAGACAAACTACTCAGAAATACAGTGTTTAAGGAAAATCTCCTGCTGTGAACGCTGGATTGTGACGTCAGATATTTAAAGTCAATTAACAGAACAACTCTGGCATATAAACACAAGAACAAACAGAATCATGAAAAGAACAAGGTTTCTTAAAAAGGAAATGAACATATAATGCACTCTAAAAAAATGCTGGGTTGCTTTGTTGGGTTAAATATGGACAAACCCAAAGGTTGGGTTAAGAAGTGTCATTTTTTTTCAACTGAAAAAAAATGGATTTTTCCATATTTGACCCAACTTTGGTTTAATACAACCCAGCACTTTGTAAGAGTGTAATAAACATCTACACATTTGCAATTTTACTTTGATACACCGACAACAAACGCCATCTAACTACCCACATCGAAAAACTGTGATGATTTCAGCTTTCAAACTACTAATAACTCCAGTGTTTAAGGAAGATCTCCTGCTATGAACGCTGGATTGTGACATAAGACATGAGCACCTGCTGTCACGCATTTAAAGTCGACAGAACAACTAACCCAACAGCATTTATCCATATTTGAACCAACTTTGGGTTAATACAACCCAGCTTACTTTGATACACAGTCAACAAACATCATATCCTACAGTAACTACTGTACACGGTCATCGAAGAGTTAACCGTGATGATTTCAGACAAACTACTCAGAAATACAGTGTTTAAGTAAAATCTCCTGCTGTGAACGCTGGATTGTGACGTCAGACATGAGCACCTGCTGTCACGCATTTAAAGTCCATTAACAGAACAGCTTTAGCATATAAACACAAGAACAAACAGAATCGTTAGATTCTACACATAAATTAACGAACGTGTGCTGCACTCTAAAATATGCTGGGTTGCTTTGTTGGGTCAAATATGGAAAAACCCAAAGGTTGGGTTAAGAAGTGTCATTTAAGTTCAATTGAATTTTTTTTGGGGGGGGGGATTTTTCCATATTTGACCCAACTTTAGGTTAATACAACCCAGCATTTTGTAAGAGAGTGATAAATATCTACACATCTGCATATTTTACTCACTTTTACTTTAACGCAATCTAACTACCCACATCGAAAAACTGTGATGATTTCAGACAAACTACTAATAAATACAGTGTTTAAGGAAGATCTCCTGCTGTGAACGCTGGATTGTGACGTCAGACATGAGCACCTGCTGTCACACATTTAAAGTCAATTAACAGAACAACTCTGGCATATAAACACAAGAACAAACAGAATCGTTAGATTCTACACATAAATTAACGAACGTGTGCTGCACTCTAAAATATGATGGGTTACTTTAACCCAGTGTTGGGTCAAAAATGGACAAATGCAATTGTTGGGTTAAAAAACACAACTTAAGATAGATTTAAAAATAACCCATTGATGATTTGTCCATATTTGAACCAACTTTGGGTTAATAGAACCCAGCTTACCACAATACACTGACAACAAACATCATATCAGTAACTACACCGTCATCACAGTAACTACTGTACACGGTCATCAAAGGGTTAACGTGATGATTTCACACAAACTACTCAGAAATACTGTGTTTAAGGAAAATCTCCTGCTGTGAACGCTGGATTGTGACGTCACGCATTTAAAGTCAATTACCTGAACAACTTTGGCATATAAACACAAGAACAAACAGAATCCTTAAAATGAAAATGAACATATAATGCACTCTAAAAAAATGCTGGGTAGCTTTGTTGGGTCAAATATGGACAAACCCAACCGTTGGGTTAAAAAAGTGCAATTCAAATTTAATTGAATGCAAACAACAACCTAATGTCAGGTGTACATTTTGACCCAACCTTGGGTTAAAACCCCCCAGCGTTTCTAATAGAGTGTGAATAATTAAACTTTACCAGCGAGAGAACCACAACAGACTGAATGGAGCTCCAGCTTTGGCCCCTGGCACACAGACAACTGCAAAATGCGTCAGACCCGATGCAGCAGAAATTTACATGCATGTTTGACAGCGCCGTTCTGTTCAGACGTGCGCGTGTCATTCATTTTGCGCGCACGTTTAGCATGTCAGCGTTGATATCAGGTTCACTCACCGCACAGATCGAGCCACCAAATATATCAAAATCCGCGTCTGTGTCCTCTCCGTCCTCGCTCGTTTCTCACGGAAGGGCCCCCGGTAAGACTCTCCGCCGCTTCCCTCCGGTAACACGGTACATCCTCTAGAGAAGAGCTGAGAGAATCCGCTATAGTGTCAGTCCGCCGCCTCCGATACTGATAATGATGATGAGAAACCGCGAGCGCGCATCACATCACTGAATGAGGAAGACGGGTTTCCATGACGAGCGCGGGAGATGATGATGATGATGGTGGTGGTGCTGATGCGGGAGAAAGACGCGCGCGGATCCCACACCAACCACTGGATGAATGTTAAGAGCTTCAGTCCACACCACACGGTAAACACGGGGGTGTTGCAATGACTGGACATCCCACAGGATCGGGGAAAATAGCAATGAGGTCTCTTTAACGGCTCGATCGATTCTCCTAGACAGCAGGGAGATTAAATAAAAAGCAATCACAGCTTCTCCGAATTATTTTTTACTCTAAATAAAATCTTCTCCACAATATGTGGCCAATTTCACCTCGCATTTGAAAGTCTGATCCGTATTTCTTTCAGTATAAGCTGTCACTGGGACGATTCGCTTTTATAAAGGTATATTTTTGTACTTGCATGCACACTAAAAAATCCAGGGTTATTTTTTCTACCCAAATGTTGGGTTGAGGCATTTGGGTAATTTTGGGGGGTTATTTTCAGAGTCTTGGGTAGTTTTTGGGTAGTGCTATCCCAGCTAACAGGGAACGTTCCCAGAACATTCAGTAACGTTCTTTAAAAGTTGTAAAAATGTTAGCACAGAATGTTACCAATGAACCTTTTTTAGAATGTTCTCATAACGTTATTAACGTTCTTGTAACGTTGTTAAAAAAACATTGTTATAACAAAGTTATTGGAAATGTCTTCAGGACGTTATTTATAATTGATGAACGTTTTCACAATGTTCATAAAGAACGTTCTTGTGACAAAGTTCTTGGTTTTGAAAAAGGACTTTATGCTGACCATAAAAAAACGTTCTAGCAACATTAAGCAAACTGGACATTTGAACATTCTCGGAACGTTACAGATAACGTTATGAGAACGTTCTCACAACCGAAATTTGTTAGCTGGGATGTAACCCAAACTTGGGTTATTTTCTGGGTAATAAGACTTCAATCAATGCAACCCTAGCACCACACAGGCACATCAACCCAGCTCCTTGGGTCAAATCAACTAGCAGGGGCTGAGTGCAATGCCACATAAATATATTCATCCATTCATTCATTTTCTTGTCATTTTCAACATCATATCAGTAACTACACTGTCATCGAAGAGTTAACTGTGATTATTTCAGACAAACTACTCATAAATACAGTGTTTAAGTAAAATCTCCTGCTGTGAACGCTGGATTGTGACGTCAGACATGAGCACCCGCTGTCACGCATTTAAAGTCAATAACCGGAACAACTTTAGCATATAAACACAAGAACAAACAGAATCGTCGGATTCTAAACACAAACTAATGAACGTTTGCTGCTTTATTAAAAAGATGCTGGGTTGCTTTGTTGGGTTAAATATGGAAAAACTCAAAGATTGGATAAAAAGGGCCATTTAAGTTTAAAAAATAAATAAATAAAAAAATTAAAAACAATTGGATAAGTCCATATTTGGACCCAACGTTGGGTTAATGCAACCCTGTATTTTTTAAAGAGTGTAATAAACATCTACACATCTGCATATTTCACATTGACGCACTGTCAACAAACACCATCTAACTACCCACATCAAAAAACTGATGATGTCAGCTTTCAAAATGAAACCCGCTGTCACGCATTTAAAGTCGACAGAACATAAGATAAGATCTTCTCCGCAATATGTGGCCAATTTCACCTCGCATTTGAAAATCTGATCCGTATTTCTTTCAGTATAAGCTGTCACTGGGACGATTCGCTTTTATAAAGGTATATTTTTGTACTTGCATGCACACTAAAAAAATCCAGGGTTATTTTTTCTACCCAAATGTTGGGTTGAGGCATTTGGGTAATTTTTGGGGGGATATTTTCAGAGTCTTGGGTAGTTTTTGGGTAGTGCTATAGCCAAACTTGGTTATTTTCTGGGTAATAATTTCTAAGACTGGAATCAATGCAACCTGTACATATAACTCATTCATTCATTCATTTTCTTTTCCGCTTAGTCCCTTTATTAATCCGGGGTCGCCACAGCGGAATGAACTGCCAACTTATCCAGCATTTGTTTTACGCAGCGGATGCCCTTCCAGCCACAACCCATCTCTGGGAAACACATCCATACATTCTCATTCACACACATACACTATGGACAATTTAGCCTACCCAATTCACCTGTACCACATGTCTTTGGACTGTGGGGGAAACCGGAGCACCCGGAGGAAACCCACGCAACCACGGGGAGAACATGCAAACTCCACACAGAAATGCCAACTGACCCAGCCGGGGATCGAACCAGCGACCTTCTTGCTGTGAGGCGAACGT
>CAIGQQ010030629.1:682000-710219 GCA_903798035.1 Danio albolineatus
GGGGTCCAGCAAAGGTCCGGTGATGTCTTTCAGATATGCTAGAACCATATAGCGCTTTTACAATGTGGATTGTGTCAAAGCAGCTTCACATAGAAGGTTATAGTAAATTGAAAATGACAGTTTAGTTATTAGCTAGTAAATTAATAGCTAGTATATAGCTGAGTTCAGTTCAGTTCAGTGTTGTTTAATATTCACTACTTAGAGTTCAAACACTGAAGAGTAATCCATCGGTGCGCAGCTCTAGCTGCAGTCTAGTCGCCGGAGGCTGGAGAACTCGAGGCTCGTCTGTCCTTGGAGGGTCATAGGAATCCGTCTCTTGCTTGCTACTCCACCAAGCAGCTGCTCAGGATACAGCGAGGTCCAGGGTTAAGGAGCCTTGGGATCGTCTCGTCACGGGTCTTGGATCGCATCCGTGGCGCTGCAAAGTCTTTGGGGGCCTGGGGATGAGTATCCCCAGTTGGAATAGAGAACAAAGAAAATAATTAGCGTAGCTGCAGTTCATAGTGTATATAAATGAGATGCGTGGAGCACATTCATGCATCATACAGCTAAGTGACGTATTGAGTGTATGCTTTACTAAAAAGATATGTCTTTAATCTAGTTTTGAACTGAGAGAGAGAGTCTGAGCCTCGGACATTATCAGGAAGGCTATTCCAGAGTTTAGGAGCCATAAATGAGAAGGCTCGACCCCCTTTATTTGATTTTGCTATTCTGGGTACTACTAGAAGCCCTGAGTTTTGAGATCTTAAAGAGCGGGTTGGATTGTAGCGAGACAGAAGGTTGGTTAGATAAACAGGAGCTCGATTATTTAATGCTTTATATGTAAGAAGTAATATTTTAAACTCAATACGAAACTTAACAGGCAGCCAGTGTAATGAGGATAAAATTGGGATGATATGATCATATTTTCTAGACCTGGTAAGAACTCTGGCGGCTGCATTTTGTACTAGCTGAAGTTTGTTAATAGAGGAGGCGAATAGAGGAGAATGATAGAAAGCACGGTTTTGTATGGAAGAGTTTGTGCGTTTAGTTCAGGGCGTTTGAAACATTACGATACTGAAGAAATGGATTCCACAGATGGACGTATTTTTGTGAGAATGTAATTTTTTGTAATGTAATGTATAAGGTAACACTAAAATAGCGGTCTGTTAGTTAATGTACTTTTACTTAAAATCCGATTGGGAAACAGCGTCTGTTTATCACTATGGAGCGCGTCTGACAGTCACGCACCGCTTTATGACCATTTTGTGGGTTGCATAGGGGGAGCGACGGCACCTGTAATGAAAAGGAAAGGGAATCCTGCCATTTTAAATGTTTATTTCAAAGTGTTTTATGCTTAAATAAAACGAAAGCACAGAACTGACTCACATTTAAGAGCAAGAGGCGGCCTCTGGTGCTTCGGCGGTATGGGTTGCGTATAGGGAGGATCGACTCTTTAATGTTTATTGCCACCCTTCAGAGAGAGACTGAAAATACGGGAGATATACAGGAAAATATCTTTACAGGATGATAGCGGGATAGAACTGTAAAATACGGGAGAATCCTGGGAAAAACAGGAGGGTTGACAGGCAGGAGTTAATTATGTTTTTTCAGTACTCTTTCCACCACTGCATACTTATATATAGATACTTACAGACACTAATACAGGTTCTAAATTGTCAAAACAGCTTGTCATACTATATAACTGCAGGTTAACTGTTTATATACAATAGCTTTAACTGTTAAAAGCTATTAGGTTCTAGTTAAAGTTAGTAACTAATAAAGTTAAAGCGACTAATAACCTTACTTTTTCCTAATTTGATGGTCATGCAACAATGTTCACCTTGTGTGAAGCTGCGTTGAAACAATAATTATAGTGAAAAGAGCTATACAAATAAACTTGACTTGAATGAACTCATGGTGCATTAACTCAAGGCCCGTGCACACATAGACATTTTTTGCTCGCGTTTTTTGTCGACGTTTAACGCCTCGTGACTAAATAAAGGTCGTCAATGTGATCGTGCACACCAACGCGCAAAACAGCAGGCGTAAAAGCGTCATTTTTAAAGAAACGCCTCATGCTCGTTTTTTTGTTTTGGCGCGCCGCATCAAAACCTTCTCCACCAATCAGATTGGCACTTTTGTTCACGTGTACAGAATTTGTTCAAGTTACAGTAAACACCTCTTGGAGGCGCTCAAGTGCAAAACTGTCAATGCGAGCGCACATTGAAGAAGATGCCCAGAGGCGATATGAACGTGGAGCTGCTTACTGCACTGGTGAACAATAATCATTTCTTCATCGCTAGAGCTGCTACTTGAACCATCCATGCTTTGCCGATCACCAACAACAAGCGTGTCAACATTCTCTATTCTTCTTCTGTGTAAAGCTGGATTTATACTTTCGCCTGGCGCCGCATCTCGCGAAGCGGACGAGGCTTTTATACTCGCCACGTTCGTCGTTGTGATATTCTAAAACGACAGGGGGCGGTCAAAAGAAACTGACCTTAAAGTCAGACAGAAAAACAGAGAAGAAGAGAAGAAGTTTCAGGAACTACGTCATATCATTAACATTATTGATGTTTATTAAACTAGTTATTTTTATTATTTTTATAAATTATTTTAATGATTATAAAGATTTTTGTAACCATTCTAAATGTTTTTAATCAAACTTTGATGCATCACTTGCTTTTGTTCATATCTCGGACAGTTTTACCTTCATTCATTCATTCATTTTCTTTTCGGCTTAGTCCCTTTATTAATCCGGGGTCGCCACAGCGGATTGAACCGCCAACTTATCCAGCATTTGTTTTACGCAGCGGATGCCCTTCCAGCCACAACCCATCTCTGGGAAACACATTCATACATTCTCATTCACACACATACACTACGGACAATTTAGCTTACCCAATTCACCTGTACCGCATGTCTTTGGACTGTGGGGGAAACCGGAGCACCCGGAGAAAACCCACGCAACCACGGGGAGAACATGCAAACTCCACACAGAAATGCCAACTGGCCCAGCCGGGGATCGAACCAGCGACCTTCTTGCTGTGAGGCGAACGTGCTACTCACTATGCCACCGTGGCGCCCTACAGTTTTACCTATTAAAGTATATTAAAATATTAAAAACAACAGAACATGGGTTCCTCAACAAATATATATTTTTATTATAGCAAGAATAAAAGCAAACAGTACACTTACTAAATAATACAGATGTTTTTTTATTTATTTAGCCGCTCCACAATTCACACATTACTGTCTGGCTAGTTTCTGTCCTCTTCTCATGCTAAAAAAGCAATAATAATCCAACATTCCTGACCATTATCACCATAAAGCCTAGAAAAATGGCATCATGTTGTAAACCGATTGGTTCAAATCCTTTTAACAAAAACTTTCCTCCTTTCTCACTGCTGTTGCAATTTCTAGCCAAGAATTATTGATCACCTGGTTATCTCTAAGATCACTGATCATAAAGATATCTGTACAGTCGTACCTGTTTCAGACAAAATCTCTTTAAAGTGATTCATATACAACTCAACTCAGATGTGGCGCCGCGCGCACTGTTCGCTCGAGTCTCAAAAAATACCATGCGTTCCGCCAGCCGAAATCATGTCGCACGCACCCAAAGCGAACATCCGGAAACTCCGAGATGATGTCATATTTGCCGCACGCACTCCAGCGAACTAACAGAGTATACAAGCGGGTGTCAGAAGCTTGGCTCCACCCTGTGCACCATCTAATGCCAAGGAGTGATTTTTGCACACTCTTCTGCTTGACGCCAGAGAAAAATCGATTAGGCTTGAATGCGGAAAAACGTCTCGAAAAACGCTGGCGATAAACGCAAACGAAAAGCATCCCGGTGTGTACGAGCCTTAACATTAACAAGCGCAACCTTGGATTTTAATGATGCATTAGTAAATGTTAAACTATGATTAATGAATGCTATACAAGATTACAGATACTTAGTAAATACATGAACTAATGGACTATTATTCTAAAAGTGTTACCATATATATTAGAGTTAGTTCAGAGGTTAATATGAATGCAATCTTTACTTTTCCAGCTTATTAAAACGGTTATCTCTGCGATAGCTTGACCCTGCTTTCTTAAGGATGAACTCTGGTTTAGCTCCCCGATGACTGGAAAGGACGTCATGTTTCTGCTGTCGCTGTTATCATCGGCGCTGCAGGGAGTGAGCAGAAGGCACGCACACACACACACACACACACAGATGTAGATGTTTCCCGCTTGCACATCAAATGCTCATCTTCACCTAAAGGGCAAGTGAAAGGCAAGAGCGTTGGTAAATATCCCACGTCATGAGTTTTAAACGATGAAACAGGTTGAAGGTCATGTCAGATGAACACTAAACTCAATCCCTATTTGCTCACCTTTACTAAACAAGCATTTAGATAAAAGCGCCTGTGATATGAATGAATAAACTGTAGATGTTTAGTTCAAGATTATAGTTTGTTTTCAATCACATGGATCTGGTTACGTGCGAAATTCAGATGGAGGGCAGGAAGTTTAAAAAAACTGAATGTAAAGGCTTGGATTACTGCAAAACAAGACGGAGATTTAATTACAGCGATTACATAGAGTATGTTATTTATATTCTCCTGGATATTGTACAAGTGTTGTGGTGTTTCTATTTCTCACAGCTGAACAACAGAAAACTGACAATGATCACCTCAGGTACACCTTATATACTTTATTCAATGTTAAATGCTAATAATGTGAGTTTGAATGCCATTTTACATTGCATTTATCGCCATACTACTGAAAGCAGCAGCAGATAGTTTACCTCTGATCATGAAAATAAAATAAACAGTTTGAAATTGAGCTTTAGAGCTGTGACTTAGTTCAAACCAACACATATCCGTGATTCAGCATCTTCATTTAACAATGTTAAAGAGGTTTAACATGCATTAATTAAATAGTAAACCGTACCATTTTTGCTGAAGTGCAGTGAGTGCACTATTCTGTGGCTGTTTTTTAAATTTCTGTCGTGTTTCGTCCAGTACAAACAGCCAAATTGTTCGTCATTGCGTATCTAATCACGTGGCGTGTTGTTAGGACACAAGGTTACAATGTAACCTGCTCACATGGGCTGGTATAAGATTCTGACGGCATGATAACCTTGAATAAAAATATCACGGTTTCACAGTATTGTGATTACTGCTCTGAAATATATTCTTTTTAAATGTCTGGGTAAAAAACTTTTTAAAAAAATTAAATGTTTTATTGTGACTTTTAACATCGTAAAATATTAAATAAAAAAAATTACAGTGCTCTTTTTCTTCAGTAGAATGCTGATGGTTTTTCAGATAAAAAATACAAATAACAAAATAAACATACAAATGAGCCCAAAGCAATATGCATGGCTCCTGGTGACACAACAAGGTCTTGTAAAGCGAAACGATAACAATAAACTCTAAGGAATTGAATGTCATTACTAATTTCAACATACTAGTATTAAGCTTAAAATGCACTTTAAAGGCTTAACTAGGTTAATTATGCAAGTCATTGGACATTTGGTTTGTTCTGTAAACAATCAAGAAAAAATAAAGTATTGTTTACTTCATTCTTCAGGAGACAAATATAAAATAAACTCTCAATCTGGACATATTTGAATAACAATGACAAATTTCACAGGCAGTCTACAAGTGTAGATATAGAATTTCCTTTATGGACACTTTATAGTAGCTGATAAAATTGAAAATTAGTAAAAATCATTATTCTCATTTAACACTATTTACTGTAGTAAAACCCTGTTAATATTGTTAGAGAGCAGATACTGCTAAACTCTTCAAATCTACAAATGAAGTTGCACAATCCGGCTGCTTTCAGCTTTCAAACTTTAAAAAGTAGTTCAAATGATCTAGATTATAGATCTAGATGTTATTTAGGCCAACATCAAAAAGGCTGAAACTCGAATTCGACACAGATCTGAGCTCAAACCAGCAGGGACAAACACTGAGCTGCTGCTCCGCCATATGCCCGATTCTCTCATTCATCTGCTGCACATGGAGAAAACTTTACAGCACACACACACCCACCTGTAGACCTGCAAAAACCCACACGCTTCAGAGTAGAAAATATTCCATCTTTAAAATACGGGCCTAAAATCAACACATGCTCACTGAAAAATATGGTTCACTTTATTCTAGATTTCTGTGAAACCTCAAAAATTTACTTCAACACACACTTAAAACAGCATTGTTGCTGTGTTCACATTACTTACTTAAAATGAGATGAAATTACACAACTTTTGAGATTTTTGTGGGACAACTTAATTGTTTTATATTCAATCCACTTGTTATGTTAACTTAAAGAGCCCCTATTATGCATTAAAAAAGGTCATATTTTGGTTTTGGGGGTCTCCAACAACAGTCTGATCTGCATGTGTAACCTCGCCGGTCCTACACCACCCAACCCGCTCCGAGCTGGTATCGAACCGACGACCCTCCGCCTGGGAGTCAGTCGCTCTACCAAGGAGGCTAATGACCATGGCCCCTAGCATCTGTAGCTAGAGCACCTTTCTAAATGTTTCAGAGGAGTGAGGTTTACCTGCACAGCACTTCACTAGCTGGCCTCTGCTACACTCACCCCCCCTAAACCTCACTCCCATCCGGGTCACGGCACCAATGTGACGGTCTTGCCTGGGCTGTCTTTTTACTGTACACTGTACAATGGAGACAGACAGCGTGTATGAATAGTGGCTCGTTAGCAAAGAAAATAACCATATCCACAGCAATGCTTCATTAACTCTGCTCTGTTTTATTTAAAACAGTTGTATTTTTATATGCCAATTAAATTCTTTTAACTTTGTGATCGTATAGTGTAAATAGTGTCAATTTTAACAGTCTGAATATGTAAAACATAATACACTTTGAATAATAAATAACAAATCAATAAATGACAATTCTCAATGTACAATGACTGAGAAATACAGAGCAATACAATTCAACTCAAAACGAAAGGAAACATCCCCACCTAGTGGAGACTTTTAGCAACTCGTTTTGAATCAATAAAACAATTACAAACATTTAATTAATAACGTTTAACAACATACCTGTACAATGGAGACAGACAGCGTGTATAAATAGTGGCTCGTTCGCAAAGAAAATAACCATCTCTATATAAAACACAAGACAGCACACAAATTGATCACAATCAGGCCTCGTTATACAAACACGTTATAACTGAAGATTGAGCAACACACTCGACGCCAAACACAACTCAACATTGTCCCAATATATTAATTGAAACATTCACTCATAATAAAGCAGATGTGGATGTGTTTTAGACACTTATTAATGGTCATTTTCCACCCGAGTGAAACGTGCGACTTACCCACAGCAATGCTTCGTTAACTCTGCTGTGGGCGGTCTCTACTCCACACGCTAAATACAACACGCACACTATAGAGGGCGCTGCCCCCATTTAGGCATTAATTTAACTCACTTCTTTACTCCGTTACACATGCATGGTAAAAAAACACTTTCATTGTCTTATAATTTGCATTTATTTTTACCTAATTATCCTAGCGACTCCTATAGGAATCGTTCAGTGATTCATTTGTTCCCAAACCCCTCCTTAACACAATGCTAATCTGCTCTGATTGGTCTGATGAGCCAGTCTGTTGTGATTGGTTCACTGGGTTCAGCGTGAGACAGAGAGAAATGCCCATGGTTATGAAGTAGCCAGAGCGTATGTGTGTGCCCAATGCAGGAGTGCATTAAAGCAATGCAATAAACACCAGCACATTGCTCTATTCTTTACCATAGGTAAAAACAATGACACACATTCAGTATTAATCCACACTGTGGCAAAAGTTGAACTGTTTTAATAAATGGACTGCAGTATGTGGTTAGGAACAGCTGATGGTGGCCATAGCAATGACAAACGGCAGGAAATCGTGAGCTTACAAACACCAGACATCACGGTTTCAGTGCATACTGGATGTTATATGTGCATATAAAGAGGAAACCAGATATCGTAAAAGCCACACGGAGCGATTACAAACAACAAAACACAATTAAATACATATTTTGCAAGCTAGAGAAAACAATGAGGCAACTGTTTTAATCGCACTTACAGATCCGGAGGAAAAAGAAACCCGTTCATGAACTGTGAAGTGACAAAGTTCCTGTCAAGTTCTGATAAAATCCCATACATCAGTGTGAACTCTTAAAGAGTATTTTAACTTAAGTAAGTTTAATTATTGTTAGAAAATGGCCAATGCATATGAATTCATACAATAATAAATTAATACGAAAACCTACAGCTTTAAAAAAGGTGGTACATCCCTAAACCCCATCCCTAACACTATCCTTAATTGGGGGATGTGCAGATTGTGGGAAAATGTACAAATGAGATCATACAAATTGATACAAATTAGCCACTAAATCAAAAGGTTATGAATTGCTGTGAGACTGCATTGGTATTTTACATTTCACTTTAATGTAGGCTGATGAATGCATTTTCAATGAGTCTGGGCTGGCTAAAATAATCAAGCATTTGTCATGGTTGTGCATTACACAGGCATCAACCGGTTTCATTAAAATGTGAGTCTTGACCTCAGATGGACCCTCAGTTAGGGTGGATTAGTGCGATTAGATAGATTAGTTAGGGTAGATTAGCGTTAGATCATTTCGGAGGTAATTCTGATGTCTGAGATCAGATTACACCATTCTTGCTGATTGAAAATGTGTGATGCAACATAAAAAGAAAAAACTGTGATATTTAGAATTAAGCCCTGCTATTATTTAGAAACGCATTATTATTATGTCTGGAAATTAGACGACGGAAGGCTAGAAGCATTATAAGTTGAAATATCTGTTTGGAAAATACATATTTTAGATCTTTTTTCAATTAAAATACACTAGAATTGATCCTTTGTAACCAATGTTTAGTATTTTTAGTATGTTCTAATGTGTTCAAATCAGCTTTGAGAAGCTGAATATAAAACACGTGTTTATTTTGCAGGTTATATTCCATCTAAGGCATGTTTCAGAAAGAAGGTCAAGTCAAAACTCTAAATATATTAACACTAAAATAAGGGAAAACCTGTGGTTTCGGTTTCAGAATGGAAAATATGTAAAACCTGGGAAAACGTGGTGTAAGTCAAGTAGGCATGGGACAATTCCAAGGTATACCACCATTCTTACTGATTGAAAATGTGTTGCGCAACATTCAAAAAACAGTGATTTTGGGAATTGAGCCCTGCTATTATTTAGAAACACATTATTATTTTAAACAATCATGTCTTTTATAGTCGGGACATTGGACGACAGACGGCTAGAAGCATTAAAAGTCTGATGAGTCACGATTTCTGCTGCCACAGTCGGATGGTCGGGTCAGAATTTGGTGTCAACATCATGAAAGCATGGATCCATCCTGCCTTGTATCAATGGTTTAGACTGGTGGTGGTGGTGTAATGGTGTGGGGGATATTTTCTTGGCACACTTTGGGCCCATTAGTACCTGCTGAGACTCGTGTGAACACCACAGCCTACCTGAGTATTGTCGCTGACTATGCCCATCCCTTTATGAACACAGTGTACCCATCTTTGATGGCTACTTCCAGCAGGATAACGCACCATGTCATAAAGCGTGAATCATCTCAGACTGGTCTCTTGAACATGACAATGAGTTCACTGTACTCAAATGGCCTCCACAGTCACCAATCCAATCGAGCACCTTTGGGATATGTTAGAACGGGAGATTCACATCATGGATGTGCAGCCGACAAATCTGCAGCAACTGCGTGATGCTATCATGTCAATTTGAAACAAAATCTCTGAGGAATATTTCCAGTTCCTTGTTGAATCTCTGCCACGAAGGATTGAGGCAGTTCTCAAGTCAAAAAGAGGTCCAACCCAGTAGTAGTAGTAGTAAGGTGTACCCAATAAAGTGGCCGGTGAGTGTATGTATAACAAGATTACTGCTTCGCTATGTTAGTTATGTATAACTCGAAAGCCAAGCGTTTTGTTTATATTTATGATTGCTTATTTATTGAGCATCCTAGTCCTGCGAGACATGACATTTCGTTCCACTTTATGTAATGAAATGACAATAAAGCTCAACTTAACATGAGTGCACTTTTACATTGAACATTTTCTGATGCATTGTATTGCCTACCAATATTTACATCATGGGAAAGTTGGTCGTGTTCTAATACACAGTGAGGGGGATTTCGTCTTTTTAAAAGCAGATGTGCACCCCAGCCAGTCGAGCAGTCCAGGCCACTCAACGTGCGTGCTAGTTAGTAAGCAGGGATCAGTGGAGACTACAGGATGGTCGTGCATCGCTGGTTTAGGAAGGTCCTGTAGCCACGCAGCCTTTATATTATGGAAGGCAAGTAAATATAAATAAATAGTAATATCTTGTAAGGTCTGTGTTAACATGAGTAAGCCATAAATGTAAACAGTATGCTAATGTATTTGTGTAATAATACACAGCTGCTCACTCAGTTACCATCAGCAGACTAAGTATCTGGTCAGATCTCTTCATTTGTGAGGCGTTGAGCTTATTCTTATGTGCTGAAGTCGCTCATTTTTGCGATTGTTTTAGAACGTCTGATACAGTCCCCTATGGGAGAAATGACTAGGAATAATAAATGGCAGAAAATGGTCAAACTACTCGCTCTACAAACAAGTGTTTGCAAGAATATACAGACAAAATAGAGTAGTATGATAAGAAAACATCAGTTTGCAACATCAAGCAGCAGAACGAGCAGTTTTTAATGTCTAAAAATGAATGGAAGTGAATGAGAGCGGAAGTCTCGAGACAAAAAGACTCAAATGGCTGTGCCCGCTCATACACGGAGAATCAGCTCAATAGATGTTTGGTACAAAAGTCCATAAACAATACCAATGCTTGAGGAATTGTCATTTTTTGTTTTGTTTCTAATTATTAAACCCTTGCTGTCTATTAAGTTTATCAGTTATGCAGTGTCTTTAAGTTACTATTTAATTATATTTTTCTTATCAACTGCCACAGATCCATAAAAAAAGCATTTCACACATGTACTTTTCAATGCAACAACTACAAAAATCAATATACAAACAATTACCATAACAGAATATAGGAATGACAATGAAACCAAACAATAACAATGAAACCAAAGTTTAGTCCAATGGAAGCACACAAAGTCCCATAATCCAAGCAAAATGTAGAAAAAATAAAACTGAAATCTCACCCAAAGTTTCTTCTCGGATTCTGGATTACAAACAGCAGGCCGATGTAGATCAACAGGTCATCCAGTCGAGATTCCAGACAGAAACTTCAAATAACCCACTGAAAACAGGTCCTGAAACAGGTAATCCTCCAGTAATTGTGCACAGAAATCATTCAGGAGATCATACATAGCTCCAAATGTTTGCAAATCTTCATTTGAGGAGAGCACCTGTAGTGTCTCTAAACACACTCAAAATGGCTGCCAGGTGGTCTTCCTGTGAGCTATCATAGGTGGCTATCATAATAAAAGTCCTCTCACCTTACATTTAAATCAAACCTATTTCCCCCCAAAAAATGTAACACATTAATAAATCACAACAACATCAAATCATTACTCAACTAACACAACGACGATACTTTAAATATATTTGAGTAAATTTGAATCAAGGTATATAATTAAGTATGCTGATGATTCTGTCATTGTCAGTCTTGATCATGAGGAGGGTCATGGCCCAGTGTTGGACAACTTTGTTGCTTGGTGCAGAGACTCATATTTCCAACTTAATATCTCAAAAACTAAAGAGATGCTTATTGACTTTCGCCGTAACTCTATTTCTAATGCTACTACTACTACTATAAATGGTACTGATGTTGAGATAGTGAGTGAGTATAAATACCTGGGCACCATTTTGGATGATAAACTGAACTTTGAGGCCAGCACTCAATTTATCTGTAAAAAGGCAAACCAAAGACTGTTCTGTTTGAGGAAGTTGAAGGGGTTTAATGTGGATAGGCCTCTTCTTAAAACATTTTATTCTTCTTTTATTGAGTCTCTTTTAACTTTTGCAGTAATATGCTGGTATGGTAATTTAAGGGTGACAAGTACAAACAGACTTTTAAAAATAGTTCACCAATCTCAAAAGATCTTGGGCATAAATCTTAACAGTATTGGACAAGTGTATGAGGTGAGAGTTCTAAAGAAGGCTATGTCCATTTTAGCAGATGAGAACCACCCACTTTATTTAAAGTTTTGCCTCCTGACCTGCCATCAGGCAGAAGGTATACTTATTCTAGACGGGCAAGGTCAAACAGATATTTGCAGTTGGGTTACTTAACAAGCTTTTTTCTCCCTTCTCTATGATCAAATTATTGTTACTGTTATTTTTATGTTGTTGAGTGTGACTTGTTGCTGTCAACTGTCGGCTATTGCTGTAAACCTAATTGCCCTTCGGGGACAGTAAAGACGTTCTGATAAAAATTTTTTAAAAAAAGATACACACTGCAAAACCCAATAAGTTAAGGTAATTCAAACCAATTGAGGAAACCGATTGTAACAAACCATTTCAGTTCAAAAACTAATCCTGATGAGTGCTGTGAACTTAATTCATTTGAGTAAATGAAGCAACATGAGCACAGTAAAACTCAATAAATTAAGGCAACTCAAACCATTTGAGGAAAGCGATTGCTACAAATCATTTGAGTTAAAACAAATCTACATGAGTACTGTGAACTTACTCCATTTAAGTTTAAGTACTGAGGTGTTTAATTAACTCATTACTAGGCCCACACGGAATCTGTGTACGATTTTTAGCCCATCATTGATTCTGTTTATTTACTGGTGTAAATGTGTGTAAATTTATATTTATTCAGTTTTGAAGTTAATTGTAGTGATAATATTGACTAATATGAAAATATTCATATGATTTATTTACAATACAGTGTGTAAAGTACTATTTTCTGCCTTTTAGTAGATATTTTATATGAAAGACTTGCTTTGTTTACCAAATAAAGTGGATCAAAATGGATTCACGTTGTAAACATTAAATAAAAGTTAAAAAGGTGTTACATTTGATTTCATATATTAAGGTTTTAGTTATGATACTCCTAAAATAATTCCGCATAAATCTGCAGATTTTTACATTCAGTCAATTTTACGTTAACTACACAATATATTAAGGTGTGCTGTTTTGTTCGGGGATTTGCACAGCTTTATGATTGGATTACATAATGTAAGGGATAATGTACATCTAGCCGGTTGATATTGCAGAATAAAACACATATCAACCGGCTAGATGTACATTCATTTTCTTTTCGGCTTAGTTCTTTTATTAATCTGGGGTCGCCACAGCAGAATGAACCGCCAACTTATCTCTCCTAGCATGTATTATGCAGCTGATACCCTTCCAGCTGCAACCCATCACTGGGAAAACCCACATACACTTCCATTCACACACATACACTACAGACAATTTAGCTTAGGAAAGGCAAGTTTATTTATATAGCATATTTCATACATAGTGGCAATTCAAAGTGCTTTACATAAACAGAGATACAATTTAAAGTTTAAGAAAATGAAAACAAATTATTATTTTTTCTTAGCCAATTCACCTGTGGTGCCACGGGGGCCGAGTGGTTGGCACGTTCGCCTCACAGCAAGAAGGTCGCTGGTTCGATCCCCGGCTGGGCCAGTTGGCATTTCTGTGTGGAGTTTGCATGTTCTCCCCGTGGTTGCGTGGGTTTCCTCCGGGTGCTCCGGTTTCCCCCACAGTCCAAAGACATGCGGTACAGGTGAATTGGGTAAGCTAAATTGTCCATAGTGTATGTGTGTGAATGTGTATGTATGGATGTGTTTCCCAGAGATGGGTTGTGGCTGGAAGGGCATCTGCTGCGTAAAACAAATGCCGAATAAGTTGGCGGTTCATTCCGCTGTGGCGACCCCGGATTAATAAAGGGACTAAGCCGAAAAAAGAAAATGAATGAATGAATTCACCTGTACCGCATGTCTTTGGACTTGTGGGGGAAACCTGAGCACCGGGAGGAAACCCACGCAAACATGCAAACTCCACACAGAAATGCCAACTGACCCAGCCGAGGCTCAAAGCAGCAACCTTCTTGCTGTGAGGTGAGAGCTCTACCCACTGCGACCCTGTGCTGCCCACAATCCTAAATATTTAGACACAAAACATTGATCTGACCAGCAATAATTAAATCTTTTTGTTGGAAGGACACTATATACTAATACAAGTGCAGGTTAACTATGTTCATGTATGATGTCCACCCTATACACAACTCATTAACTTTTACGAATTTTGATTGTAATGCAAATGTGCACTGAAGCTGCTTTGAAACAATATTTATTGTGGGTTTTCTCCGGGTGCTCCGGTTTCCCCCACAAGTCCAAAGACATGTGGTACAGGTGAATTGGGTAGGCTAAATTGTCCGCAGTGTATGAGTGTGAATGTGTGTGTATGGATGTTTCCCAGAGATGGGTTGTGGCTGGAAGGGCATCCGCTGCGTAAAAATATGCTGGATAAGTTGGCGGTTGATTCCGCTGTGGCGACCCCGGATTAATAAAGGAACTAAGCCGAAAAGAAAATGAATGAATGAATGAAATAAAACTGTAGTAAAACATATAATAAATGAAGATGAACTAACTCCAGCTCTAGTTAAACACGTACTGTACACAGTAGCACTCACTGCTTGATAAACAAAATTGTAATAAATTGTGTTAAAAACAGACAACATAAAGAAATAAAGATGAACTTACCTCAACTACAGTCAGAACAATAAATAAAAACTAACGTAAATCAAAACCACCTATTCGGTTCTCCCACTCAACTTCGCCGTGTGCGATTGAGCTCTGATTGGTTAACATCTTTCTCCCGCTCAGTTTAGCTGTAATTGCCCGGTGTGCTGCATCAGCTCTGATTGGTTAACATATTAAAATCATGCACACAAAAACGTGAACAAAAATCAAAATAAATTAATACACAAAATTGCAGCCTTACGCAATTTAAAAATTGCATGTGCTTAAATCAGGATTTTTTTTTGCAATTAATTGCACAGCCCTACTCAGAATATTAAAATAGATATAAATACATCTGGAACACTTCATTTAATGATTGCTATATGTTATGAAGAGATTTTAGCAAAGATAACCAAAAATGGTCTCTGAAGACAGTCACCTTCAACCATTAGTTCATTATGCATTCAATGTCGCGACTCCGCACTTTTTTTAATTGAAAGCGATTTACAGTGCAGTAATTATAGAAGGTGTATCTGTGGAAAACACTGAGGCTGGAGAGTTTCTGCTCAAGGACACACAATGGTAACCATGTTATTCTGCACATAAAGGCCTGAACGATGAAGAAGCGGCTCAGATACTGTGATCAGATGTGTTTGGACTGCAGTGGAAAGCGTCTGCATGGACTGAAGAGCTGCTGCAGGGAAAACTAATGAAGTGTTAGTAACTCTCAAAGGTCACGGATTAACTGTTTGTCTTCATCAGATCTGCTGATCGTCTGCTTAACACCCAAATCCACAGCGCAAAGCAATGATCCTACGGTCAGCTCATCATTCATTTTCCTTCTGCTAGGTCCTTTATTTATCAGGGGTCGCCACAGCAGAGTGAACTGCCAACTATTCCAGCATGTTTTAACCTCTTGAACTCTGGTGCTATTTTGGGATTTCCGCCTGGATTTTGTCTACCCAATTTTAAAAGCTTTTTAAATCCACATGCAGAGGAGAAAATGCAAAAATGTGGAATCATTTTAAAGAGAACCCTTTAAATTGTCATTAAACACTGTTGAAAGTGATTAAAATAATTGTATATGTTGTCTGTGTTATTATAAACACTTAAAAAAAAGAGGCGCTTTCTGTATTTTTTCTTTATAAACTCAAATTTAAAAGAGTACCTTTTAGGTTCTGTGTGGTCTCGGTTTCTGTAATTAATTTCGGTGGTTCCTGCACATGTCAGTAATCATAAGAAAAAGAAAAATGCCTCTATCATAATCTATGCAAAAGTTATTGTATTCCAACTGATGAGAGGTGCTATACCTTTTTTTATGTACTTTCCGCTTACCAAACTTGGAAAGTCTTCCATACCCAAATGCAGTGGTATAAATGACAAATTCCAGTGTTGTTGGACAGAAACCCATTTGAATTTACAAAAGAAACTGCTGAAAGTAATAAATAATATTTGTTGTTTTCTGTTTTATGATGAACCACTTCAACATTAGGCGCTTTTTTATTTTTTGTTCTAAAATGCTTTTTTGAAAATGTGTAGATAATCCCATAAGAGAATAAGACGACTCCAGACAGTTCTGCTTGAAACCAGCAGAGAGCAGCAAACACTAGGGAAAATAATTTTGTCTCCACCATAGAGTATGCAAAGGTTATTGTAATTCAACTGAATATTGGGAAAATAACTTTTTGATCATTCATATCAAATATGACATATTTGCTTCTGCATAGTTATTACATGATAAGAACATGAGTTTCCATTACTTTCTCATTTCTCCTTCCCATTTGTATCATAACATTATATCAAAGAAGTCAAAGTCAGCTTCTCCAAAACTTCCTCAGCTCCTAGAAAAAAAAGCTTATTTTTGGACCGTCTTCTTTTTCTGCGCCATAAAAAACGTGGTGATTCATTCGATAACTGTTTGATATGCGAATATAATTCAGTAAAGGAACGCTAGAATTGTACATGGACAGGCAAGAGCTTGTATTTGAGCCATGACTTGTACATGTGTGTCATATATGAAGCATATAAAAATATGAAAATGACAGCTCGGGTATCCAGTATTTTGTTGTGTAATTAAATGTTAATAACTTTTGTACAGTAAAAACCTAAGTGATGCATATGTGCATAAAATATAAATCTACGCTTTCAAACGGAACCACTTATAGGGGTCTTGCACAACCCTGGACCTTTAAAAATGAAAGGGAAGTTGATGACGTCACCGGACCCGGTACCGGAGTTTAAGAGCAACGGATGCCCTTCCAGCCACAACCCAGTACTGGGAAACACCCATACACACTTATTCACACAGACACTCATACACTTTGGCCAATTTAGTTTACCCAATTCACCAATAGCGCATGTGTTTGGACTGTGGGGGAAACACACACCAACACTGTGATAACATGCAAACTCCACACAGAAATGCCAACTGGACCAGCCAGGACTCGAACCAGTGACCTTCTTGCTGTGAAGTGACAATTCTAACCACTGAACCACTGTGTCGACTTATCTAATATATATTTTTACATTTAATTTCAACGAATGAAACTATTTTTAATGGTGCATGTTTTAATCCACAGCAGGCATTTTACACTGAAATCAGTCACTCGGACTGTAAGCGTGCCTCATTTTACCCATCATTAGTCGAGTAATAGTAAAAGTGTCCGTGTGTTGAACATTTACACATGAATGATTCTGTCGTTCCTCGTTTCAGGAAGAGTGTGGTCTTACAGGAAGGTCAGGCTAGTGATTGAATCTCCCGACAGACACTCACCGCCCTCATAAATAATCCCTGCTGCTCAAATCCAACCGGGATTGAAGAAGAAACCCTGAGGAGGGAGCAGATATGATCTTTCTGGTATAGGAGGACAGAAAAGGAAAAGATTAGGACAGAAATCTACTAATGGGATGCAAATGTGTGTAGCTCTGCTTCAGGTGCCTCTTTTGAACAGGCGATGGGGAAATCTGCTCATTTACAGTCCTGTCTGTCACACAGATGGAGCATTAAACCAGCCTGAGAGACGGAGAGAGAGACAGAATCGTTGTAAATATCCTGATTATTACTGTTTTATCCTACAATGTTGATTGTTAAATGTACAATGTTTTATGATCTATTATTATTTTTATTGATATAAATGAATAATATGATATATATGTATGATATAATATATTGAATAATAATATGATATATTGAATAATATGATATATTGGATAATAATATGATATATTGAATAATATAATATATTGAATAATAACATGATATATTGAATGATAATATGATATATTGTATAATATGATATATATGTATGATATAATATATTGAAAAATAATATGATATATTAAATAATTTGATATATTGAATAATAATATGATATATTGAATAATAATATGATATATTGAATAATAATATGATATATTAAATAATTTGATATATTGAATAATAATATGATATATTGAATAATAATGTGATATATTGAATAATATGATATACTGAATAATAAGACATATTGAATAATATGATATATTGGATAATAATATATGTATATATCTTTTTTTTTCTTCTACTATTTACTGTAGGTTTTTTTAATTACATATGCATGTTTTTTTTATTTTTGTAAACTTTAAAACTGCTTTGGCAATACATTTGTAATAATTGTCATGCCAATAAAGCAACTAGTGAATTGAATTGAGAGACAGAGAGAGAGACAGAGAGAGAGAGACAGAGATAGAGACAGAGAGAGAGAGAGAGACAGAGAGAGTGTTCAGATTTTCAAAACCCATTTCATTTCGAACTAATAGACAATGTCAAATTACATGAAAAAAGGTTTTCATTCTGGATACGTACCTCTATATACATTATAGGAGAGCGCCAAATACGTCCCAGGAGCTATGTATTTTGCAGTTTTTGTTTTTTGCGAATCCACCACAGGCTGTTGTGTACGCTTTTTAAAATCTCAAATGTCTCTCGCGAGTGCCATTCATGCCTGATGTTCTCACGTAAATCCACTAGAGGCCGCTGACTGATCGATCGATGCCCCCACCCACCGTCTTTAGGGTGTTTTGAAAAGCAATCCAGAAAAAGAAAAGCCCTCGCGGAAGCCTGATTTTTACCACATTTTACTACATTCTCACACAGTTATTTACTTGTTTATTTTTTGGCTTCTGTTTTTGTCTTACCTGTGTTCTGGAACTGTTCTTCACTGGACTCAAACCTATTGTTGTGGTCAACTTTTACTGCTGGTGACCTATTCACACCTGCAGCTTCCCCACAATGGACGTCCAGCCTTCTCCAGTCTCCAGCACCTAGACTGCAGCTCTGCACAAGAAGTTTAGCCAAAGGAGAAATGGTCGTGCCCAACGAAGACTAGCTGCAGTCTAGGCACCGGACGCTGGAGAACTCGAGGCTCGTCTGTCCTAGGAGGGTCACAGGAATCCGTCTCTTGCTTGCTACTCCGCCAAGCAGCTGCTCAGGATACAGCCTGGTCCAGGATTATGGGGCCTTGAAATCGTCTCGTCACGGTCTTGGATTGCATCCGTGGCGCTGCATAGTCTCTGGGGGCCTCGGGATGAGTATCCCCAGGTGGTAATAGAGAATAATTAAAGAGAATAACAAATATTTACTTGTTTATTTTTTGGCTTCTGTTTTTGTCTCACCTGTGTTCTGGAACTGTTCTTCACTGGACTCAAACCCAATGTTGTTGGTGCCTAGACTGCAGCTCAGCACAAGAAGTTTGGCCAAAGGAGAAATGGTCGTGCCCAACGGAGACTGGTTTCTCTCTAGGTTTTTTTCCTTCACTTTCATCACTTGGTGAAGTTTGTTCCTCGCCGCTGTTTCCACTGGCTTGTTTGATTTGGGACTTGTGGAGCTGCATATTAATGGATTTGCTCTTCAGCACCTGAAACAAATAATGAACTAATGAAATAATGAACATCTTTATTCGTCACTTATGATGTGAATAGTTGAGACTTAAATCTGTGAGTGTTTCTGAACTTGTTTATGTGGTTTGTGAAGACCCAAAATTGTATAATGATATGGGTATGACGTAGTTGTAATCTATTTCAATGGATTACAAGGACATTCTTTGCACTGATCCCGTGGGCCAGCCTGTACACCACCGGTGACCTACTCAAACCTGCAGCTTCTTCATGATGGACGTCCAGCGTTCTCCAGCCTCCAGCACCTAGACTGCAGCTCTGCACAAGAAGTTTGGCTAGAGGAGGAATGGTTATGCCCAACTGAGCCTGGTTTCTCTCTAGGTTTTTCCTTCACTTTCGCCAATTGATGAAGTTGTTCCTCACCGCTCTTGCCACTGGGTTTGGGACTTGTAGAGCTGCATATCGATGGATTTGCTCTTCAGTGTTTGGACTTTCAGCAGTGATATTTAAACCACACTGAACTGAACTAAACTGAACTCTGAAAACTGGACTGATAATGTTTCAGTTTACTATAACTTCTATGTTAAGCTGCTTTGACAATCTACAGTATAAAAGCGCTATAGAAATAAAGATGAATTGAACTGACATGCATTGTGTCCTCATAATTCATAAATTATCATACTCAATTACATCTTTCACATTCAAAATTCACCACAGATTTCCTGTGAGGGTTCAGTTGAAAAGTAGTGGTGGGGTAATGTCATTTAATAAGCACTTTTTACAGTATAAAATGCATTACGCCTATGAAGAGTCCTTGTAAACCATATACACAAGTACGTGTGTGTGTGTAATTTCTAGAGATATACAAGTTGAAGTACGTGACATGGAGTGAAGCTCATGGGTAATGCAGTGTTCTGTCACGACCGACCCATCAGACCCCAAACCACAACAGACTGATGAATTACCTCACGGCTACAAGGCCGAGAGCATAAACACAAATGCAGACACACACACACACACACTGAGATGACAATCTAACACTGCCTCTACATGACTGTGCTCTCCAGTGCTCTCTTTTGAATTGCTTATTCAAGCACAGAAATACTGCATTACAGTGATTTTACCATGGTTAAAGGATGCTCTTTGATATGAAGATAACCAATGCCAGACAGCTTACTGTAAATATGTAGCATTGGCCAGCTAGTGAAGTTCTATGCAGGTAAACCTCTCTCCTCTAACCCCTCATAGGTGCTTTAGCAACAGAAGCTTTAGCCTCTTTAGCCTCCTTGGCAAAGCAGCCGACTATCATGTGGAAAGTCACCACTTCGATCCCAGCTCAAAGCAGGTTGAGTGGTGTAGGACTGATCAAATCACTTTTATTGTCACATCATCAGCAGCACGATGGGGGTTGCGTTGGTGCCGTGACCCGGATGGGAGTGAGGTTTAGGGGGTGAGAGTAGCAGAGGCCAGCTAGTGAAGTGCTGTGCAGGTAAACCTCACTCCTCTGACTACTAAGAGGTTCTCTAGTGACAGACGCTGGAGGACATGGTCTTCAGCCTCCTAGTTGGCGGATCATTCCGCTGTGGCGACCCCGGATTAATAAAGGGACTAAGCCGACAAGAAAATGAATGAATGAATAATAGGGGCAAAAGGTGGCTCAGTGGTTAGCACATTCGCCTCACAGTAAGAAGGTCGCTGGTCCGAGTCCCGGTTAGGTCAGTAGGCATTTCTGTGTGGAGTTTGCATGTACTCCCCTTGTTGGTGTGGGTTTCCTCCGGGTGCTCCTCTACAGTCCAAACACATGTGCTATAGGGGAATTGGACGAACTAGATTGACCGTAGTGTATGAGTGTGTGTGAATGGTTGTTTCCTAGTGCTGAGTTGAAGCTGAAAGGGCATCCGCTGTGTAAAACATATGCTGGAATAGCTGGCGGTTCATTCCGCTGTGGCGACCCCTGATAAATAAGGGACTAAGCAGAAGGAAAATATATGAATGAATGTGTCATTAGCATCAAACATGCATTCATGAAGAAAAAATGAAACGTTTGAACTCGATCACCATCAGAGAGCAAATATGCCGTAACAGTGAGTTAGTTCCACTGGTGTGTGTGTGTGTGTGTGTGGTTTTAAAAAAAGGACCTTCTGTGATAGTGACTCATCTCAAACCCCCACTGAGAACAATTTTTATCTTCACAGTACAAATGTTTCTCTGGAGTGCATGTTGCAAACCCTCCCTGAGCTCCCAAAATACAGAATATAAAAGAGAACAGAAACACTTTCCATCCAGGCACACACTGAAGAAAACAAGTGTTTGTGCATGCATCGCTGTTACTGCTGTTGATACAGAGCTGTGCTGAGCAATCACACACACACACACCGCTTTCACCCGCTGAATGAGGTAACAGGTGAAAAGCCCAGAGAGGAGGTTTTAGTTGAGCTGATATACTAGTAGCACTGACAAACAGAAATATGTATGTATATATACATTTTATTTCAATTTTAGTAACATAGTTGTTAATTTTTAGGGGCAACCTATAGTGAAAAATCGACTTTCAAGCTGTTTGGACAGACATTTGTGTAGGTATAGTGTATAGACCATCATATTGTGGGGATATAAACACACCCAGTTCTTGGTCCCATGCAGATCTCTACCCTGAGCGCTTTGCATCAGTCGTGTCTTTTTCATTCTTGAATCAAATGAAAGCAGAGGCTTCAGTGTTGCCAGATGTAGCTGACTTACTGTAGCAAGACCCGGCAAAATGGCAAAACACCCCATTTGCAACATTTCGCGAGAAATCCGAAAGGAGGGGGTGGGGGCAGGGCCGTGCACAGACATTTTGAGGGGCAGTGGCCCAAATAAAAAAAAGGGGCACTAAGTGGGTTCTTGCTAATACAAATTTTCCAGTTTTTATAAAAATTGAAAACTGTTATTTTTAATAGAAAATTGTTATTTATATTAGATCTGCTTTTGATTAGACATTCAAATTCTAAGAACGTGGATAATTAGCACAAGTTGTCAGCACTTTTAGAAGACCACCGACTGCTAGGGATGGGTACTGCATTTTGCAGCTCAAATAGGGTATTTTTAACTGCAGGGAGCACAATAAACCAAGAGAGGTCCCGACTTCTGCCAGAAAAGTCAAACATGTTGATTTTTCTCCAAAAGAATGGTTAAAAGTAATTTTCTTTCGAACCTTCCAGGAATAAAAAATATTTAGTTGTTTTACAATTATTGGTTTTGTTTTATTTTACATTGTAAATTAAAATTGTTAAATAAATTGTAAAATAAAGTGTTGTTTATTCTGTTCAATTGTCTTTGTGTTTTTAAATTTTTTTATTAAAAAAAAAAAAACATGCAAATGGCCCGTTTCCACTCAGTGGTACGGTACGGTATGGTTCGGTACGCTTTTAAGGCCAAAACCGTGCCGTTTTGCAGAACCAAACCGTACCGTACCACTTTTTGGTCACCCTTTGCAAAGGGTCCCAAGGGTACCAAAGAGTGACCAAAAGGCGGAGCTAAACGCGCAGCTGAATGCTATTGGTTTACAGAGATGCGTCATTTGCTCGCGCAACAAGCCAGAATGAAAACAAAGGACCCGCCATGTTTAATACACAGCCGAGAGACAATACACCGAAATAATATCAGCATATAATAACGAGCCATGGTCGACCCGAGCTCAAACAAACCTCGTCGTCGTCTTGAACAGCCACAAAGCCAAGAAGAAGAGCAGATTCTTATGGGTTACGAGCCCATAAGCGCGAGAGGTTTCGCTTGTCTCTTGCGCTCGCGTGTGCATCAATATTTGAAATAACAAAGTTCTTAACCTGGACTATTATAAACTCGGAATGACGGAATTACTCTCTAACGAGAGAATAATGACGGAGAGGCTACATGTGCTGGTGAAGATTACAAACACAGATGAAAGGCTTGCACTGACTGGGGGCTATATTTCGTATTGTTTTTGAACCAAAATAAGGACTAAATGTCTGATGTGTGTAGTGTTTCTGTAATTTGGTAACATCGGAGACTGTGTGGGGCTGTATGTGTTCATATATGCTGCATTTATTTATTTATTTGATATAATCGCGGACAGTAGGCTATTTCGCATCATTGATCTGCAGTTATAATCAGATCATGTTCATAGAGAGGTCAGTAATGAACATTTATACACCAGTGTTTATGTATGTGTAAGGATGGATATATCTCTCCATAATAATAATACCCTGAGAATTGTTATGGAATTCCACGAGAGAAAACCACGAGAACTACCAGGCAGTAAAACCATAAACTCTCTAATCGTCTCCAAGGATCATGAGAAAGCTGTTGTCTCACCATCTGCCCTCACACCGTTTGGCCCTCCCTAGTGATACGGCCAGGGGTATTGAAAGGTCACTCAGAAATTACCAGAATTCAGGTTTCTATGGTGAAATGATATATGTGGTGTATTTGCTAAATTTACAAATGTTAGCTTGTCATGTTTGGTATCATTTTAAATGTCTTTGTGTGATTGGTAAAGTGGTCTTAATGTCACTGTGATATTTCACTTATATTTGGTTATTTGGGTTTTGACTTTGATAAAATCTCTGCCAGATGCTCCCCCCTCCAGAGATGATTAACACATCAATACACTAGGCAAGGGTCACTGTGACGCCCTGTTGGGTATTTAAGGTTAAGGTTTTGTACAGATCGGGGGATTTCAGTAACAGAAGGACCCCGTTGTAGTGTATGAGTTTCTGAAGCTCTGAATCAGAACTCAGATGCTACAACGTATTTTTACATAGTCAGGTATTCACTCGTAATCTATCTTGGAGGAATTGATGTTGTACAATTTGAATTGGCGAATCTTGTGCAATTATGTGAATTGGAATGGAAAATCTTTGCCTGACAAATAAATGTAAAGACTTTTGTTTAACTAAATATCTCCTGAAATCATTTGAATCTAGTAGATTGTCTTAGGCTGATGTTTCCGCAGACCTAGACCGGGGTTTTGTCATACCGTCGGGTTAAAATGGATGGAGCATTCTGAGCACAACATTTAAGACCTGCTGATTTCTGACTGAATCTACTGACTTAGTATGTTATAATCTAGTGGCTAAATCAAACTTTCTTTATGTATGAGCAAGCATGGGGCGGCCTATTATTACTTAAAGGAATTTAGTTTACAGTTATATCCTCTATCTAAGAACCAGAACCGGCGAGGATGTGTCCGTGAGCAGATGTAGCTGGCCAGCATACTGACTCTAAGCGACTTCGGGTAAACAATGAACCATTAACTGAAAATAAGGATTTATTAGGTTAATCGATCTAAATTAGACCAAATCATAACCTATAAGGTAATCGGCTTGAATTGGATGAATAAATACCTAAATTATAATGAATTGGAGTCAGATTAAATTCGGAGATGAAAGCGAATCAAAATATGTTTTCATAAGTAAAAATATTTCTTTTCACATGTGCTAAAAGGCTTACACGCATTTACCTTCACCCATACTGTTAGCTCCGTCATCGGACTAATAAATGGACCCTTACATGTGTAAAGCCTCTGTTTTGTGAGAAGTGCTTCTCGTATGATTTGTGAACGACCCGTACAGCTTTACTGTAAACATTTCTTCCAGCGTGAATGACGTCGACTGAAACTTTCTGTCGTACACCACGCCCACCAAAAGAGTTCCCTTTAGCAGTGAAAACGCAAGCCTGATAAAGGTGACCCGTACTGTACTGTACCACTCAGTGGAAACGGGCCAAAAAAGTACAGAATAGAACCGTTAAAGTACCAAACCGATAAGTGGTATCGATCAAAGTATCGGGGGGGTACAGACTGAGAGGGGCACCTCAGCCAATGAAAGCAGAAGGGCAGTGGCTCTAGCCACCGGGTCACCCCCCTGTGCACGGCCCTGGGTGGGGGTGTGGGGTGAGGATGGTTTGGGGTTGATGGTGGGCCAAATTTTTACTACCCGCCTATGTCATTTTTTACCCGCACAAAAACATCATACACTTATTAGAAGGTAAGTATAAACATCTGTATATGCGATATTTACGTTATTTACAACACACTAGACACTAAACAGTCATAAATAATCAAAGTAAACTAAATTATATGAAAATATAAAGATATAAACATGACAATTTACATAAATAAAGAGAAGTATAATCTGAATATAAAAACAACCAAGTAATGTTAGGGTCGTTACCACAGTCGCCCCACAGCAAGAAGGTCGCTGGTTTGAGCCCTGGCTGGGTCAGTTGGCGTTTCTGTGTGGAGTTTGCATGTTCTCCCCATGTTGGTGTGGGTTTCCTCCGGGTGCTCCGGTTTCCCCCACAGTCCAAACACATGTGCCATAGGAGAATTGGATTAACTAAACTGGCCGCAGTGTATGAGTTTGGTTATTTGAATGAGTGTTTATGGGTGTTTCCCAGTACTGGGTTGTGCCTGGAAGGGAATCCGCTGTGTAAAAACATATTAAGGAATAGTTGGCGGTTCATTCCACTGTGGCGACCTCTGAAATAGAGAGTAAGCTGAAGAAAAATGAACGAATGAATGAATTTTAATTCACTGGTAAAGCTTTGCACTGAAGCCGAAACCCAGACAGCATCTAGAGAGCAGAAGAAACGGGCGACATTAACCAGCAGAACCACAGCGAGGGCAACAGACAAGCATTTGTTGAAAGCTGCTTCGTTCACCTCTTCAGTTATTCATGAAACACACGGCTGGACTGAGCGAATGACATGTCACATCAGCCCGCTACAATTACAGAAGTAAGATTTGCATTAAAGATTAACTACAGACATGAAGTCACAGGTTAACAGCGCTCTGTTCACCCCCGAGCCCTAAAATCACATCCGCCACTGCGTGCATTAATCATTAACTAGTCTTCTGCAGTGCGTGCTTTAAAGCCACTCACTTTAAATGTTACAGTGGTATTTATTTTTGGCCCACAGGGGGACGGCATAGATCCGCCGTCTGCATTACAGTCTATATATGCACTGTTTAAAGGGCACCTATTTAAAAAAATGTACTTTTTAAGCTGTTTGGACAGACATATGTGTAGGTATAGTGTATAGAGCGTCATTTTTGTGATATAAACACACCCAGTCCTTTTATTTCAATTTAACAGCATAAAAACGGTGGACCAATTGCAGCGGTTTTGAGACTGACCGCAACTTGATGTAGGAGTGCGGTCCCCCCGCCCACTGAATTGATTGACAGCTGCGTATTAACATGTCTCCGTAGTAACGCGAATAATCATATCAACAAGACAGGACGTGCGCAAAGCAACCGGGAATAAAAGATCTGTTCAGCTCTCTGTGATCATCAGTCATCATCAGACATGATCAAGAGTGTTTCACGAGTTTAACACGTGTTTAAAGCAGTGCATGTTTGTAATGAACTACAGAGATTCACTTCAGCTTTACTTCATCACCACAGCCGTGTGTCAGCAAAAAAACGATTCAATCTCGGTTTGTTGACATTAAATCAGGTTTATTTTGTACATTAACATAACAGATATCCATACAGCAGTGGATATTAACCTGTATCCTGTCACATTTGCGCGCTGTGTGTGTGTGTGTGTGTACGTGCGTGCATGCATGCATGCGTGCGTACGTGCGTGCGTGCGTGCGTGCGTGCGTGCATTCTTAACCTTTGTAACTACATTGTGTGTGGCTCATCATTGCAACTCCTCAACAAACACATCAAACAGTCATTGGTGACATTCTTACTGTAGTATTTCTCAACGTAGTGAGATCTGCTTCTTTTACATCTGTTCCTGTTGCGTCTGTCTGACGCAGCCGAGGGCGGAGATTGCGGCACGCTGACGGGAACGGTGGGCGGGGAGGACTATTCTTAAAGGCCCAGTACCAAAAACAGCAAAAAGCTGTTTAGAGCTATAATACACAGACTTCAAACAACTATAATTAATAATCTGATGGGTATTTTGAGCTGAAACTTTACAGACAAATTCTGCTGACACAAAAGACTTATATTAAATATAAAAAAGGGGTCAAATATGTGCCCTTTAAATATAGTTGAAGTCAAGGCAAGGCAAGGCAAGGCAAGTTTATTTATATAGCACATTTCATACACAGTGGCAATTCAAAGTGCTTTACATAAACAGGAATAAAATTTAAGTATAAGAAAATAAAAACAAATAATAAAAAACAGATAAAAAACAGATTAAAATGAGTTAAGACAAGTTATAAAAGAATGAAAAGAAAAGAAAGACACAATAGTGCGATCTGTCGGACGTAGCACAGTGCTCATTCAGTAAAGGCACAGCTAAACAGATGTGTTTTCAGTCTTGATTTGAATGTGCCTAATGTTGGAGCACATCTGATCATTTCTGGAAGCTGATTCCAGCAGCGAGGGGCGTAAAAGCTGAAAGCAGATTCACCCTGCTTTGACTGAACTCTTGGAATTTCTAGTTTATGTGATCCTAAAGATCTGAGTGATCTGTTAGGCTTGTATTCAGTCAGCATATCTGTAATGTATTGAGCTCCTAGGCCATTTAGTGATTTATAGACAAGTAATAATACTTTAAACTCTATTCTAAATGTAACTGGGAGCCAGTGTAGAGACCTGAGGACAGGTGTGATGTGCTCTGATTTTCTGCTTCTGGTCAGAATCCTGGCCGCAGCGTTCTGGATGAGCTGCAACTGT
>CAIGQQ010030629.1:737893-750250 GCA_903798035.1 Danio albolineatus
ATATATATATATATATATATATATATATATATATATATATATACATATATATATATATATATATACACATACACACACACACACACACACATACAACTTTTGGTTCTGCTTATTTGATTTAATTTAAAACGTGGCCATATGCATTATATGCATCCTACGTGAAAACATTCAGCATGTTTCTGGTTTTATAGAGAACGTTGGGCACATGGAAAGATAAACAGCAGATATTCCTCGTCACTCACTCCATACATGCATACAATAATTTAATTTAATTCAAAAATTTACTTTGAATGTAAACACTGAACCTATGAGGACGGTTGTGAGCAGTTTTGTCGGTTAGAGGAGACTTGACACCCGACGACAATTTCGCTTGAAGGATGAAAAGGTGTTTGGCTGATTCTTTCCCGAACTTGCCTGCGAGTGTGCCTTTTTAGACCGCTCGTCCCTGAATCACTGGTGTACTTGACTGAGATTAAGCATGTTTTACAAGCAGGTTACGACGTGCTATCACCATCGCATTTACTCTCACGACCTTCACTTATATTTCCAACTTCCCGAGTAGTTCTGTTCATTAATGGACGTCATTACTTCTGACTCACCGCTGCAAATAATTTTTTTAAATACTAATTTTCCACGGGCGTTAGCGCCTTCCAGTCCTGATGGCTTCTGGGTCGTGTAGTTCTTTTTTTAATTGAATTACATTGTAATCGTATTAAAAGGAAACTACAAAAATGGTGGTGCATTTGCTTTCTTGTTACATCCACAAATGCATTCGTTTATTTAATATAATCGCAAGATTCGCTGTAATGTAATCGCATAGGCTGACATCGCGATTGCGATATGATTAATCAGGCAGCACTAGTTAAAATCAACGTGATTTTAACGCTGACCAGTTCAGCTCGATGACGTATAATGTCTCTGACGCCGCCTGTAGTCCCGTTTAGCAACTTGATAGCAATCGCCTTTTTAAAGAAGCATAACCGATTAAAAAAAAAATCAAGAGTGTGCTGTAACTGATGTGTTTTAAGTCGTAGAGTAAAACGTGAAAGTATCTTGAGTTTGTGTTCGCCACGAACCTTATTTGAGCGATTTAACTGAAATCCCATTGAAAAAAAATCATTGACTTATGGATGAGGGAACCAGAACTGCTAAAATGCTAACTCGCTTCCGGGTTTTTGCATACAAATTGACATCATAGTTCCTCCACTCTATTGCCAAGAAAGCAGACATAATGTCTGATTTCTTAAGTTGTGGTAAGAATCAAAATCAATATGTGGAATCAAAATTCAAATCGATAACATTCTAATGATAGAAATAATTAGGGTTGGGTATGAAATGGAAACTATTTTAAAACACATTTCAATAGAAAAATTTCTGGCTCTAATGCTTTACTTCAGCTTGTTTCTGGCCATTTGATGTGTAATTGTGAAATTTACTTGCAATTTCTGAGCGAAATTATGTTAATCTTAATTTTTTCCAGCCTATTTATCCTCATAGATCTACAAGACTTACTGATTTTTTTGTGTTTCAGAGTTAAGGAGACAGGAGAGGTTGTTCATGGGAACCGGCTGCAAACCTTTTGTAGACATTCAGCCCAGAAACACAGTTGCCAATCACACTGTAAACGGTGATGTCACAGGAAGAGGTATTAATCAGCCAATCACACACTGAAAGCAAACGCATGAAACACTTACTTCTCCCAGAGTGATAAAAGAATTGAAACAGTTTGAAGAATATCCCCAAATGCCAATATTAAGTAAATTAGGGTTCAAACACTCTAGCTAGGAATTCAAATAAAAGCCCAATGCATGTTTACATTAAAGGCGACTTCTCTTCTGTTGTCTTTCCTCATTAGGTAGATTTTTTTCTCTCAGAGTCTCAAAGCACAAACTCTTCCAGGTGCGGCTTGAGTCACGAATATTAATTACACTCTGACATTCACTCTAATTAATCTGCAACTAATTAATTCAAGCAAATGTAAAGCAAGTGCCAGCTATAATGATGTCCGCTTAACACTTGTGCCCAGGCTGACAGCAGCTTCTGCTTGATCTTAAAGGGCTAGTTCACCAAAAATAATTTAGTACGCTGAATTTTAGTACGCTGTACACGCTCTTTAGTATGCTGCAAAAAAGCTGTTACTTGGAGTTTGCCTCGTTTCTAGTCCAAATATATACAAATTCTTAAAGAGCCCTTATTATGGGTTTCTGAAAATGACTTTCCATGCAGTCTGTAACACAGCTGGAAATTTCACTTCACTTAGAGTTAAGGCTTAAATCTGAAAGTGCACAGTGTCAACTCATAGTGCTTCAAATGAATCATCTTGATAACGAGTCTTTGGCAGTTTTGGCATGACATGGATACAGAACTTAAGCCCCGCCCATTTGTTGCATGCGCAAACCCAGGATAATTGAAAGCCTCGGCCCCGCCCACAAACACAGTAGCAAAAAAAAAAAGAAAAGGGGAAGAACACTGTAGCAGACGACGGTTGAATTATGTTGCGAAGACGCTGTGCTCAGCTGGATATTATTGGAAGTGTGAGAATGAACCAAAGATGAAACTGTGAAGAGTCAGTGGTTGAGGTTTATTTTTGCAAAAATATCTCAGCATTATAGCCCCAGCCCTGTGCCGTGTTGCTGTCATTTTTCTGACGAGTACTTCAGCAATCTACACGCTTACAACGGGGGATTCGTCCGCCGTTTGTTAAAGGAAGGATCAGAAAAGACTATCGATGTATGGGACTTTGTCAGAGCTTGACAGGAACTTTACAGTACACAGTTCATGGACCAGTTTCTTCCTAAATAAGTGTAGGTAAGTGTGAGTAAAACGGTCGCCTCCTTGTTTTCTCTAGCTTGCAAATTATGTATTTAATTGTGTTCTGTTACTTGTAACCACTTGTAGTGTATTTGGTTAACTCCTTATATTCTCATATCGTGTCTAAAACCACGTTGAAAACGTGTGCTGCTTTGTTTACAGATTTAAATGCGTTTGTGAGCTCGAGAGCTCTGCCGTTTGTCATTGCTATGGCCACCATCAGCTGTTCCTACACACGAGGCGGTCAAGTTTCAGAATAGTTCAGCTTTTGCCACTGTGTGGAAAAATACTGAATAGAGCAATATGCTGAATGTCTGAATAACACTGTTGAGAACAGGGTACTGTGTACTGTGCTGTTAGTAACTACTGTAAAGTGTGTTTCAGGTCGCGGTTGCGATCGGATCCTAAACCAATGTTGGCAACCCGGGGGTTTCAGACCATACCAAAATGCTGAGGACCAGGGGGGATGGTTGAAATTACTGGAGTTTTCTAGGAGATATAACAAAACGGGAGGGTGGTGGGAGATGGGTCTGAAAAACGGGAGTGTTGGCAGGTATGCTCACACATAAACTCTGACTACTTCAATATTGTTGATAAGCCGTGGTGGGCATTTCTCTCAATCTCTCGTGCTGAACGCTGTCAACCAGTTGTAACAGACTGTCATCAGTCCAGTCAGTGCAGATTAGCATCGCGCCAAGGAGAGGTTTGGGAACAAATGAATCGCTGAACAATTTATATGGGAGCCGCTGGGATAATTAGGTAAAAATAAATGCATAATATAAGACAATGAAAGTGTTTTCTGACCTTGCATGCAGATCAGCCTGTTGTTGGAGACCCCCAAAACCAAAATATGACCTTTTTTTAATGCAAAATAGAGGCAATTAAGAAGCATTTTCTGGACAAGCACAAAATATTGTTTTGTTTAAAAAAACAATGTCAAAATTGAGTTTTTCCTTAAAATAAGCAAAATAATCTGCCAATGGGGCAAGCAAAATAAACTTGTTTTCCTTTTAATCTAAGATTATTTTGTTTGCTCCACATTATTTAGCTTGTTTTAAAAATTTGGGCATATTATTTCTAAAAACAAAACAAGATTTAATGCTTGTCTAGAAAACGCTTCTTTGTAGATATTTTGGACTAGAAGCGGAGCATAAAATATATTTTGAAAAGCATTTCCGCTCTTGCTGACTTCCTTTACATGAATAACAAATAGTGAATTTGACACCAAACTACATTCCTTTGGCTACATTCTTCACAATATCTTCTTGAGTGAATGATGAATTTTCATTTTAAGGTGAACTATCCTTTAAAGTTGTCGCTTTACACACAGCAAAGCATTTCTGTTGCAATGTGAACAAAATAAACTCGTCGAATATATGAGCATTTAATACAGCATCAGGGCCTGGTCACTTAATGCCCTTTTCTTTGATCAGATATCTGTCTGATTTGTGAAAATGGCTCCATTTACGTTTGTCCCCATAAATGTATATATTACATATAATCGTATAAATGCAATATCGCAATGACATTTTTTTCCAATATCGTGCAGCCCTAGTTTCTTTTATTTACACACAAGTATCAGTTTATTGATGTGTCTGTTAACTAGCTGATGATCTGAATCAGATTTTTGGCTTATTATTTCTGAAAACAAGACAATACTTTACGCTTGTCTAGAAAATGCTTCTTGATTTAAAAATGTGTAGATATTTGGACTAGATGTTTTAAGTAAAGACATAGAAAATGTGCAGGATGGGGGGGTCCCGAAGACTGGAGTTTGAAACCACTGCCATAGATCAGGGGTTCATTGCACACACCAATAGGAACTAAATAAACGAGAGTATTTTGACAATAAAAAAAAGTGACAGTCTGACAACCATAACTTTTTTTATAGTCATTATTCATTTGTTTATTTTTATATTAATGGTGGGCATAATGTTTATAGCGCAAGACTTATTTTGGAGACCGCCACTTGGAGATCATCCTCCATGTTCAGTCGTGGCCTATTTATTTTTAATGTCTACGAGTGCCATAAAGGTGTCAAAGTTTAACATTGTACTGTAAAAAAATGCTGTTAACACTATTGGCTGTGTCTTTAATCAAGCGCACAGGTGTCAAATTCAGTTCCTGGAGGGCCGCAGCTCTGCACAGTTTAGTTCCAACCCTAATTAAACACACCTGATCAAACTAATTGAGCCCTTCAGTTTTGTTGATATACTACAGGAAGTGTGTTGATGCCAAACTGTGCAGAGCTGCATCCCTCCAGGAACTGGATTTGAGACCTGTGATCTGACATAATAACCTCAGGGGTCGCAATTTCATGGGTAGGCCCACACGGAATCTGCACGCACAGAACTCCACAGATTTTTAACCCATCATTGATTTTGGTTATTTACTGGAGTAAATGTGAGCAAATGTATATTTATTCAGTTTTTAATTAATTTCAGTAATAATACTGACTAATATGAAAATGTTTACAATACAGTTACAGTTATATACAGTAATATTTTCTGTCTTTTAGTTGATATTTTATACGAGAGGCTTGCTTTAACCAAATAAAGTGGATCTAATTGTATCCGCATTGTAAACGTTAAATAAAAGCTAAAAAGGTATTACTTTTTATTTTATATATTAAGGTTTTAGTTGAGATACTCCTAAAATCATTCCGCATAAATCTGCAGATTTTTAGCAAAATTCTGCACAGAAATAGCAAAAAAATATCCACAGATTCCGTCTGGCCCTAGTTATGGGAAAAAAATTCAAAGGCTGATGGCTTTTTGTTTGCATGTTTTTTATGCAACTATATTTTTATCTTCTGCAGGTTATGAATTAAATATAGTAGTTCTAATAGTTTAATAATATATATATATATATATATATATATATATAAGCGACCCCCACTTTGGGAACCACTGCTATAGATGATATAAGCTACAATTAAAAAGCAAGTTGTAATTCTTACATGCACTTTTCATGACTTTCCTCCTCTGACAGAGCTCGTAGGAATACTAAAAACACCCAATCCTCTAGTGTCTGGCCTTCAGAGGGGCGGGGCTTTACCACGGCCAGATTCCATTGGCTCTGGCAGCACAACGTCAACTGCAGGCAGCCAGTCCTCTTCATCTTCAGGGCGGGGCTCGATGTCTCCCAGCGTCTTCCAAGGAAAATATGGTATCAGAGTTCAGTTTTAGAGAAAAAAAAACAAATAACGTACAGTTGAATTCAGAATTATTCGCACTCCTGTGAATTTTTTTTTTCTCTTTTTCCAATATTTTCCAAATGATGTTGAACAGATTCATGAATTTTTCACAGTATTTCCCATAATATTTTTTTTCTTCTTTATTTGTTTCATTTCGGCTAGAATAAAAAAAACAGCTTTTAATAATTTTAAAATCATTTTAAGTCCAATATTATTAGCCCCCTTAAGCAGTTTTTGTTTTGAATTGTGTCTTAAAAACATCTAGTCAAATATTATGAGCTGTCATCATGGTAAAGATAAAATAAATCAGTCATTAGAAATGAGTTATTAAACTATTGTTTAAAAATGTGTTAAATAAAATCTTTAAAGTAAACAGAAATTGGGAAAAAAATATAATGGGGGCTAATTAATTAAAAAGCGCTTATTAATCAAAAAAATTCTCTCTCTCCCTCTCTCTCTGTCTGTTCCTGATAGAGTCATTGGTGGAGAGCCCAGGTTTGTCTGGCTGTGCGGATCATAACTGCTCCACAGGACGTCGGAGGTCATCGGTTTCATCACTGGTTCACTCCAGATCTTCAGCGTCTCCTGCTCACGTCCTCTATTACAGCTCTCCTGCCCTTTCCAGAAAAAAGCTTAGTCCACAAACAGAGGCTCAAGGCGCTCTCAAGGTGGAGAAATAAACATGCATATCAGCTCTGTTCCAATACAATTCAAGTTTATTTGTACAGCTTTTTTCACAATAATTCTTCTTTCAAAGTAGCTTTACAAAAGGTGCACATTATTGCATTATAATCAAAATCAAAGGTTATTAGTTACCATAACTTTATAAGTTACTATTAACCAATTAACTAGTAACTAACAGCTTTTACCAGTTTAAGTTAATATTTAACAGTAACCTGCAGTTATATAGCATATAGACCAGTGGTTCTCAACTGGTTTGGCCACGGCACCCACATTTTTACATGGTCATCAAGCCGCGACCCAATATTTTATTGTTGCATTTAACAAAATGTATCAAATTATAGAAATATTATAAAGTAAAAATGATAAATACTGTAAACAGCGGTTAGGGTAGAGAAATGTTCAGTTACCGAACTAAACTGAACTGTTGTCGCGCGCGCATTTTAATTACAACTACAAATTAATTTAATTTTAAAATAAAAGTCCGGTATAAGCAAAATATATATATATATTTTTTTTTTTTTTTTTTTGACCACGCACTCCGCGACCCACTAAAAATGTTCTTGCGACCCACCAGTTGAGAAACACTGATAAAGACCATTTCAATGTGGTCATGTCATTGGCCCATAAACAGTTCTTGCTTGTTATCAAACTATTTCATAAGTGTAACAAGAGGTAATTCAATAATAACTTAATGATAGAGCCACTATCATATTATTATCAATATGTGTTTCTTTTTGGATTCTCAGAAGCTTTAGAAATTAAAAATGTAAAACCGGAAATACGTTGGGACCATTTTTTTTGTTTACATCCCTCAAAATGGTCTATAGGTGATGTCTGTACTATGATGTGTATTAAGTGTTTCACCCAGGGACCTGTAGAGCTGCGCTTTGATGGATTAATCTTCAGTGTTTGGACTTTCAGTAGTGAATATTAAACCACACTGAACTAAACTCAAACACTGAAAACTGGACTGACACTGTTTCAATTTACTATAATCGTCTATGTGAAGCTGCTTTGACACAATCTACATTGTGAAAGCACTATACAAACAAAGGTGAATTGAATTGAACTCACAGAGGCAGCATTTATAGGCAAATAAAGATTAATTGCATGATATCGCAGAGTTAAAGGGATAGTCCTCACCCAAAACTGAATATTCTGTCAAATTCAGAACAAAAAATGTTGAACACAAAAAAGATATTCATAAAAATGTTGAAAACCTTTAACCATTCAATTCAATTGTATTTATTATTTCAATATAAATAAAAATATATTCTTTTGTGTTCAACAGAAGACAGAAACATGTTGAAAACATTTGATGGTGAGTAAATAGTGAGTTTAAAATATATATATATATATGGGTGAAGTATCCATTCAAGCAGTCAACACAAGCTTTTTTTAATTCACCGGTAAAATAATTTGTGATTTTTGCCAATTTGGGAAACGCATTTCAAACTATAAAGACTTGAAATCTACTGATGTAAGTAAAGTGTGAAATAAAGTACAATACATACATTAAAATGGCATTTTTCCCCTCCGATTCATCACTCAAAATTTGATTCCCATCTATATTGTGATGACATGCATCAAAAACCTTTCAATTTTATTCACAATTATTTTCTGATATCATTCTACCATCTATATTCCAATTACAAATACTAATTACATTATTATTTTCATCATCATATATTTTCTGATCACATCGACTCAACTTTAGTTCTGTTCAAATCTATACATGCTAGACCAGTGTTTCTCAACCACGTTGCTGGAGGACCACCAGCACTGCATGTTGGATGTCTCATTTGTCTGTCAAACCCATTACAGGTCTTTCAGTCTCTGCTAATGAGCTGATGATCTGAATCAGGTGTGTTTGGTTAAGAAGACAAGGAAAATGTGCAGAGCTGGTGGTCCTTCATGTGGTTGAGAAACACTGCTAGATTTTAGTTTTATACCCATCAATGTTTGTTCCAAACAATGTGGTCACAATTAAATTCCCCTTAACTAGGGTTTAAGAACAGAGCTGATATTATACAATGAAAATGAGTGGACTGACTGAACTTTAATAATGCTAATCTGTACTTACCACAGTGTCAGTTTCAAGAACCAATTCGATCCAAAGCTTCAACCGAAGTTTAGCCTTGACCGAGGTGAGTTACTACAGTACAAACTGTCTTACATTGCATTATTAAAGAGGTCCTATTATGCTTCTATTTACAATTTCACTCTTTTATAATGTGATAAAAAAAAGAGATTTTACTGCATAGTATGATCTGCAATATATTGAGAAGAAAATTCACAGATATTCTGCGGAATGGAATTACATCTTGTGTGTATTTATATTATATTTGTATCCACACTACCTGACAAAGGTCGTGTCGTTGATCTCAGTTGTACGAGCAACAAATAATAACTTGTCATCTAGTTGACCATTTGGTAAAGTGGCAGAAATATTCATCATCACCAATACTGCAGAAGACCTACTGGAACCCACATGGACCCAAGAATCTCACAGAAATCAGTCAAGTTTGGTGAAGGAAAAATCATGGTTTGAGGTTACATCCAGTATGGGGGTGTGCAAGAGATCTGCAGAGTGGATGGAAACATCAACAGTCTGAAGCCGCCTTTCCACTGCATAAGACAAATGACAAGCGACAGACCGGAAGTCATTCATTTCCAATGGAGAGTAGTCGGGAGCTGCGTGGAGTTCCGATCATCTCCGTATGCGGAAAATTCGGATCCGATTTGAGCTGCGAATCCGCTCAAATATTTGAACTCCTGCGACTAGACTGTATGCAACCGGCCAACCGGAAGTGATGCATTTCGATGTTGTGCAAGCAGGTCCGTGCGCGCGAGATGAGAAGTAGGAGTTTTTTCATTTTTTTTTTTTTAATCAGAAAAAGTCTGTACTAAAAAACATTTCTATTCGTAAATGAGTAATAAAAATATAATTTTATTATGTTGTCTCCACATTCCCTACAAAATTTTTAGCAGTCTATGAGTTTCAATATTCATTTGTTCACAGAGAATAAAGGCTCTTGCTCTCCTTTATTTCGGACACTGCGAGAATCACCATCTACCCCATGGTGCACAACACTGAAAATACTGTGCGACTGCCACAAGGGGGCGTATTCCGACAGTCGTGTCCGAATGTCGTGTGCAGTGGAAAGGCAGCTTGAGGCATCAAGACATTTGTGCTGCCGATTACATACAAACCACAGGAGAGGGCAAATTCTCCAGCAGGATAGCGCTCCTTCTCCTACTTCAGCCTCCACATCAAAGCTCCTGAAAGCAAAGAAGGTCAAGCTGCTCCAGGATTGGCCAGCCCAGTCACCAGACATGAACATTGAGCATGTCTGGGGTAAGATGAAGATAAATCCAGAGAATCTTGATGAGCTCTGGGAGTCCTGCAAGAAGGCTTTCTTTGCCATTCCAGATGACTTTATTAATAAGTTATGTGAGTCATTGCAGACATGTGTGGATGCAGTCCTCCAAGCTCATGGGAGTCATGGACAATATTAATTCTGTTTCCACTGCAGCATGACTTTATATTCTATACTGGACATTATTTCGGTTCAGTGACGATACTTTTGTCTAAGCAACGTCAGACCGCACTGTCCTCGTTAATCACTCAAAATCAAGGCATGATCATATTTAATTTTGGTATAATAAGCGTAATCTAGAGGCCTTTGCCGTTATATAAACCACTTCTGATACCAAATGATCAACTAGAAGTAAAGATATTATTTGTTGTTGGATAGGCGACAAGACAAAATAATATTATGACCTCTAAAAATACATAAACAAACACTAATGCAGGTTAATATACTTGCTTTCCTATTTTATATTTTTTAAAAACTGGGTTAAAATTTTAATTGCTATTTCAAAAGTATACATTTGATCAATTATTCAAACAATGCATCTCGTTTACAGGCTTGCATGAATCTCATCCGAAGCAGGAAAGAGTTTTGGACATACAACATTAAAACCGACAGGATTAGACAAGATATCAGATTACTCTGTGTCGAAATGCTGAAAAAATAAAGAAGAAAATGATTGAGAGTGACCAGACCTCATCTGTGGACCAGTCATCTAATGTGTCATCTTGAAAGGCAGATTTGAGGAACTGTGTGGACTTCTGCGGTTTCTGGATCTGGAAGGACAGAAATGTTATGTTGCAGCTTGAATTATTGTGCGATTAATATGCATGGAGATTATTTCTTGATGAAATGTAAATAAAAGATTATTTTGAAAACAGATGACACTCCCAAATGCAATGTTCAGTATTACATATAATTATCATTCTCCATTTAAATGTCATCCTAAGTACATTTATCTAGCTCATATCATTTATGGCATTCAGGGAATTTACAGAAGAATATGTTTATACAAATGCACACACGATACATAATTAAAATGATTGCTTGAAAATTAATTAATAATTGAGACTGTATAAGGTTTTTCTACAGCATGTGTGAAAGTACTGGACTGTTTATTTTGTGGACTATAATAAACAGGATGATGGTACAGAAATCTGTATTTTACTATATAAATGATTTATAATAAATAAAGGCAATAGAATATTTTATTTGTTTAGTCTTGTTTTATTATTTATTTAAACAGACAGTAAGATAAACAGGCATACACACATTAGCCACCATACAATGAAGTGTTAATTTAATATTATTTAGATTTATTTATAAGTTACACAGTATTTATACACTTTAAACAAACTTTCTTTTGTATGAGTTATAAGTTTTTTTATTTATTTAAAGCTATGTTTTTTTCTTTTTCTTTTCTTTTTCTTTTGTCTCTGCTTTTTTAAAATAATAAAAGTAATTTTTCATCAATTAAAATTTTATTTAAATTGTAATTTATTTATTTAGAATTTATGCACTTTCAATAGTTTTTTGTATGAGTTTTAATTTAATATTTTTTACAATCATTTTTTCATTTGTCTTGGCCTTTTTTGAAAAATAAAAATAATTTATTATTTTAATACATTTAAATGTTATTTTAATAGTAATTTTAATTATTTATTAAGCTTTTACACACTTTAAAAAAACTTTTTTGTATGAGTTAAGTTTTTAAATTTATTTAAAACTATGTTTTTTTCTTTTTTTTCTTTTTCTTTTTCATTTGTCTCTGCTTTTTTTTAAATAACAAAAGTAATTTTTCATAAATTTAAATTTGATTTAAATTGTAATTTATTTATTTAGCATTTATGCACTTTAAATAGTTTTTCGTATGAGTTTTAATTCAATAGTTTTTTTAACAATAAATTTACAATAAATTTACTATTTGAATTAATATTATGTAAATTATTATTTATTTATTTAGTTTATTATTTTATGCATTTTAAATAAACCTTTTTTTGTATTTTGAGTTAATTTGAGTTAATTTGAGTTTTGAGTTAATTTGAGACTGCACCTCAAAGGACCCCTCTGTCAAGCTCCTAAAGTTTGCAGACGACACCACGCTTATCGGCCTCATTCAGGACGGTGACGAGTCTGCTTACAGACAGGAGGTTCAGGAGCTGGCTCTCTGGTGCAGTCACAACAACCTGGAGCTGAACACACTCAAAACAGTGGAGATGATAGTGGACTTCAGGAGAAACCCCCCTGCTCTCCCCCCACTGAGCATCATGGACAGCACTGTGGCTGCAGTGG
>CAIGQQ010030629.1:750650-778286 GCA_903798035.1 Danio albolineatus
AACCCAAAAGAAGCTACTAGTAGGCGTGGCCAACCGTCGCCATTTTGCTCGCGCGTCATCGCACCAACCGAGGCATACCAAACAAGGACAAAGAGGCGGGGCATGGGCGGAGCTTGGGCCGAGCTACGGGACACATGCTGGCATTTAGCTAAGAGCTTACTTATGGGAGAAACACATAATATTTCATTACCTGCGACTCGTTTGTGTTCTGACCACATGTGCTTGGTTGTACACTATATCAATAAAGTGTTTAGTCTGTTGAAAACACTGCTGTAATACATCAAGCCACTTAACATCGTTCTTATGACGTTTTTCAACAGGAAGAAAGTGTGAATTACATCCAAGTACTTCAGATATAGTCTGTGTTAGTAAATGCAGGACTATTGATGAAATCCAGGCAGAACACTGTATGACAACGCTTCAGATGACGATTTTATAGCCTACAGCGGATCAATCTGTCAGATTCTGGAGTGCATTAGAGTTCTGAAGAACAATATAAATCATAAATTATCCTAAATAAAGCAAGTAAATTTAAAGATATGTTATAAGTATATAATTTCACTCACCTGGGAAGCCGGAATCAGCTGAGGTGACGTGACGGCGACCAGCGGGACTAGCTGTCACTCAAGTGGCCACGCCCAGGGGCGCCGCTAAGGGGGGGAAAGTTAGGACGATTCTAAGGGCCCGTGCACTCTAGGGGGCCCACAGAGATCTGCTTTATAATTAATAACAGTACTATAATGTAATTATTAATGTATCTCTAAATTACAAGTAAAACAATTTATTAGAAATAACTAAAAATACGGCTTATATCTGCTCCTCGTGTCTGTCACATCGGTCACTGTCAAATTGCACCCCCCTCCTTTCACTGCATGGTTCAGTCCGTCAGTAGCGGGGAAGAGTGCGATCTTCAGGTAAACAGCGCCTCCCGGTGGTGAATGCGGTTATACTCATGCTGGTATTATTTAGTATTTTGGTCATTTATTTCATTAGCTGCATCCCAAATGACACACTATACACTAAATTAATAAGACACAAAATTATACTACAATGAGACCCATAAATAAGAAATGTTTATTTGTTTAAACTGACCATTACTTATTTATAATACATATTTATAATAACAGAGTGCAAATTTCCAGCACACTGCAAACCAAATAAACACAACATAAATAAACTTGAAACAGTCTGTTGATTAACCTGACAGTAATTTAAATTCCAAGTGCCAAACGCCTGGCCTTCTTGCTTGCAAAATCCTCAATCAAAGTGTATTGCACATTGTACGAGGCACTACTGCAGTACAGTTACTTAAATAGTGACACACTGGTGTTTTGTGTGTTTAGAAATGTAAAATTTTCAGTAAATATTTGATAACTGTGCCTTTTTTTGTACTACATTTACATTTGAACAATAAATGATCTGCTAGCTACAGTCACGGCCGTTCTCTTACTAAATACTGATAAATAGTGGACAAAATCAATAATAAAATGCATATGTCAGTATAACTACATTGCAGACAAAGAGTTTGGATAGCTAGCTTGGTAGTAGGGGGCCCATCCTCATATTTTTTCATGGGGCCCAAAATTGCTAGCGGCACCCCTGGCCACGCCCTTAATTATGCAAACTTAATTTAGCTTAATATAAAGGAAACGGATGAGTTATAAAAAAAATTCACCCCCTCACAGTTGTCATGAAGGGTAATATCAGCTATATGAACCAAAATTGTTCTTTGTAAAAGGCTGTAAACACCTTTTTTTCTGCTGTAAAGTTGGCCATTTCACCAGTGGGCTCATTAGAGATTTGCTCTATTATGGAGCCAGGACTAGCAGAATTTTCGATGAATTGCAGTTTTAGTTACTTCCGTATTGGCTTCCCGAGGGAGAGCAGGAGGTTGCCGCTTGGTTGTAGCACATAATTTGATTAACGTCATTGCATTATTCGCGTTTCCTTTGGGTGCTTGAGCCCCTGCCCTTTTTTTCTCCTGGAGAGAAATACTAATAATAATAATATAATATATGTATATAAGTTAATGTGTGTTCAATTTAAGAACAACTTTCCCTGTCAAACAATAAAAAAACTAAACTTTGAAGTATATCTTGGTTTAACGCTCTTATGAGAGTGCTATTTACATTATTACTCCGCGTTCAAAAGTAAGGTGTTAACAGTGGAGTAACACCTACCAGTGCTTATGTCAGCTTACCCACTGCACACGCACTGCATCTGAGCCATAGCTTTACAGTCTGGTCCATACACACACTGCTTAAAACTGGTGTTACTAGCTGACCTCTGTAACGGCCACACGCTGTGATCAACAGAACCACCGATGTAAATTCATCCGTCATTCATCTATATTGTATGGAGGTGATTAACAGTTAACAAAAGACTATCTGAAGCTCAGATTTAACGTCAGCTATTTATCCAAAAGTTCAAAAGCAAATAGGCGATTTTGCCTTTCTAACATCCTCCTGGTTAACAACCATGAAATAAGTTAGCTATCACAGGCATACAGGCTATTAGCTGAGGCTAATGTATTAGAGAAATGACAGCTGGATAGTGAAAATATTCCCCTCTCGTGTTTGCAGTAATTTATTCAGAATAATGTTAATTGAAGCTATAATGACATGTACATATAGGCTAGCCAAGTGGCTATCAGCGTGTCCTGCATTCTCCTCAAGTGTTTCCAAATATTTGTTTCTTAAATTTAAAAAATAAATAAATAAATAAAAATCAATGTTTACATGGTAGACTCTTAGGGTGCTTTCACACTAGCACTTTTGGTCCGCACCCGGGTTCGTTTGACGTCATAGTACGGTACGTTTAGCTAGTGGGAACACGTCTTCTGAACTCGGGTGCGCACCCGTGAACCGTACCCGAGTCCGTCTGAAAGAGGTGGTCTGGGGTACGGTTCATGTGAACTCGTACGGTTCACTTGTTGTATGAATGCAATCGTACCAAAAGCCGGAAGTGAACCGTCAACAGTACAGCAAACTATAGTTTTTATAACGTTCATTCGTGTGTGTGTGTGTGTCTGAGTATAACGCTCTGACAAGCGCGACTGAGCCAGAGCAAACACAGTGAAAATGTCTGCTTGTCTCCTCCGAAAACAGCTGGGACATCGCGTGATGTTCTGAACGTGTATAATATATTTGCGGCAGATAGACGCGAGCCGCTTTCTGTATGTTCTAAAATTAAAAGGTTCAGTAAAAGCAAAACAACCGCGATGTGCGGACGTCTTTCCATTTTGGCGCTTTGCTTTCGTGTCCATCGCCTGGCAACAGACGTACACAAAACATCGGCTTGATGACGCAAACGTACCGGGGTTCAGAAGGAAAAAAAAACAGTGCGAACACAAACCAACCAAGCAGGTGGCAAGAGGGGACAATTGAACTTGGGTACAGTCCAGGCAATTGAACCAAGTGTGGAAAGCACCATTAATCAAACAACTGTCTTAATCGCATTAAAATCAAATTATTGGTGTCCATGTAAACATACTCAATGAGGTGGTAAATGCAAGTGCATTTTCCAGAACCTTTAGGTAAATACATTTATTTTCAAAGAAACTGTTCACCCAAAACTGATAATTGTGTCATCATTTACTCCTCCTGCACTTGTTTCTTTCTTCTGTTAAACATAAAAGGTAGATATACTGATGAATGCTGGGGGAAAATCCAGTCCTTTACTTCTTAAGAATAACTTTTTGAATACAACTAAGGATTAATTTTTTTTTATGTGAGGATCATAGTAAATTAGTAAGGTGATAATGGGGGAAATATTGGAGGAAAATCATAAATTAAGATGTGTGGGGTTTTATCAAGGCATTTGTGGGTGAAGCACACAGTATCTGTAACTGTAAAATGGTATTTTTGTCTTAGATTAACTCTGTATAATTCATATTAAATATGACCAGAGCAGCTGCTTTGCTTGCAGCAACCAAGTATAAACAGTTACTTCTTCAGTTCTACATGTGCCCTCTGCTGGAAGAGATTTAATCTGCATTTTCTACCTGCATGTCTATCGTTGTAGATTTGTGCCTGTACATTTTATGTAGCATAATTTTAAAGTCAGATTACATTTATTTTTTAGCTTTTTTTTTCATATTTTAAAATTATACAATCTATTTTAAATCCCAAACCTCCCAATACAATGTTGCTCCTTTGTGTGGATCATAATTAGTGAAGTCATTGCCTCCAATATGAAATCACTGCAGATTCAGTCTCTAATCGTGCAAATAAACATTCGTTTACATAACCAGATATCATCGTTTCTAGTATAAAAAGGGGGGCTCTAGTAAAAAAAATAATCTAAATACGCTATGGAAGATTGAAAAACATCACAAACTATAAGACACCATCCCCCAGCACTGTAGACAATGAACAACTTGCAAACGACCTGAATGAGTTTTACTGACGGTCTTCACGCCACCATTAAACACCTCCACCACCCCCCGCCTCCCCCATACCTGCACTTCAGTTCATTGAAGATGATGTGCGCCAGGTCTTCCGGAAACAGAAGAGGAAAAAAGCATCAGGCCCAGATTCTAACACCAGCCTGTTTAAAATCCTCTGCTGACCAACTGGCCCCCATCTTCACCTTGATCTTCAACAGATCACTGGAGCTGTGTGAAGTGCCCTCCTGCCTCAAACGCTCCATCATCATACCCATCCCAAAGAAACCCAAACTTACAGGACTAAACGACTACAGACCGGTGGCGCTAACATCTGTGGTCATAAAGTCGTTTGAAAAACTGGTGCTGGCCCACCTGAAGGACATCACTGAACCCTCACTGGACTCTCTTTAGTTTGCCTACAGAGCAAACAGGTCTGTGGATGAAGCAGTCAATATGGGACTGCATTATGTTCTGCAACACCTAGACAGACCAGGGACCTATGTGAGGATCTTGTTTGTTATGGCTATGGAAGATTATGATCAGTCCCTTAAGTCATTTAATCTTTATATCTTCTAATCTTTGTTTATAATAAGCATTATTCACGAAAAATGTGTTCAATTGTTCAATTTACTTATTTAAAATGAGCTGAAACAACACAAATATTGAGATTTTTTGGGGCCAACTTAATTATTTTATGTTTAACCCACTTAACCTAATGGATCTGTGTTGGGACAACATGAATTAATTGTGTGGAACTCTGCACTTTTTACAGTGTTCGGATAAACAGACTTATGTCAATTAGCCTAATGTCTAAACTAAATGTTTAGATATTTGTACTAAAAAGCAAGACAAATCTTGCGGAAGAAAGTTTCTTTAGTGCATTAATCCTCTAAAAGACTGGCTGTTTTTGTATTTTCTGTTGGCAGTGGTGGAGATCGAGAGCATTGATTTGGCATGTGAGGTGAATAACACCATTCACCACACTCATCTGAACGGTGTCGACAGACTGATCGTGAGGAGAGGACAGACCTTCACCATCCATTTACATCTCAGAGAAGGAACTCACTTCCAGAATGGAGACAACATCAAGTTTATCGCCCAAACAGGTAACTAACTCACATACATCCAATCCGAACTATACATAAACATGCAGCTACTATACATATGATCAGTCATTTAAAGCAAATAAGAGAAATATTATCATTTAAGAAAATGAGTGTACCGAAAGCGTTCTCATGACATACCTCTGTACTGAGGTTGTTAGAGTTTTACTAGTGAGTTACTGCTGGTAGATGCTGTGCTGTATTTATATTAAGTAATGTAATGTGCATTTACTTGGCGCATTTAGGGTGTAATTATTACTCTGATTACATTTATATTATATTTAATACATTTAAATAGTTATGAACGACATATATTCATACATACACCCACAGTGTATATAGTGTAAATTGCATAACTATTAATTCTTTTGAGATATAAAACAGTTACTTTTTTTTCTTTTTTTCAAATATACACAAATCACAACACTTACATCAACAAAACTATAAAAATTTGAGCTGCACAATGTATCGTTTTAGTATCGACAACATAATGTGTGCATTCGCAATAGTCACATCGCAGCATCTGTAATGTGGAGTTGGGATTATTATTAGTTGATCAGCAGATGAAGAATGTACAGTGTTTGCATTTTACATTACATTTGATTATTCAATAGGCGGTTCATTCCGCCGTGGCGACCCCATATTAATAAAGGGACTAAGCCAAAAAGAAAATGAATGATTATTCAATAATCGGGCAGGACAAATTAGCGATATGCATGAGGTGGTGATTCTCATAATGAAAGACCAAACATAGATAAATGTTGCAATTCTAAGAAATAAATGTGTGTTGTTAATAAAAGAAATACATTTTGTAACTTTGATGCATTTTCCTCTCTTCAATAAATGTTCAGAAATAAATAAAGGCTGTACAAGTGTTCATGATTAGTTCATGTAAGTAAATGCATTAACTAATGAACCTTACTGTAACGCGGGGATGTGACACTGACAACTGAGGTGTGGATCCACGTGCAGGTTTATTAGCAATGTTAGAATAGCAATGGTAAACAGATGCATACAGACAGTCCAGAGTCGTCGTAATCGCGAACAGGCAAGGGGTCAAAAGGCTGGCGGCAGGCAGGGATAAACAGATTAGCAAGCGAAGGTAGAAACACCGGAAAACAAGATCAAAGAAACGTGTTGTCATGTCACATGAAGCAAACAAGACTCGGCAACAGTGAGTGTTTCTGTGTGGATTAAATAGTGTGTGTAATTAATTAGTCATTGACAACCCTCAGGTGGTGTGTGTGCAATCAGTGGTGACTTGGAGCAGGATTGTGTGTGTGTGTGTGTGTGTTAGGGCTGTGTGATAATACGATATTTAATCGTGGACGATTAAAATGACTGCACGATCCACTTTTTCTGAAAAATCGTTGTATCGCCATATATAGTGCATGGTTTCCGCTACATTCATTCTTCCATGGTGGGGCGCCACACCAAAATTCATCCCGCCACCGTGTCAACAAGCTTGGCCCCCCTAAATTTGGACGCGTATTTTTGTCAAAATGCCACGGAAAAGTGAGATCAGCCATCGGCGGCAAACTGCGGAGATATGACTGGGGCCTCTCTCGCACGCTCTCGGTGTCGCGTGCACTCCCCCTCTTTCTGCTTTCGCGCGCACTCGCTCTCTCTTCTTTCGCGCGCACTGCCACACTCGCTCTCTCTGTCAGTCACGGTGCTGCGCGCATCAGTTCCCCGCATTCCACAGAAGTTTACCCCCAAATACATAGTTTTATGTTACGAAATGCAGTGTTGAATTTACAAACAGTCAGTAAGCACCGGAGTACAGATGTAACACAATGATCAAATTGAGTTTCCAGTCACGTTGAAAGAAATATTCTCTCGTTTAGTTTTGCATTCATTCATTTTTGATGTCAAACTTTATCTACTTTATTTTCCCCATAGTGACAGTTTGTGCATAATATTTTACTAGTTATTTTGCAAGATAATTGTATTCAGATTAAAGTGTAATTTAAAGACTTGACTAATTATTCTAACTTTAGTTAACATAACAAAGTTATTGTATGACTTGTTTGGTGTACACAATGAAAAATATACTGTAAATATTTCTTAAGGTGGCTCATAATACTGACCTTAAAATTGTATTTTTAAAAAGTTTTATTTTAAATTAAATTTTTCAATAAAATAGTAATTTTATTCAAGAAATAAACTATAGGAAATAAGACTTATTATGACTCCAGAAGAATTATTTTTGTTTTTCAAGAAATACTGTGACATTTTTTTCTTTTGTTAAAGATCACTTGGAAAAAAATTGACTTCAGCTGTATCTGTTAAGGTGCAAAAATGTGCCTTGATGTACTTGAAAGTTAGAAAAGTGTTATCTCACTACAATACAAAGTTACTTGTCAAATAAATTAACAAGGAAGATTATTTAGAGTTTAAGTTATTTAATTAGCTTGTTTATGAAGACTGCAGAGTGACTTTGAATAATTGTTTAAGTAGTTTGTGATGTATGTTAAAGTGTGCCCCCTAAAAGCTTAAAGTACAAGTGGCCCCTGCCCGCCCGCGCCACTCGCTTAATGTCAGGTGACTCACACTCTGCACAGCCTTTAACTGCAGCTCATGCTGTATTGAACACTCGCACGTCACTTCGTAACTATAGCAGCAGTTTTTTCGACTGAACTAAATTTATTAAATCTTTATTTGATTAAAATATTCTTAAACATACATGGTAACTCATTCACACACATACACTATGGCCAATTTAGCTTACCCAGTTCCCCTATAGCGCATGTGTTTGGATTTGTGGGGGAATTTACTCAAAAGTTTGCCATTTTTGCAAAATGCAGTTGTCCGCAAAGCCATTACATATACTGAAAGATAATATAAATGGCACTTTAATTTATAAAAATACATATATAAAAAAATATATACGTAATAAATACATTGTACTATGCATGAATCACTAAAATGTAATTAGAATGTATTAGAAATCAATATTCTAGTACATGAAATATTTGTAATTTTTAAGTTTTGCAGAATGACAGAATATAATTTATTTAAATTAAATTATTAAAGATTTTTCATTTACATCTTCAGAAATATAACTAAATAGTTGTGATTTAAAATGTTAAATCATTTTAAATAAATCATACCTTGAGCATCACGATAAGCATCCGCCACAAAGACGTCATGATGTCATCTGAAAAAGACAAAAAAACGAATACATTAATAAAAGTCTCAACACCACACAAGTTACTTTAAAACAAACACCACTTCTAGAACAGAAACATGCACACAAAGCATTGAGACTTAGTATATTTTCCTTGTTAAATTACAATAGTCTAGTTTTACAATTAAAGGGATAGTTCACCAAAAACTAATTTCTGTAATCATTTACTCTGCCTTTAGGTGTTCCAAACCAGTTTGAGTGTCTTTCTCCTGTTAAACACAAAAGAAGATGTTTTGAAGAATGTTGCAAACCTGTAACCATTGACTTCCATAGTATTTGTTTTTCCTTCTATGGAAGTTAACGGTTACACATTTTCAACAATCAAAATATCTTCTTTTGCGTTCAACAGCAAAAAAAACACAAATGTTTGCAACGACTTGAGAGCTTCCATTTTTGGTGAACTATCCTGTGAGTGCGCATCTTGGTTTCAGTTTCATTCTTACTCGCTCCCTGTCCAATAAAGAAATCCACATAGCCCATTTGTTGTCAGATGTTGTCTTTCAATCTTCACATCGAGATACATAAACAAATGAAAATAAAGTAAACAAAATATAATCTCGAATTTAAAACATCGGTAAAGAAAACTGTGCGACTCCGCTGTCTTCTAAAAAACGCACTGCCATCCGACTCAAGACACAGTTCTTAAAGGGCCCGTACACGCTTTTTAACATCTTACATATCCCCAACGCAACGGGGATCTGAACGACACACAAGTTCACAAACGCAAACAACTTAAAACAAAAATATTCACACTGAAATGTATCATATAAAATAACATTGATTACTGAATCTGAACAAATAAGCTCATACATATCCCTTTAAGAGACACAGTCTCAAGTTTAACGGCATGACAGTAAAGCTGTAAACAGTCATCAAATCATTTACACGTTACGAGTATTATTAGAAACATGATGCAAGGGCTTCAAAGAGTGCATGATGCTATTACTAGTGCTTGAGCTCATTCATTTGTGTATTCATGTTTTTCTGTTGGGTTTAAGGTCCGATCCCATCAGTGGAGGCTCAAACCAAAGCCAGATTCAGCCTGAGTAAAGTGATCTCTCGCTGGAGCTGGAGCGCCACAGCAGAATACCACAACAGCACAGTTTCTCTGAGCATCTGCGCACACACAAACGCTCCTGTTGGCCGCTACACACTGATCCTGGACCAGGGAGATGGAGTCATTCTGGGGGAGTTTGTGCTGCTCTTTAACCCCTGGTGCAAACGTAAGCGTGTTTCTATAATTAGTGCTCACTTTAACTTTGGCTCAGTTCTTTGCAGTCTGCACAGGAAATATATGCATCTAAAAGGTTAGAACAGGATGTTTGCATTTTTTATAACTAATCCTATATTTTGTGAAGAAAATGCAAATATGCACCCGACGAGTGTCTGCCAGGTGTGTTTTAATACAACCAAACAGGCAAATTACAAATTTGGAGAGGAAAAAATAAATATGCCTAATATCCGATGGCCAGAAAGTGATTCATTTCTTTATAAATTGTTCAAATTTTGGTATTTGTGATGCAGCAAGCCCAGAGGCTGTTGTGTACACCATGATTTTATATTAAAGGGCACATACATGACCCCTTTTTTTATATTTAATATAAGTCTTTTGTGTCAGCAGAATTTGTCTGTAAAGTTTCAGCTCAAAATACCCATCAGATTATTAATTATAGCTGCCTAAAGTCGATCCATTATAGCTCTAAACAAATTTTTCCAGTTTTTTGCACTGGCCCTTTAAGAATAGTTCTCCCCGTCCACCGTTCCCGTCAGCGTGCCCCAATCTCCGCCCTCGGCTGCGTCAGACACACAGACATAACAGGAACAGGTGTAAGAGAAGCAGATCTCACTACGTTTGAGAAATACTACAGTAAGAACGTCACCAAAGACTGTTTAATGTGTTTGTTAAGGAGTTGCAACGATGAGTCACACACAATGCAGTTGTAGAGTTCGTTCACGCACGCACGTGTGCGCGCGCGCACACATACACACACAGACAGCGTGCGCTTTTGCGAGCAAATGCGAAAGGATACAGGCTAATATCCACTGCTGTATGGATATCTGTTATGTTAATGTACACAATAAACCTGATTTAATGTCAACAAACCGAGATTGAAGTGTCTTTTTTGCTGACACACTGCTGTGGTGATGAAGTAAAGCTGAAGTGAATGGCTGTAGTTCATTACAAACATGCACTGTTTTAAACACGTGTTAAACTTGTGAAACACTCTTGATCACATCTGATGATGATTGATGACCTTCGCAAACTGAACAGATCTTTTATTACCGGTTGTTTTGCGCACATCCTGTCTTGTCAATATGATTATACGCGTTACTACGGAGACATGTTAATACGCAGCTGTCAATCAATTCGGTGGGCGGGGGGACCGCACTCCTAGGTAGAGTTGCGGTCGATCTCAAAACCGCTCCAATTGGTCCACCGTTTTTATGCTGTTAAATTAAAAAAAAGGACTGGGTGTGTTTATATCAGCCCAAAATGACAGTCTATACACTATACCAACACATGACTGTCCAAACAGCTTAAAAAGTAAAAAAAGAAAATTTTTCATCAAAGGTGCCCTTTCACCTTTGATGAAACCTTAATTCACTTTAATGTTTGACCGGACTAAAAAGTGGTCATAAACGAACATTCTCTATTCAAATGAGTAGCGGCTTGGACCCGGAAACAGTATTCCACATGTCACGAATTAAGCAGATAAAAATGTAGAAATGTTAAAAAAATAAATAAATAAAAGCTTAGGTCAATATTATTAGCCTGCTTAAGAATGTTGTTGTTGTTGTTTTCGTTTTGTCCAAAAGAATTTGCCAAACTAACCTATTTAACCTAGTTAAGCCTTTAAAAAAAACTGAATTGTAGTATCTTGAAAAATAACTAGTATTTTGTACTATCATCATGGCAAAGACAAAAAAAATTGACATTAGAAATTAATTTAAACTTTTACGCTTAAAAATAACAATTTCCCCAGGTTTCCTCCCACTGTCCAAAAACATGCCACCAGTTCATTGACTAAACCAAATCAACACCATAGACATCCGCTCTACTATCCGCTCTTCAGCCACCACGACAGGGCAGTTCTCAAGATCTACCTGAGCTCAAACTACCCTCTCGCCTTGCAACGGGAGGGAGCCCCGAGCTCGAGGACCTAATGAGCTCAGGGCTCTCTCCCGGGACAGCATGCCAAACAAGCTTTATAATCAATCATCAGCTAAGTGTGAACTCTTGAAAAGGAAATTTTAAAAAATAATTTCACAAGAGAACTAATAATTCTGTCTTCAACGATTGACTCTTTTTAACTTGTGTTTATGAAGATAATAGAAAATCTCGGGGGTTTGCAACAGCATGAGGGCAAGCAATTAAGGACAGGATTTCCATCTGTAGATGCACTAAACCTTTGAGTACAAGTGTAGATCCTCTAGTAAAAGTATTTATGTCAAGAATCCTATTGTGCGTGTGTGTTGTTTGTTTTAGTGGACTCTGTGTATCTGGCGAATGAAGCAGAAAGGGAGGAGTATGTTCTCTCTCAGGATGGCCTGATTTACCGCGGTACACCTAAACGAATCACAGTTCTACCATGGACATTTGGACAGGTGCTGCATCTCAAAACATCTTTAGGACTCCTTCACAGATGCACACTTTACTTTACAAACTCGATCAGTATTTCCTAATGAAATGTATTTTTTAAGTTACCTATGAGAAACATTCAAACTAATATTAGTGTATACTACTGATATACAATTATATTATTATTATTTAGTTCCTTTTTCTGATTTTATTTAAAATTTTGTTGGCTTTAATATATTAAGTAAGTTTTGAAATACGTTTTCTCTGTTCTCTTATTTACAGTTAAATATTTTTAAAATGTTTATTTCGATTTTAGCTAATTTAAATGGCTTTAGAAGTTCTACTAGTAAATTTTTTCGCTTTTTATTTTTTAAATTTATTTTTACTTCAAGTTAATCCAACTAAATATATAAATGATTCCATCAGCAACTAGCTATATTTTATTTCAGCTGAAATTTATTTTATTTCAAACAACAAGCATGGTTTCCCCATTTAGTTTTTCATAGTCATTTAAGTTTAAATTTTACAATAATAACCCTGATTCTAATCTAGTTTTGTCTTTAAAAGAGCCTGCAGTAAGCTTCAGTGTTTTCTGGTTTCTGTCTGCAGTTTGAGCAGGGAATACTGGACATCTGCCTGCAGATCTTGGATGAAAGCCCGAATTACATCAGTGACGCGGCTCTGGATTGTTCTGAGAGGAAGAACGCTGTGTATGTGACTCGAGTCCTCAGTGCAATGGTCAGTCAAATCAGTCCCTAAAATATTACTGAAGTCACTACATTAAGTACACTAGGGTTTAGCTACATCACCAGCTACTATTTACTTATGTAAAAACAAAAAGGTGTTTGGCTTTAAATTCTAATCTACATGTTCAGTCTAAAAGCAAAACTAATTAAATATTCTGTATATATAGTAATATATTCTGTCTATTATTGGATGTTTTATAACTGCTACTGTAGCTTTGTTAACCAAACAAGTAGTTTTAATTGGATTTGTATTGTAAACCTTAAAATATATATGTATTGTTTAAATTTACAGCTTCTATATTCTTAAAATTATTATGCATAAATCTGCATTTTTTACAAAATTCTATGAAGAAATAGCAAAATGCGTTATTATACGTAATTTTACATGAAAAAGGACATAAAGGGGACCTATTATGCTCCTTTTCACAAGATGCAAAATCAGTCTGCAATGTGAAGTTTCAGCTCAAAATACCACACAAATAATGTTCTATAACTCTCTGAAACTGACCGATTTAGGCTGTCCAAATTGTGCCTGTGCATCACCATGTTTAGCAGCAGATTCAAAACAAGACTTATCTATGAAAGTCCTAGGAGGCCATGCATTAAAAATAATTATCTCGTTATGTTGTGATCTCGGCTTAATTATTTTGTGATCTCAACATAACTAAATTATTTTTTTGCTTTTATTTATGTATTTATTATTATTATTATTATCATCATCTGGCCAATGAGTCTGCACCGGCCGTGTGAACAGGGAGAGAATAGCCTAACTGCAGATGTGCATTCGTGCAATACATTAATGGTGTTCAGAACAGCCATAATATAAGCGCAAACGCTCAGGCTCATGATTAATGAACATTCATTATTATATTCATGTGTATATATATATATATATATATATATATATATATATATATATATATATAATTATTTACAGTAAGCAACTCTATATGGCGCAAAATAAGTTGCTGCATGTAGGAATTAAATAATGAAGAATGATGAAGATCCTGCTTTTGCTTTAATCTTTTCCGCAAGTTATTTACAATTACGTTTTTTAGAGTTGCTTTAAAATGGTAACAGTTCAGGGAATATTATTGCAAATAATGAAATCTAATCATATACATGAATATTCATATTCAAGAGTTCACACTTGGATAATGCTCGACTATGTCAGCAGGTTTGGCATGCTGTCCCGAGAGAGAACCCTGAGCTCGGAGATAGATGAGCCCAAGGTTCCCGCCTGGTCAATGAGCTTCCTTCCGAAAACGAAGATGTGGAATAAAGTTCAGGCAGGATATATATAGTAGTTTTAGGATGATATGATAGGCTAGCTAATGATTAGCAATAGGGATCAGCTGTAGTCAATCATAACACGTGCTCCTCTCGAAATTAGTTTGTGAAACTTCACTTATTATCACTGTTCTAAACGCCTTTAATGTGTTGCACGAATGCGTGTCTGCAGTTAGGCTATTCTCTCCCTGTTCACAGGGCTGATGCAGACTCACTGGCCAGACATTGGCCAGATATTAATAATAATAAAAATAATAATAATAATAATAAAAAATACATAAAAGCAAAAAAATAAGTCGCGACATAAGAGAGAAAACTTATTTTAATGCATGGCCTCTTAGGACTTCTGTAGTTATCTGTATTAAACTGAAAATGTGAAAAGTGGCTCACATGAAGGCAGTTTAGACTATGGCGTTAATTTGTAATTCATCTAAAACTCAACATTTATAATCCTCTTAGTCGCTGACATTATCTTCAGCAGCTCAAAACTGCTAAATAACAGATGGCTGCTTCTCAATCAGGGCTGTTTATGCTAATAAGAGAGAGATGGTCACTAATGAGTGATGCTTTCCCTGTCTGATGACACGTATAAATGGAGAATGTCAATCAAACCTTTTCTGCAGCTTAATTTTGACCATTTTAGACTGGTTATATTCACACACTGCTGCCACACAACGCGTTTAAACCCCTTAAAAAAAAGTGATTTTTGCTCAATAGGTCGCCTTTAATGCCTGTTTTCCTACACTGTTCAGATTAACAGTCTGGGTGATAAAGGAGTCGTGGTGGGCAACTGGTCAGATGATTATGAAGACGGAGTAAAGCCAACGGTGTGGAAGGACAGCTGCTCAATCCTGCGTCAGTGGAGTAATAACGGCTGCAGGGCAGTGCGTTACGGACAGTGCTGGGTGTTTGCTGCTGTCGCCTGCACAGGTCATTCATCCACCTCTGCCATCCATTATGTCAAGCAATGACATTAGTTCTAAAAGATTTAAGTAGTTTACTGATAACAAACTCCTTTTTTGTTTTGGAAACCTAAATCTCATTTCAAGAGTTGACACTTAGCTGATGATTGATAATAAAGCGTGTTTGGCATGCTGTCCCGGGAGAGAGCCAAGCTTAAAAGATCCTCGTGCCCGGGGCTCCCTACGTTTGCATGGCGAGAGGAGAGTTTGAGCTCAGGTAGATCTCGAGAACCCCACTCTGATAAGGCAAAAAGCAAGAGGAATTAAGGATTGCTATGAGGATGTGCTAACTAAGGCTAGTTTATGGTGCTGATTTGGTCAAATTTACTTATGTCGCATGTCTTTGGAGTGTGAGAGGAAACCGGAGAACCCGGCGAAAACCCACACTATCACAGTGAGAACATGAACTCCACACAGAAATGTCAGCTGTCCGGGTAAAGACCCAAACCAGAGACATTCTTGCTGTGAGGCAACAGTGCTAAACACTGGGCCGCCGTGCCACCCTATAGAGGAAAGAAAAAAAGACAAAGAAAAAGAAAGAAAAAAAAAAAGGGGGGGGGGGGGGGGGGATTCTTTAAGACGAATTTGACAAAGGCAGGTATGTCCAAACTTGGTCCTGGAGAGCCGGTGTCCTGCAGATTTTAGCTCCAACTTGACTCAACACACCTGCAAGGATGTTCCTAGAAAGCCTAGTAAGAGCTTGATTAGCTAGCCCAGGTGTGTCTGATTGGGGTTAGAACTAAACTCTGCAGGACACCAGCCCTCCAGGTCCGAGTTTGGACATTCCTGGACCAAGGTAAGGTACACTTTGGTTATTTATAGTAAGTTAGGAATCATCTGATTGGTGAATAATACACTAGCTGTGTCAATCATAAGCACGTGATCCTCTCGACCTTAGTCTCTAAATAAACGTCACTTATTTTTCCAAAGCCTATTCCTAATACATGTCTCAATTATTCAAAGCCAACAGGTACAACAGATGCACACCTGAGTTTTGTCTTTATATCTCAGATTTGTGCATAGATCTCCGTTTTGTGTTCATATCTCAGTGTCCAGAGCTCTGGGAATCCCCTGCAGAGTCATCACCAACTTTGGATCAGCGCGTGACAGTAATGGAGACCTAATAATGGAGCGCTTTTACAATGAATTTGATGAGAACATTGCTGATGACTCCATATGGTAAATATACTGATGCCAAAATTAACCCTTGTGCAGCAGCCGTATCTACATTACATTTTTGTGATAATTTTGGCTGTGTTTATGTAGACAGCATTTGTTTTGGGAAACAGTGGCATTGTGTAAATCTAAACTTAAATTTAAACTTTAAAAAAAAAATAATAATAATTTTATTGATAGGGTTAAAACCTTAACATGAATAAATTTTGGTAGTTATAGGGTAAGAAGTCTATGACAGTGAATGTGTAAAAAAATACTAAAACATTGTAATTTTATGTTAATTTGACATTTTTGTCCTTTAGATTTTTGTACTTCGCTTCGTTAGTGAAAAAGATTCTTTAGAATTTTTAAATATAATTTAATATAAAAATATAATTTCTTCAATTCTTCAAATGAAGTTTCTCTTAACTCACGAACGCAGAATGATTCTTTTATGGTACTGCTATAAAAACCTCTATTTGGAACCATTATTTTTTTTTTTTTTTTTTAAGAGTCTGATGCAGATATGAAACATGTACTGTATCTCGTCCATCCTTAGGAACTATCATGTGTGGGTTGAGAACTGGATGACCCGTCCAGATCTGGCACTGGGGTATGAGGGTTGGCAAGCGAGCGACCCCACACCACAGCACAGAAGTGATGGTAAACCAATACTCAACCTCTGACATAAGAGGATAATTAGAAGGGATGAACCAAATATTATTTGACAAAAAAATGGTATTTAGTTTTTTTACTCTCCCTTCAGCTGATATTTCAAGTGACTTTCACATCGTATGTAGAAAGCGTAGTGCTATGAAACCCATTCATTTCAATGGCTTACACCAGCAGAGTGCAAAGTTGACTAACTTGCAATCTTGATGCATTCAAAGTTCAAAATATTTCAGTATTCTGCTTTGCATACATTATGCTCATGTACACATATACTTGTACATCTATATAAAATGCACATGAACAGCTGAAAAGCAAAGTCCACTCAAATAATGAGCTGGCAAGAAATTTAATTTCTATGTAGTGCACTTGTTCCTGCTGCTTTCCACAGCGCTACAATGCCATCACGGCAATGCTGACACTCCTTGACTCACGGTCAAGACAATTTTAAATGGGATTATTTTATTTGCTAGTGATTTTTATATCAGTACAATTGAAGTCATGGGGTTAAACATAAAAAGTCTTTTATTTAATAAAATAATAATTACTTCAAATTATTTTTTGTAAGTAGATTTTTAAAAGTAATTTTGGGTTTAGGCCCACATATTACATTTTCAAAGCACCCCTAAAAATTGGAATATAAACATCTGCTATTTTCTTCCTCTTGTCAGGCATCTTCTGTTGTGGACCGGCCTCTGTGAGAGCTATTAAAGAGGGCGAGCTCACCTTCAAATTCGACGCCCCGTTCGTGTATGCGGAGGTAAACGCTGACGTGGTGGAGTACATCAAACTGAGAGATGGACGAGTGTTCAAGATGGGCGGATCCACGACGGAGATTGGAAAATCCATCAGCACTAAAGCAGTGGGTCGAGATGAGAGAGAGGACATTACAGACAACTACAAGTATCCAGAGGGTAAGGAGGCATTCTGGGTAACTAATAATTCATGCTTAAGAATTCAGGAAGGTGAGCAAAAGGATGCAAGTTCAATTCCCCTAAATAGGCTTTATAAATGAACACTGCTTCATTGAATAACACCTGAGGTTGCTGTTGTTATATTGAGGTCTTATAAAACAAAACAGTTGGATTGTGCCATAAACAATGGATAAAAGGTAACTGTATTAAACCACACTGAACTGAACTCCAACACTAAAAACTGGACTGACAATGTTTCAATTTACTATAACCTTTAATGTGAAGCTGCTTTGGCACAATCTACATTGTAAAAGCACTATACAAATAAAGGTGAATTGAATTGAACTGTAATGAAAATGTTTCACTTCCTAAGCCCCCAGTATATTGTCAAGATCCAGAGGTATTAACTTCATTTTGATTGTATTTTATGTAGGGAACAACTCCATCATAGTGCCACTTCTTTGACGGATGCATAAACAGATCTAATTAAAGACACGTGTGTCGCAAATTAATGTCAGGGCTCGACAATAAGGACTGCCCGATGGCCCGGGGCCAGCGTGCGAGACACCCGGGACAGTATACAGGATGCTTACTGGCCCGATCGGGCCACTAAAGTGAAACTTTGCGTGCAAATACCGGGTGCTTTAACACCCAGACGTTTGTTTGGGAACCTGTCTCGTTTGCCCAGTAAGCGCAGTTTGTCTAGCATTTGTGAATCCCGCACCTGCGCTCGGATTCGCGGCAAATCAATCGATCCGAGATCGCCTGTGTTAGGATGGTTGTTGCAGTACGGACTGTATTGTGTGTAACACGAGATGTTGATATTCTCCAGTGTGTGCAGCCGGAGAGTTCTGATCAAATGTGTTGTGTTAATAAACAAAGTTACGCGACTATAACCGTCCATTCTATTTGTAACAAAGGATAGATTGAAACAGCCTGGATGAGGTGATCTCGGCTCGATTGAAACGACCTAGAGTGCATTGATTTTAGTGAGAAAACAAAACAATCTGACGAACTGACGAAGCAGGATAAATCACGGTGTATTACAGTTGTGTAATAGCCATATGAAGAGGGAAATATGAGTAGGGCGGGATGTCATCATTCTTACCAGTAAATGTGCATTTCATGTTGAATATGAAAGTGAAAGCATGCTGCAATATTACCGAGCGCTGTTTACCTGTTAGGAAAATGGAGCCAAATTACCATCTGATAATTATTTCAGATTTTAATCTTATAATATTTTATATCAGGCATGATGTTGTTCATTTCTGCACTGACACCTCGAAAGAAAAATCCAAATTGATCTGCTTCATGATCTGACTGTAGTCCCTGTGTTGTGCCGAGAAATTCTCAGCCTACATTTAAAAAAAATGTATACATATCAAAGGCCATAATTGATTAAAATGTAGGCTAATATGATTGTTTTAATGGATCAAGCAAGAACAAGAAGTGAAATGCATTTTAAAACTAAGTTTACAAATAAATGAACAGTATAAATATTGTCTGCGGTATAGACTGATGTAATGAGCCCGTTTCTAAATCTAAGCATTTTGACTAGTTTTAAACAAACGAAAAACATCAAATTGTTGTAGTTTTCAACTAAACCACACACTAAACAATTCACTTTAATTAATCTAATCAGTGTTGTGTTTAAATTAAATCTGTTTATTTATTTAAATGTATATCTTCTGTAAGGTAAGGGCTCCATTCATGAAACTCACCTCAGTCATTGTCTTTTGTTGTCATAACTCTAATATTAATTTAAATCAACTTAAGTTAATATGCACATTTCAGAGGGGGTGCAGTTTACAGCAGGGTGCGTTTCTTAGCACAACACCGCTTCATCTGTTATTTCTCTATATAATTTTAGTCTACAATGCATAATTCTAGCCAACGTTTTTTATTGATTAATTCAATAGAATAAATGAATGAATAAAAAGTGTATGTATACAATTATGTCTGGCTTTTGACACATTCATTAAAATATCTGGCTAAGAAACAGCTGTTAACTACTTTTTTTTGGTGGGGCCAGTGAAAATTTTGGCAGGGCAAGTAAAAATCTGAACCACTGGCCCGATCGGGTTAGTAGAAAAAATCCTTAGCGTTGAACCCTGAATGTGCTTTAATGTGCAGCTGGATTTTGACACAGTTTCATTGATTTTGTTCATCAGATTTATTCATTTGTTTCATCACTTAAAGGTTGGCGCAAGATAATTTAAGTTAATTCTGCTGGAACATCTTACCCATGTATGACACACACACACACAAAAAAAAAAAATTCTGAAGTTTGGACTCCATATTAGGATTATTTGGAACATATATTGAAAGAAATAATGTAACTGTAATTTTCTGGAAAATAAGCAATGTTTCTACCCCCTTTTTAATCAATTTTATATATAATCTGAGCTTTGGGTGTTTTCCCCCTTTTTTCTCCCTTGTTTTGTTTTGAACATTTTCTTTGTGCGTCTTTTGAAGATGTATTGTTTTTCCTGTGTTATTGTGAAATTAAATAAACAATATCAAAAAATAATAATAATAATAATAGATAAAATAAAAATAAAACACAGGCATGCTTGATCAAGGTTGCAACTGAACTCTGCAGGAAGCTAGATCTCCAGGAACAGGGTTGGACATCTCTATTTTAGACTATTGTAAAGAACTTTAACTGGTGTTTCCATTATAGTCAAAATTGACATTTATGAACCGTTTACATTTGACTATTATAAGCCACACCGCATCCTTGGTGTGGCCAATACTTGAACTGATGAGTCCATTATTTAAATTTAAAAATATAAAACTTTACAACAGCTGAGAATTTATTTTTTATGCAAATAATTGGCACTGTAACTAATACATACACTCTCAGAAATAAAGGTACAGGAGCTGTCACTGGGGCATTACCTTTTGAAAAGGTACACATTTGTACCTGAAGGGTCCATAATAGTACCTCAAAGGTACTTTTTAATGTACATTTGGGTACTAATATGCACCTTTTAGTACAAAAATGTGTCTTTTAAAAAGGTACTGCCCCAGAGACGGCTCCTGTACCTTTATTTCTGAGAGTGTACAGTATTCAAATGGAGTGGAATTCAAGTGATTCAAGATGGAAAAGAATTAATTCAAAGCTTGTAAATCATTCGTTCAATCATTTTCTTTTCGGCTTAATGGCTTTATTAATCAGGCAAATGAACTGCCAACTTATCCAGCACAGCGGATGCCCTTTTTAGCCGCAACCCAGCACTGGGAAATGCCTATACACTCTTGCATTCACACCCAGACATAAACTACGGCCAATTTAGTTTATTCAATTCCTCTATAGCGCATGTGTTTGGACAGTGGGGAAAACCAGAGTACCCGGAGAAAACCCACGACAGCACGGAGACATGAACTTGCAAACTCCACACAGAAATGCCAACTGACCCAGCTGGGGATCGAACCAGAAACCTTCTTGCTGTGAGGCGATAGCGTTACCCAGTGTGCCACCACTTAAAATCAGAATCTTGTAAAGTGAAAGGATCAACCATAAAAAAAAATATATCTTTAAAAAAATTCTACATTGGTCTAAGCTAGTTGGTGAGCAAGGCCACATTCTTATCTTTTCTGTAAAAGCACTAATGACAAGTTTACAGCAAATGTCCATTTCAGCATTCATGCAAGCAGATTCCATAAAAAGTCAATGCAAAGGCCCTAATACAGGCGAATTCCCACTAGGTTGTGTGATTGATGAACAACACATGACACATTTGCCATAACTTGCAGCAATCAAGGCTTCTGCGCAGGGCAAGGGCAAAAAAAAAAGAATAAATGAATAAATAAAGTCATGCAGAAAATTTGTGTGAGGCATACAGCATCCCATATGTAATCTAGAGCTAGTGATTCAACTCTTCATATTTGTTGTGAACCCAGCATAAATAATTGTATGGCACTGAGCTCTGTCATAATTAACACTCTAATCTCTTCAGGTTCTGAAGAAGAGAGAAAGGTTTTTCAGAAAGCAAATCACCACAACAAGCTGGCACAGGCAGGAGAGGAACCTGGTTTACACATCAAGATCCGAGTGACCCCAGATATGCAGATCGGCTCTGACTTTGATGTCTACGCTGAGATCAAAAACAACACAATGGTCACAAAGTCCTGCCGGGTCATGTTTTACGCACAAGCAGTGTCCTACAACGGCACACTCGGAGAGACCTGTGGACTGGGCGAGTTTACCGAGATGAGTTTGGCTTCTTCTGAGGGTGAGACACGTTTTGACTTTTATGCATTCATTCCTTTAGTTTAAAAAAAAAGAGCTGTTAAACACTAGCCTAGAGCGCCATCTGTTGTTAAAAACTAGCCTAGAACGCCGTCAGCTGTTGAAAATTAGCCTAGAACACCACCTGCTGTTAAAAACTAGCCTAGAGCACCATCTGCGGTTATAAACTAGCCTAGAGCACCATCTGCTGTTATTTACTAGCCTAGAGCACCATCTGCTGTTATAAACTAGCCTAGTGTGCCATATGCTGTTATAAACTAGCCTAGAGCACCATCAGCTGTTAAAAACTAACCTAGAGCAGCAACTACTGTTGAAAATTAGCCTAGAACACCATCTGCTGTTAAAAACTAGCCTAGAGCAGCAACTACTGTTGAAAATTAGCCTAGAACACCATCTGCTGTTAAAAACTAGCCTAGAGCAGCATCTACTGTTGAAAATTAGCCTAGAACACCATCTGCTGTTAAAAATTAGCCTAGAGCAGCATCTACTGTTGAAAATTAGCCTAGAACACCATCTGCTGTTAAAAAAACTAGCCTAGAGCAGCATCTACTGTTGAAAATTAGCCTAGAACGCCATCTGCTGTTAAAAATTAGTCTAGAGAGCCATCTGCTGTTAAAAACTAGCCTAAAGCGCCTTTTGCTGTTAAAAACTAGCTTAGACCGTCATCTGCAGTTAAAAACTAACCTAAAGTGCGTTTTGCTGATAAAAAACTAGCCTAGAGCGCCATCTGCTGTTAAAAACTATCCTACAGCACCATCAGCTGTTAAAAACTAGCCTAGAGCAGCATCTACTGTTGAAAATTAGCCTAGAACACCATCTGCTGTTAAAAATTAGCCTAGAGAGCCATCTGCTGTTAAAAATTAGCCTAGAACGCCATCTGCTGTTAAAAATTAGCCTAGAGAGCCATCTGCTGTTAAAAACTAGCCTAAAGCGCCTTTTGCTGTTAAAAACTAGCTTAGACTGTCATCTGCAGTTAAAAAACTAGCCTAAAGTGCGTTTTGCTGATAAAAAAAACTAGCCTAGAGAGCCATCTGCTGTTAAAAACTAGCCTAGAGTGCTGTTTGCTGTTAAAAACTAGCCTAGAGCACCATCTGCAGTTATAAACTAGCCTAGAGCACCATCTGCGGTTATAAACTAGCCTAAAGCACAATCTGCGGTTATAAACTAGCCTAGAGCACCATCAGCTGTTAAAAACTAGCCTAGAGCAGCAACTACTGTTGAAAATTAGCCTAGAACGCCACCTGTTGTTAAAAACTAGGCTAGAGCACCATCTGCTGTTAAAAAACTAGCCTGAAGCAGCATCTACTGTTGAAAATTAGCCTAGAATGCCATCTGCTGTTAAAAACTAGCCTGGAATGCCATCTAATGTTGAAAACCACTCTAGAGCACCGTCTGTTGTTAGCCTAGAGCACAGTCTGCTGTTAAAACCGAGTCTAGAGCGTTGTCTGCTGTTGAAAACTAGCCTAGAGCATTGTCTGCTGTTGAAAACTAGTCTAGAGCACATTCTGCTGTTAAAAACTAGCCACAAATAAATCACAATGCATAATTTTTAAGATCGAAAGGTAATTTTGTGTAATTGTTTTTGTGTTTCAGGTGGTAAAGTAACTCTTCGACTAGAGTACGCAGAATACAGTAAAGCCATAACTCAGGACAGGATGATCAAACTGGTGGGTTTACTCATCGATGCAGAGACAAGGGAATTCTACAGAGCAAAGAAGACCATCATACTGGACGCCCCTGAAATAATCATCAATGTAAATATCAACCTATGATATTATTGATATTATCATACTGAATTACTTCATTTACAGTATGCTGGCTTGACAAAAATCTTCTCTCGTTCAAAACAACAAACACTGAACAGTATTTATACAATACTGTATAAAGCAGGGGTGGGGAACGTCCGGCCTTGAGACAATTTGATCCGGCTCAGTCAATTCATAAATCACCGCTCAGGAAAAAAATTAAAAAATAAAATGTCTGTATCAAAAAGTGACAGTAAACAATATTTTTAAAAAAATAAATTTTAAAAAGAAATATAATAATATAGATAATTTAGAATAATAAAATTAAAATAAAATACGCTATGTCAGCGTAACAGTTGGTGTGAATGCACAATATACACGTAACGTTTGTGCCTTTGAGGTTCTCATCACTGATAATCATGGCGACAGGCAAGAAAAGATGTAGAATGTCACGCTTTTCAAGAAAAATGGACAAGCGGTTATTTTTTTTGTTGAAGCCAAAGGCAAGACGATGTGCCTAGTCTGTGGGGATGGACTTGCAACGATGAAAAAAGCCAATCTCGAGCGTCATTACAAGTCGAAGCATGCTAAGGAAGCTGCAAGGACAAATGCACTTGGATAAAGTAAACGGCTCTTCAGCGGAGTTTGGGTGCCCAACAAGCAGATTTCACAAAAGTGCATTCTGACAAAAAGAATGCTATTCGTACAAGTTTTGCAGTAAGTGAGCTAATAGCTAAAAAACTCAGACCTCATTCAGAAGGAGAGTTCGTGAAAGTGTGTCTTTTCACCACTGTGAAGCTGCTCGCGCCAGATAAAGTAAAACTTTTCCAGAATGTAAGCTTAGCTCGAATAACTGACATGGCACAAAACGTTGAAACAACACTTAATGGCACTGGAAAAAATTCCAGTTTTTCTCTCAGACCTGGAATGAAACAACAGACATAACAAATACTGCCCAATAAGCCATTTTTGTGTGCTGAATTACCACTGAGTTCGAAACAACTGAGAAATTTCTGTCTTTGCAAGCCATGCACGGCACTACCAAAGGTGAGGATTTGTTTGAGCAAGCTGTTTTGGCAATGAACAAATTTAGAAATACTGTTTGAAATGTTAAGTGGCCTTGCCAGAGAAGCAGTTCCAACCATCGCATTAGAGTGGTTAATGTTATATACAGTATGTTGAATAATTTAGTGTGGCCCCTAAACGATGTTCCAAAAATGGCCCTTGACAAAAAAAAGGTTCCCCATCCCTGGTATAAAGTATAATAATTCAGTATACAGTACTCAACTCCAAGCATGAGTAAAATCCACCAAAAAAAAACATGAATTTGCTCTTTGGTTGCCTAAATTAAGCGTAAATGTTATTATGGTTAGACAAAATGTGTCAATTATATTAGGTTACGTCAATGATTTATTTGTTGAGTGAAGAAATGCACAAATGAACTTTAATTTATCATTGACTTTAACTGACTGTTGACAAGTTGGTGCTCCAGCTGATTGCTTAAGAGAATTAACAAACTTTAATAGCGTATTAATAATCTAAAAGAAGGTATGCATGACTCACAGCTATAATGAAGTGCGTGTTGGTCTCCAACAGATCCTGGGTGTGCCAAAAGTGGGCCGGAATCTGGTGGCAGATTTAGCGCTGCAGAATCCACTGCCGGAGCCTCTAGAGAACTGCGTGTTCACTATACATGGAGCCAACCTGACCGACGGCAAACCCATCACTCATGAGTAAGTCATCTGATCGCTAGGGGTCCTGGGTGTGAAACTACATTCCCCATATCTGCCACCGGACATACCTGGTATCATTTCAACTCATCACACGATCAGTTCACAAGACTGATGTACATGTAGCACTTCTTCAGTGCTAATGAAAGAATATTAAAACATACAAGTATGAACACACCAGTGTTAGAAGATACTAAAAATAGGGATCTCACTCTTTCATGAACAGCAGATTCAATGACTTTAATATTAAATCAAGCAGCCCAGCATGTGTAGCACCATGAGTCCTTACTGTACTTTACATTTCGCTTGCACTCAATCAGGGTTACTGCAGCATTCATCAAGTCAAATTTAAGACTTTTGAAAAACCCTTTAATACCATTAAGAATGAAATTATAGACTTATATAAGGCTAAACCTTTTTTTTTTCTAATGACCCAGTATTATCATGAGAAATCATGTCATTGTTTTGAGTTTTCTTATTCCGATTAGAGAGTTTTAGGCCCCGTTTACACTAGTGCTTTTTTGTTTTTTCACTGTAACCCCCCCAGTAGGATTCCTAGTGAACTACTCTCTGAAAGCAAATGTAATCAGTTTGCTCATTTCTTTACTAATAAGATCAATAATATCAGAAAGGCAATCAGCTCATCCAATCAGCCAAGTTGTGTCCACGTCAGACAAGCTCAATCACAACTTAAGAAATCAGACATTATGTCTGATTTCATGGAAATTGATGGTAAAATCTTAGAAGAGTTTGTGCAAATTATGAGAACATCAACCTGCGATCTTGACACGCTGCCCACATCATTCTTTAAAACTGTGTTTAACTGTCTAGAAATGGATCTTCTGAAAGTGGTGAATGCTTCACTTCTCTCAGGGATTTTTCCAAACTCACTTAAAACTGCAGTAGTTAAACCCCTCTTGAAAAAGAGCAACCTGGATAACACCCTACTGAGCAACTACAGGCCAATCTCAAATCTCCCTTTCATTGGCAAAATCATTGAAAAAGTTGTTTTTAACCAGATTAACAAGTTCTTAAGCTTGAAAGGGTGTTTAGACGATTTTCAATCTGGTTTCAGAGCACATTACAGTACAGAGAGCGCCCTTATAAAGATAATCAATGATATCCGCCTAAATACAGATTCAGGCAAACTAACAGTGTTGGTATTGCTCGATCTCAGTGCTGCATTCGACACTGTCGATCACAGCATACTTCTGGATAGGCTGGAACACTGGGTTGGGCTGTCCTCAAATGGTTCGGATCGTACCTTGAAGGGAGAGGTTACTATGTCAGTATAGGTGACCATAGGTCGAGGTGGACACCCATGACATGTGGAGTCCCACAAGGCTCAATTCTGGCACCTCTCCTGTTCAACCTTTATATGCTCCCTCTGAGCCAAATAATGAGAAAGAACCAAATCTCCTACCACAGCTATGCTGATGACACTCAGATCTACATAGCCTTACTGCCTAATGACTACAGCCCCATTGACACCCTCTGCCAATGCATTGATGAAATTAACAATTGGATGTGCCAAAACTTCCTTCAGTTAAATAAAGAGAAAACTGAGGTCATTACATTTGGGAACAGAGATGAGGTTCTCAAGGTGAATGCATACCTCGGCTCTAAGGGTCAAACAACAAAAAATAAGGTCAAGAATCTTGGTGTGACTCTGGAGTCAGATCTGAGTTTCAACAGTCATGTCAAAGCAGTAACTAAATCAGCATACTATCATCTCAAAAACATTGCAAGAATTAGATGCTTTGTTTCCAGTGAAGACTTAGAGAAACTTGTTCATGCTTTTATCAGCAGCAGGGTGGATTACTGTAATGGACTCCTCACCGGCCTTCCCAAAAAGACAGTCAGACAGTTGCAGCTCATCCAGAACGCTGCGGCCAGGATTCTGACCAGAA
>CAIGQQ010030629.1:778686-819301 GCA_903798035.1 Danio albolineatus
TTTTTTTATTATTTGTTTTTATTTTCTTATACTTAAATTTTATTCCTATTTATGTAAAGCACTTTGAATTGCCACTGTGTATGAAATGTGCTATATAAATAAACTTGCCTTGCCTTGCCTTTTTAAACGCATAAGTTTTGCTACGGTTACTTAATCCGTCCACACTACACCAGAGTTTTCGAACACTGAAAACGGAGCGTTTTGGAAACGCTGGAGAGGCCGTGTTCATTCTAAAACGCTGCTGCTCCGTCTCAGTGTGGATGTGGGTAAATGGAGATGTCTGAAAACAGAGGCGTGGCTGCTGAGATTCACTACTCGATTGGGGCTTTTGGGTCATTGCGTATCCTTCCCTTATTCGTCAAGCGCACATGACTATAACGCCACCAGAAGACGGCAGACCAGCCTTCACTGTAAACACTGTATTTTCGATAGCCATGGATGTTTTATATTCATTTGTTACTTTAAGTAACGACTCGACCTCGTCGTCTGTCCACAAAAAGACCTCTCTTGCTTTCTTTACCATCGCGTTCATCGTTTAACCAGCGTTTGTTGACTAACAATAACCAAATGCCGAGCGAGACACGTGCTTCCTGTTTATACTTGAACACGCATGCCCAGAGTGGACAAATGGTCACGATTTACGTTTCTGGTGGAGTAGTGAAGACTGAGATCTGTTCAGAAACGCTGGGTGAAACGCTTGTGTGTACACGGATCGTTTTCATGCTAAAACGCCGTTTTAAAACTAAAACGCACTTGTGTAAACGGGGCCTTAATGGGACATTTGCTGTAAAAATGTCTAACAGCTGTTGTAAATTTTAGCCCTTTGCAATAAAAACATAAACATAAAGAATAAGGTTTTATTGGTGATTAGATGGATTTCGGCCCAATAGAGTAGCTTTACTTGGACAAAGCAATATTAAGATCTATTTAAAGTGATTTAAGACCTACAACACAATATTTCAGTGAATTTAAGACTTAAAGGCCTAGTGTTTGAAATTAAAGACATTAAGAACTTAAGACCTCGCAGACACCCTGTTAATATTTACATTAAAATGTGCAGTTGATGTTATGAATGACATTTCAAATTAAAATGAATAAAAAACAAAGAACTTTAATTAATTTTGCAATTCAATACAAGTAATATTCAAATGCGGTTTCTGAAATGTTGAATTATTTGCTTTGTGTCATAGTTTTTGTACAGGATTTCTTTTTAAGATTCGTAATTTAAGAATTTCTCCTTTTTTCCATTCTGTTTTTGACAGCAGCACAGTACAATCATTGAAATAACACCATAAACTAATGTAATTTCACATTTAATTCAAGCATTTAAGGACCTGTTTGTTTTGAAGAACTTTGCAGGCCTTAAATCCATATCTCTGAAATTCAAGTACTTTTAAGTGTGGAAACCCTGGCGGGGAGAAAAAAATAAAATAAAATAATTGTCCTACCTACAGTACAACCTGATTTTATATAGATAATAGACCATTCAATATTATTAATAAAACAAAAGTATCAGACGTGTTTTACAAAGCAGAGTTTATCTGAAGAGTTACCGCATTTTTTAAACAATTTATGCATGAGTAACTTGCAATTTGTGTACGTTCTGATATATGCGCTACTTACCCATAGCGGTTGACCTCAACCATCAATCCATACTTCAGACAACAATCTTTACCTGCAAAATGCAAAATCTGTGCATGCAGTAAAACATTCATATGAAAAATAATAGCAGCATTGCTACATTAGGTTAGTGAAGTCCCTCATGTGAAATTTACAGTTCAGTTTACATATTCCAGATATTTATGATACAGTTCATTTTAAACATTAAAACTAAAGACTGAGTTTGGCTTGTTCATTTAAACTCCACATATTAAAGACTGCAAAAAAAAAAAAGTCACAGATATTTCTGACACATTTTGACTTTTAAAATTACAGAATTTTTTTTTCCCTGTGATTTTACACGATGCCGCAACTTCTATCTATTTTTTTTCTCACACTAAAATAAACAATTAAAAGAACTGTTAAAGTTGCATGGCATTAACTGTTGCATTTTTTTTTCCATCTACAGGGTTGGAACAGTCGGTCCTAAAGAATTTGCCACTGCCAAAGTGGAGTTCACACCCAAGCTGCCAGGACAAAGAAAAATAATAATTGACTTTGTCAGCGATAAACTTCACAACATTGAGACCTATGAGAATCTGGTCATCTATGAATAAATGAGCTGTTTCTACTTATGCCTATGACGTCTTTAAGTATTGCTGCACGTGAGGACTGGCGATATGGACTTAAAACTATAAAATCCTAACATTTTCTAATATTTATTGAGATAATGACAAATCATTATAATTCATAAATATCCACTGCACTGACCATAAGGCAAAGTAGCACCAATTTGCTCTGAATACTCGGCTTATGCTAGTTTTGTTGAATAAAATCAGCAAACAAGGTAAAGGAAATATGAAAACAATGCTGCAGTGCTAGAAACTTGTATTATTGTCAGCTAAGAGACATGTCGAATCGTTTTGGAAGTAACTTAAACTAAGAATGCCTGATAACATAACAGAATGTGCATACTGTTCACCCTAAAGTATTGAAGATTGCAAATGTTATATACCATTTAGATCAGAAAGGTGGATGTGCATATTGAGACGCAGGGATATCAATGGTTCACACAAGTCGTTCATAACGGGGATTCATTAATCACAAACGAATTGCTCCCTCTGTTAGGTTAGAATGAGAAGTGAAAGCGGGAGAGAGGGTGTGTTTCAGGACACGGATTAGATCAAATTTTACAGGGAAGGAGATAATACATTTCCTTGCATACAAACACTCACTCTTTGTCAGGAATGCCTGTTTAATCACGTATCCATAGATGTAGAAAAGTGATGTAAAATTATAATTGTTGTCATTTAAAATATTTGCAAACTGACCACCAGGAAAACCCCTGATTACAAATACAAATAATGTATATATATATATATATATATATATATATATATATATATATATATATATCTATGACTCCGGATGGCCAGTCCCCCACAACACCTTGATCCCACATTCATTCCAAGGAGCACTACCCTGTACCAAAATGGCGGCTCTATTGACTCATTCCATCCAATAGACAACAATAGCGTAGGCGACATCTAATGTCAATATCAATGGTGCTGGTACAGTCTCATTTTCAGCACCAAAAACAAGCACAACAAAACTTAATTAAAAACTTAAACCAGGCCCATCTTAAATGCCACTTTCATTTCAACTCCTTCTACATGTTTAAGCTGGATTTATACTTTTGCCTGGCGCCGCATTGCGCACCTCGCGGGGCTTTTATACTTGCCGCGTTCGCCGTTGTGATATTCTTTAAAACAACAGGGGGCGGTTAACAGAAACTGACCATAAAATCAGACAGATAAACAGAAAAGTAGAAAGTTTCCGGAACTACATCATACCATTAATATTATTCAGTATTTTTAAACTAATTATTTTTATTATTTGTATCAATTATTTTATTGATTATAATGATTTTTACAACCATTCAGTATTTTTTTTCATCAAACTTTGATGCTTCACTTGCTTTTGTTCACATCTCAGATGGTTTTACCTATTAAAGTTTATTAGAATATTAGTGACAGCAGAACGTGGGCTGTTCTACTAATTCATTTTCTTGTCGGCTTAGTCTCTTTATTAATCCAGGGTCGCCACAGCAGAATGAGCCACCAACTTATCCAGCATTTGTTTTAAGCAGCGGATGCCCTTCCAGCCGCAACCCATCTCTGGGAAACTGTTTGACTAATATATTTTTTATTATGGCAAGAATAAAAGCAAAAAAGTAATAAAAAAACTGATGTTTTTTAGATTTAGCCCACTCAACAATTGACACATCACTGTCTGGCTAGTTTCTGTCCTCTTCTTATGCTAAAAAGGCAATAATGAACCAACATTCCTGACCATTATGACCAATAAAGCCTAGAAAAACAGGACATCAGTATAATGTCAACAGACAGGTTCAAATATTCCTTTCCAGTTATCAAAGTAATAATTTGTTCCTTAATCATTAGTAGATATTAAATTGTTTTAAATTCAAATTGTAATATATACATCAGTGTAAAACCTGTGACTGGTGGAAAAACATTCTGTAATATTAAAACCACCCGGGTCTCCACTTTTAGCTTCAACAAACTCATCCCTCAGGTTTTACCAAACCTTTTAACATAAACTTTCCTCCGTTTGCACTACTGTTGCAATTTCTAGCCAAGAATCATTGGTTACCTGGCTAACTCTATAATAATAATAATAATAATAATAATAATAATAATAATAATAATAATAATTCCTTACATTTATATAGCGCTTTTCTAGGCACTCAAAGCGCTTTGTCACAATGGGGGGATCTCATCCACCACCAGTGTGCAGCATCCACCTGGACGACACGACGGCAGCCATATTGCGCCAGACTGCACACCACACACCAACTGATTGGTGGAGAGTGATGAAACCAATTATGATATGGGGATGGTTAGGAGGTCATGATGGCCAGAGGAAAGTGGGCAGATCTGGCCATGGTTAAACCCCTACTTTTTCGAAGAACATCCTGGGATTTTTAATTACCACAGAGAGTCAGGACCTCGGTTTAACGTCTTATCCGAAAGACGGCGCTCACTGAGCAGTATAGAGTCCCCTTCACTATACTGGTGGACCACAGGTTGAGCGCCCCCTGTTGGCCTCACTAACACCACTTCCGGCAGCGACCGAGCTTTCCCATGTGGTCTCCCATCCACTTACTGACCAGGCACAGCACTGCTTAGCTTCAGTGGGCGACTATTTGAGGCAATGATCAATAATTTTATGATTATGGATCATAAAGGTCTCTGTACAGGTGTACCTGTTTTAGACATAATCTCTTCAAATGGTTTCATATTCAACTCAAATCAAATGTGGCGCCAAGCGAACTGTTGGCTCGAGTCTCAAAAAAAAAAAAAAATGCGCTCCACCAGCCGAAATCAAATCACGCACACCCAAAGCAAACCTCCGCAAACTCTGTGGTGACATCACATTCGCCCGCGAGCACTCAAGCGAACACATCAGGTATAAACCAGGCTTGAAATTGTCATGACTAAACAGAGAATTAATTATTTTTACTGTGAACACAGAGAATTATTCAACTTCACAAACAGAAGTGTGGTTGGAACAGACAGCCTTTGATTTACATGCCAGCTGTGCATTTCTCATGTTAGAAATACACTATTTGAATACATCAATGCAAAACTGCTCATAAAGTATTAGACTCTCCGATAAGCCATTAATCTGGATCTGAAATCTGAAGCGGCTGGAGTGAAGCTTGCATCGCCTTTGGATGATTCAGGGTTTGTCAAGAACTTAATATAAATTAAACTAACCGATGTTTTAAATACCCAATTTTTTGGTTCTTGAAGATCAGAAAAATGGTGACATGGGATCAAACAAACGCTTCAACATGCTTACCATCGGTTCTCTCAGTGAACTCCAGCTCGTGCAGCAACGTACCTACTTATTTTATCGCCGTCGCTCTCAGCATCAACATGTTTCTTGGTCTTCCAGCAAACGCTTACGTGCTGTGGCTGAGCATGAAGGAGATGATTCAAGGACAGTCCAATGAAATCTTCTTCTTCAACGCAGCACTTTCTGAAGTCTTCTTCTGCATCACCTATGTGTTTATCATACAGTACTATTTATTTAACTGTACTTACTGCATTATTGGCATGTACTTCCCTGGAATTGTGTTACTGGTGGGTCGTTCTCTGTTTCAAAGCTGCATCTGTATGGAGCGTTACGTTGCAGTTCTCCATCCTGTGACTTTCCTGAAGCTCAAACCCATGAAATACAGGATCTCTTTCTCAGTGTTTGGGTGGATTCTGGTCATCGGCTCAAGCTTGATCGTGTCAGTGAGCATCAGTCAACTTTATAAGTTACTTCTGGCAGAGCTTGTTGGTTTTTTAAGCATTAAAGTGTTCAGCTGCTTGATGGTCCTGAAGGCTCTGAAGCGTCCTGGACCTGGAGAAAGCATCAACAAGAAAGAGGCAGTCAATCAAGAGAAGCTCAAAGCATTTCAGATAATTCGGGTTGTGTTGGTGACTGCAGTGTTTATGCACGGGCCTATGATTATTTCTCTTGTGCTTTACTATTTCACAGATTCAGAAAGGTTTTATTTGATTTGGTCTGTGGCCTCATGCTTAGGACTGACGTCAGGGTTTGTGCAGCCTCTCCTCTATCTCAGAAGACTTGGCAAACTCTCTTTTTGTCAGAGAAATTTGTAAATGTTGGCATCTCAAAAAAAACTAGAGTAAGTCTTTTTCTTGTAACATAATATTAAAAGGATATTTTACAAAATAAAATGCAATTTGTCACTATTCATCATGCTTTTTAAGTTCCAACCAGCTTCTCAATATATTTTAGAAAATGCTACACTGTAAAATTTTTTTATAAATAAATCATTGCTGCCTTAAATTTATAGTTAAATCAAATGAACTTCTCTAGTCATTTTTTACTTAAAATAAATCAGACTAAAATTTAGTTGAAACCTGATTAACATATTAAAAGAAGTTAAAGTGTTACGGCCATATGCATGTGCCTGTATGTTTTGTTTGTGTGTGTACGTGCTAGGGTTGGGCGGATCGATCCTAATATCGATAGTACCGAAACCAACGTTGGTATTGATATCGGATCGATAGTAGCCTTCCGAGATCGAGCAGTACACTGCTCCTGTTTCATAAGAGCGGACATGTCTCTAATTACCCCACTCCTTTTATAACTCGTATGCACTGTTGTTCCTCCATGCTCCTTTCATCACGTGACTCAGCAGCGCCAAAGCGCGAGCACTTTTTGCTGTTCTGAGATGACGGAAAGAAAGAGGAGCGCTGTTTGGAGTTATTTTACTGCAGTAAACGAAAATATTGCGAAATATAAACGACAATATAAAACTGTGGCAACACCACAAATCTACAAAAACACATAAAACAACACGAAAAAGAGAACACTGAGCTGCAAAAAAGGAGAGAAGAGGAGGCAAATCCTCCAGACAGACCCCCAGCAGTGCCAGCCCTGAGACAGAGGTTACCGGCCGAGTCATTTCGGAGAGGGAATGAATATGTAGGCAGCTAGCTACAGTGGTGAAATTAATATTTCAGTTACTGTATATAGAACATTCTATATTAGTTGATGCCAATTTGAAAAAAAAAAAAAAAAAAAAAAATAGCAAAATAAATATTTTCATCATCAGGCTGATTAAATATAGCCAATATATTCAGCACATTAAAACCTGCTATGTATATGAATTATTTAGAAATTTTAAAATATATACATATATGATTAGAACAGTAGGTTTCTCACCAGCTAAAATCAGCTAAATCAGTTATCTTTTGCTGTAGTGTGTTAGTAGGAAAAACACTTAAAAACGAACCCAGACTGAAGCAAAGTTGAAAAAAAATTATTGTTCTCCAATATTAAGTTCGTTTTTAATTGGATTAAAAGTGTTCAAAAATTGTCCTGGGTTTTAACATATGCATTTATTATAGCTGCTTTGAGAGCAGTCAACTCTTAAAAAAAAAAATAACACACTGTTCTTCCCTACAGAAAAGTACATTTAGGTTCAAGTGCATGCTTTTTAATGTAAAAGAATCGGTATCTGCGATACTGGCCCTGTATTTACTTGGTATCGGATCGATACTAAATTTTGCAGTATCGCCCAGCCCTAGTACACGCTCTCTCTCTCCCTCTCGTTCTCTCTGTCAAAATTCTTAGGATCGGCCACTCCAGTTTTCCATTCGTCCGTGAAGACACCAATCTTCATTACTCCCTGTGACGTCATCACCTTTGCTGCCAATCAGAAAGGACGCATAAAATTTAAAGGGACGTGAGCGGGGAAGCTCGTTCTCTCTTGCTTGCCTTTTGCAGGGCTCGAAATTGCGACCGTTTTGGTCGCATATGCGCCTGAAATTGAATCTATGCGACCTCAAAATATATTTGGGAGCATTTGTGTGAGTTCATAAAATTGTTGCGTGCGACTGGTTTTCACTGCAAAATGTTCCCCGCATGCGCAGATTTAGGACACATTCACGCAGAACGCATCTTTGCACTTGAAAGGCAGCGCTCAAGAACTGTTTAAAACTGTTGTCATGTCAACTTGCTGCAGTAAACAAAGACTGCAATGCTTGCTGTCAATCACTTAGTCAACGCCTTCTGCCTTCAGATGACAGGAGAGCTACAACTGCGAGCATGTAAAGCGCTGAAGATGAGAATGACAACAACACCATGAGATTTTGTTTTAGAAAACACCTAAAGCAACAAATAATGGCACATCGAATTACTGATATTGTGGTGAATGTTAATCCACAATCTACATTTGTCCATTGGCTTCAAGTTCGCTATGAAAATAACTAAAGCATTCAATGTAAAGTCTGTGGGACGGAATTTTCAGGTAACTGTCTGCCACATCTACACATTTTAAGCACGAGATGTTCTGTTGAATCCTTCATTTAATCGCTAGATGCTGTCAGCTGTGCAGCCATAAGTAAAAGTTAACACCACGTACACCATCGCAAAAGGGCTTGCATGGACTAAGATTAAACTAATATTGCAGCTCATAAAGAGACCGGTATTGCTATTAAAATTACGTATACAAATAATGTATATATCAAAAGCAACTGTGCAATATCAGACATCACCCGTGAGAACACAGCACGTTAACAGATTCATTCATGTCCAGTAGTGCGTGCAGGGCCGGTGAGCGGTCCGCCCATGTATCTTTTGGTCACTCAATTATGTTATAAAAATGTATTTTCTAGTGATAACGGGATTTCATTGAGACATATTTTCCTGACGCAAGCATATATATATATATTTTTTTTTTTTTGCTTGTTAGTTTTGATTAGTGTTGATTTCAAATGCAATAAATCTGTTTATATAAAACTTAGCAATGGTGTTCATAATTGGTCGGTGCGACTAAATTTTGTCTGGTGCGCCTGCATTTTTAAAGTTAGGAGCACCAGTGCTACCAAGCAAAAAGGTTAATTTCGAGCCCTGTTTTGTGTTTTGGCTTGTGTTAGGAGTTATGATGTTGATGTGACTAGAGTTTTGATTTAGTTTTAGTGCATTGTTGCCATCTTGTATGGGAGTATTCCACGATTTCTGATCATTGGTGTCTGAATGCCCCTGGGAATCGAGGAGTTTAGATATCAAGTGGCATACCTCGCAACACGCAGAAAACCTCACTGTCTAAACACACTAGTTTAGAAGTGAGTGCCACCTGCTGTAAGTTTTCTACGTATATTTATGTTAGAAGAGTAGTATTAGATACAGCATGTAAATTTAGTTTAGTTTAGAGGGTAGTTTTCAGTTAGTTTTGGGTTTTGTTATATTGCTTTCTTTTATTTGGTGCCACTTGAAATCCTTTTTTCCCCATTCATACCATACATTAATCGATTTATTTTCTTTCGTGAGATTCCAACTTGTATATAATATTTTTGCTGTTTGACTTTTCACAATTGTACAGTAAATAAATTCACTTATTTTTTTTGCATTATTTGGTTGTCGTTTTGCTATTTTGCCACCAACGAGTCACATCAAATGTTACCTCTTTAACTAAATTTTAAAGTCATAACATAAAGCAATGTAAAGATGTGTTGTCTTGACTTTTTGTCGTCATTACATTACATTTTTTTTACAGTGTAGGGTATAAGGAACATCAGACCCATCTAACTTTCATACAGAAAAAAAATTATGTATATAGACAATTTTGACCATTTTAAACAAATTTAAACAAATTAAAACATATTTTAACATTTGGGTGAACTAACTTTACCATATTTTATTAATTAACTAAAACCAAAAAAAAACAAACAAAAAAAAACTTTGCCAAGAGTTTAAGACAACATTTTTGGAAAAGACAACGTACATACTGAAGCACATTGTAAATGTATACACATACATGCATACATACATTCATTCATTCACTCATTCATTCATCAGACACTTTTTTCCAAAGTGACATAAAAGTCTGTAAGTCAAACATCTATAATCATTGAGCTCAATTTTCTCTGATGAAGTTGTATTTAAGAGATAAAGCAAATCTCCTCACATTGAATAAAGAGTGCCTGCTGTTACTTTCTGTATACCATTATCATTAATATAGCTAGAGGTTTTTTTCTTTTTGTCAAAATGCACTTCGTTGCAGTGATTTATAAGAGCAAAGAAAAACAATTGTATTTACATAAATGTTGCTATAACATACATTTTGTAGTAGCATATATATCATATATTATGTTATCTGCCTTACAGACCACCGCCAGATCAATCCTAGTGCATATAAGCACATTAGCTTTGCTTGGTGATGCAAAATCATTGTTCCGTCTATTCACCTCTGAATCTTTATGTCCTTTTTTTTATTTTCTTCACACTTTACATGTTTCTGCTGTCAAATTAAGCTGTCAATGAGTCAATGATGCCGCATTTGATTGTTTGCACTAGAGATACGCTTATGCTGACATTCCCAAAAAGACATCTGATACATGGAAATATATGTAAAATTGCTTCTATGACATACAATCTCATATTTGGATTTCACATATATAACATGTCACATATGCAACATATTTTGAAATATTGCGAAAACGCCCATTTACATACGTTTAACTCCAATTGAAAAAAAGATACACCGGTATGTCCATTTTAGTGTTGTCATGAAATTGTACTGAAATTTATAACTTTGGTACAACACCTTGAAAAGCAATGATATCTAATTCCATTTTCTTTACCACAAGGACAAAAAAAAAAATTTAATTAAAAATTAAAAATTAAAAAAAATATTTTTTTTGCTGTAAAAAATACATAAACAAGGCTAGAATATCAGAATGAGGAATATTGTCAAACTTCCCTAATCTTATCTTATTTTTTTTTTGATAAAAAAAAACTGTAATCAATGTTGTTTTATTTAGGGCTGTCCAAGAATCAATCGTGATTAATCACATCCAAAATAAAAGTTTGTTTTGACATAATGTGTGTGTGTTATATATATTTATTATGTACATGTGATAAACACATTCATAGAAGCCAAAACTATATATATAAAAAGTTACATCAAAGTAGTTACATCATATTCAAATGTAAAATTTGTATCATACACATATATATTTTTTATATATCTAAATATAAACCAACATTTTATCAAGTATATGCATTTGTGTATTTATATATTCATAATAAAATATACACAGTACAGACACAAATATTATGTTAAACTTTTTTTTTGGATGTGATTAATCACGATTAATTTTTTGACAGCCCTAGTTTTATTACCATTAATAAATGTTATTAAATGGATTAAAGTTAACGTAGACAAAGGTCTACATGTATTTTTATTAACAGATTCAAAAATGTATAAATACTTTAGCATATCGTTTACCATAACGCTCTATGTGTGTGCGTTGACCAATAAGTTGAAACATCTTAATGGTAAATCTCTGAATTTTCAATATTGCATTACACAAATGTTAACCACAAGAGTAAATTGATGTTTTTGACACTTTTTGATAATTTTTTTTTCTTGTCAGCTAAAGCTATAATAACCCTGAGAGAGACTAGCTTTATTAACTTTATAAGGAGATTTAACAGGTAACCGCATTATTGATACTAACCAAAAGCAAAATCTTATCATTGTAAATATACCAATATCAGTATATATTGAAATAATGATATTTTTGGCAACACTAGTCTATGTTCATACAGTTGAAGTCAGAATAATTAGTCCCCCTGTAAATTATTTTCCCCAATTTCTGTTTAACGGAGAGCAGATTCTTTTCCAACACATTTCTAAACATAATTATTGAATTCATTTCTAATAACTGATTTATTTTATCTTTGCCATGATGACAGTAAATAATTCATTCATTCATTTTCTTTTCGGCTTAGTCCCTTTATTAATCCGGGGTCGCCACAGCGGATTGAACCGCCAACTTATCCAGCATTTGTTTTACGCAGCGGATGCCCTTCCAGCCACAACCCATCTCTGGGAAACACATCCATACATTCTCATTCACACACATACACTATGGACAATTTAGCTTACCCAATTCACCTGTACCGCATGTGTTTGGACTGTGGGGGAAACCGGAGCACCCGGAGGAAACCCACGCAACCACGGGGAGAACATGCAAACTCCACACAGAAATGCCAACTGGCCCAGCCTGGGATCGAACCAGCGACCTTCTTGCTGTGAGGCGAACGTGCTAACCACTCAGCCACCGTGGCGCCCACAGTAAATAATATTTTACTAAATATTTTTCAAGACACTTCTAAACAGCTTAAAGTGACATTTAAAGGCTGAACTAGGTTAATAGGTTTACCTATGCAGGTTAGGGCAATTAGGCAAGTTATTGTATAATGATGGTTTTATTCTGTCCACTATCGAGAAAAACAAATTGCTTAAAGAGGCTAATAATTTTGACCTTAAAATGGTTTTTAAAAAATTAAAAGCTGCTTTTATTCTAGTCGAAAGAAAACAAATAAGACTTTCTTCAGAAATAACAATATTATCAGACATACTGTGAAATGTTCCTTGCTCTGTTAAACATCATTTGGGAAATATATATAAAAACAATTATATAATTTAAAGAGGGGTTAATAATTCTGACTTCAGCTGTATATTTTCACATAGTTATCAAGAAATGGTAATTTTGTTCTCACAGTGTTTTGTTTAACGCGAGAGCAATGGAGAGTGCAAATGTTTAATGCAATAACAAAGTTTTAAGTTGAATTCATACCTTTAGACGGAAACGAGGCTACAAGCAAAACAACAACAACAACAGAGCTCAGACTACAGGACTACCTTTAGCACTAGCATAATTGAATTATGGAGTTATCATTACTGTGAACAAGGACGCAATTATTCAACTTCACTATGTTTTACATGCCTAATATGCATTACTTCTCATACACAATTTGAATATTGCATCAATGCAAAACTGCACAGAAAGTCTCAAACTCTCCAACAAGCCATACATCTAAACCATGAAGCATATCTGCAGCATTTAAAAACCTACCCTCATTGGATGGAGTGAAGCTTTCATCTGCCAGTGATGCTTTAAAGGTTTTTCCACTGAAGACGAACTGAAAACTGAAGAACAATTTCATGTAAGCAAGCTTTAAAACTTAACATTTATCTTCTTCATTATGAATCTTTAATTCTTTTTTTGTTCCTAAAGATCTGAAAAATGGTGACGTGGGATCAGACAAACACTTCAACATGCTTACCGTCAGTTTTCTCAGTGAACTCCAGCTTGTGCTATGTTTTTCCCTCCTATTTTATCGCCGTCTCTATAAGCATCAACATAGCTCTTGGTCTTCCAGCGAACGGTTACATCCTTTGGCTGAGCGTGAAGGAGATGATTCAAGGACAGTCCACCGAAATCTTCGTCTTCAACACAGCACTTGTCGAGGTCGTCTTCTGCTCCTCCTTTGTGTTTATCATACAGCAGTACTTCTTTAATTGTACTCAGTGCAAGTTTGGTGTATACTTTCCTGGAGTCGTGCTATTGGTGGGTCGTCCTCTGTTTCAGAGCTGCATCTGTGTGGAGCGGTACATAGCGGTCTTCCATCCCGTGACATTCTTGAAGCTCAAACCCATGAAATACAGGATCCCTTTCTCGGTTTTTGGGTGGATTCTGGTCATCGGCTCAAGCTTGATTGTGTCAGTGAGCATCATTCAGCTTCATCATTTACTTTTGCCTGAGCTTGTTGTTTTTTTGAGCATTAAAGTGTTCAGCTGCTTGATGGTCCTGAAGGCTTTGAAGCGTCCTGGACCTGGAGAAAGCATCAACAAGAAAGAGGCAGTCAATCAAGAGAAACTCAAGGCTTTTCAGATCATTCGGGCAGTGTTGGTGTCTGCCGTGCTAATGTACAGCCCGATGATTATCTCTCTTGTGCTCTATTATACTATAGATTTACAAAGGTTTCTTTTGTCCTGGTCTGTGGCCTCATGCTTGGGACTGATGTTGGGTTTTGTACAGCCTTTCCTCTATCTCAGAAGGATTGGAAAACTGCCATAAAGCAGGATTTTCCCAGATGAAATTGAGTTGGAGATGGTATCCAGCTCATACATTTCTTGTAACTTGAAACAAACATATTTTGCATTACACTTGTAATCGTATCAAGTAAAACATTACCTTACTTAAAAAGAAAAGTAATTAAAAATATGAGCATTGCTTGAACATCACTTGAAGTCTGTCGGTAACTGCGACTGCCTGTATGATTTTTATTAGTTTTGTCATATATATCGGTGTCTATACACTCACTTTATTAGGTACACCTTACTAGTACCGGGTTGGATCCCCATTTGCCTTCAGAACTGCCTTAACCATTTATGGCAGAGATTCAACAAGATACTGGAAATATTCCTCAGAGATTTTAAACCATATTGACATGATGGCATCACGCAGTTGCTGCAGATTTGTCGGCTGCACATGCATGATGCAAATCTCCCATTCCACCATATCCCAAAGGTGCTCTATTGGATTGAGATCTGGTGACTGTAGAGACCATTTGAGTACAGTGAACTCACTGTCATGTTCAAGAAACCAGTCTGAGATGATTCACGCTTTATGACATGGCTAGTTATCCTGCTGGAAGTAGCCATCAGAAGATTGGTACACTGTGGGATGGAAATGGTTAGCAACGATACTCAGGTAGGCTGTGGTGTTGGCACGATGCTCAATTGGTATTAATGGGTCCAAAGTCTGCCAAAAAAAAATCCCCCACATCATTACACCACCAGCAGCAGCCTGAACTGTTGATACAAGGCAGAATGGACCCATGCTTTCATGTTGTTGATGCCAAATTCTAACCCGACCATCCGAATGTGACAGCAGAAATGGAGACTCATCAGACCAGGCAACGTTTTTCTGATCTTTTATTGTCCAAATTTAGTGAGCCTGTGTTAATTGTAGCCTCAGTTACCGGTTCTTGGCTGACAGGAGCGGCACCTGGTGTGGTCTTCTGCTGCTGTAGCCCATCCGCTTCAAGGTGTCGTGCGTTCAGAGATGCTCTTCTGCAGACCTCAGTTGTAACAAGTGGTTATTTGAGTCACTGTTGCCTTTCTATCAGCTTGTCTACATGGCTTAATTCATTGAGTTGCTGCCACGTGATTGGCTGATTAGAAATTTGCGCTAACGAGTAGTTGGTCAGGTGTACCTAATAAAGTGGCCAGTGAGTTTATATATTGGTCCTAAGGTTATATTTTATATATAGATTGTAAGCATGTATACTGTGCCCAGCATAACTGAGTTGCATTCCTTACAGGTCTCTCAAATAATAATGCCTATAGCATAAAGCAGAGATGCCCAAACAAGAGCCCGCGAGCCAAAATTTGGCCCATGGTAACCTTTGACTTGGTCCGCCATCCCATCTAAGAAGAGAGGGAGAATAATGGGGATGGTTTCGAGAATTTAATGTAACCTTTTAGTTGTTTGTTTTATTGACAAGCTACAAAAAAAGCTGACTGAAATTAAATGTTTCAATTTAAATGGCGTCAGTTGATCAGATTTAGTTTAAAATGCACATGCTCTCACCTGACAAATCGAGGAAAATGCTAATTAAGTCAAAGGCAGATTCTGCTTGACTAGTGTATTCAGCGCTGAACTCCACTGTGTTATGTGACTCTTTATGCTTTTATTGCAATAAGGTATAATTAAAGAAAGTTAAACTGCATTAGTTAATATGATTCAGAGTAATGTCTTCTATTTATTTTTAAATATTAGGAAATAAATTACCCATGGTAATTTTAATTAAAAAAAAATGTTTCCAGCCATTTACTTTGGTCAGTTTTATGGGCTGTGGTCTACCATGACATCTGTATAAATAATGAGCATGTTTGCCCTAGAAAACCATCATGTGGTCTGTAATATTTTAATGTCTGACCAGGATTCCTCTTAACTCACAGCATAAAGGTGTTTTCTATAAATTATGAAACCGCATTCTGCATTAAATTGCCATTTACTGAATCAGATGCACACCTACAACAATAGTTTTCATCTCAGGACACATTCAATACACTATAAAATGACAACTTTAAAGTATAATACAGTGTTTGGCGGCATCTTTATAGTTCTTTATTGGAGTACTATTGAAAAAGAAATGATAAAAACAGCAGGTTATGCTTTTGTTGTCTTGTCTGCTTCATTTCTTGCATTTCAATATGGTGATATCATTGGGCAATGAACAGTTCCTGCTTGTCTCAAAACTTTTACAGAACTCTAACAAGAGGCGATTCAGTCATAACTAATGCTATCATGAATTTCATTTAAAAAGTATCCACATGAGGAGCTTTCTGGATTCTCGGAAACGAAAGATCTAAAATAGGAAGTATATTAGGACTACTGTTAATGTTTACATGCCTAAAAATGTTCTATATACGTAACCCTCTCTGTTGGTGCGCTCCCCCAAATAGGCATGGGCCGGTATAAGATTCTGACGGTATGATAACCTTCAATAAAAATATCACGGTTTCACGGTATATGACGGTATTGTGTTTACTGCTCTAAAATATTCTTTTTAAATGTCTGGGTTAAAAAAAAGATTTTTTCCCCATTGAACACAATATATTTTATTTTGAGATACAAGAGAGAAAGAAAGAATAATAATTATAATAATTATAATAATAATATTATTAAATAATTAAATAATAATAATAATAATTACTTTGGGATACAAGAGAGAAAGAAAGAATAATAATAAAGAACATTAAATAAACTTGAGGCTAAGACATTTAAGAATCAATTACAGTGTATAAATTAAAGTCATTACAAATTGAAATGGTTGTTGTTTGCTTTTTTATTTTTCAGATAATGAAATTAAACTTAAATAATGACTAAATTCTTGCAAAAAAAAAAAAAAAACAGGAAAATATGGTTTGATATTAGTAAATTTGCATTTGTGGATATAAACATTTAGAAACATTTAAAGTATTTTGGAGCAGTCAACATGTCAGGCTAAATAGTTCAAGTGAATCATTGACTTCTGCTGTCTTCATTAGTTTCAATAACACAGATTTCTTTTACAATTTAAAACAGCTACTTTGAATATCTTCGGAAATACTGTTGTCCTAAAAACAAACAAACTAAAAAACCATAACTAAAAATATCTTACACAAACCTCAGGAAAGGTTTAGCAGAAAACTTTGCTGGTATGAAAACCTTGTCTTTTCCAAACTGCGGTATACCTTGAAAACAGTTATCGTCCCATGCCTACCCCGAAATTGTCTCTGCGTTGTGTGCATGTATGATAGGATGAATATGAAGGACACTCATCAGTGTGTCACTCTCACAGGAGAAACAGCACAGCAACAACTTTCCCACAAGGAAACACAACTGAGTACATCACAAAATAACTTCAAAGATTACAATGTATAACAAATTATAATAAATAAATACTGTAAATGTGGCTGCTAAATAAATAAATTATAAGCTAGCTGTTCACAAATCAACTTAAACCCTAAACATATGACAGGCAATTATAAATGTTGAATATATTCAGAATTAGGCATGGGATGATAACCGCTTTCAAGGTATACCACAGTTTGGAAAAGTCAATGTTTTTATACCGCCAAAATTTTCTGCTATACCGTAAGGTACGTATAAGATTTTTTTATTTACTTTTTTGTTGTTTGGATTTTAGGTGTAACTTGTAAAGAAATCTGTGTTTTTTAAACAAATGAAGACCACAGAAGTCAATGATTCACTTGAATTGTTTAGCCTGACATGTTTACGGTCCCAAAATATTTGAAATGTTTCTTAAAATAAAATATATTGTATTCAAAGGGGAAAAAGCTTTTGTTTTTTAGTCAGACATTTAAAAAGAATATTTTTTAGAGCAGTAATCACAAAACCGTCATACAGTGAAGGCGTGATATTTTTATTCAAGGTTATCGTACCGTCAGAATCTTATACCGGCCCATGCGTATTCAGAATATAAAGAACCCACCAATAAAATGCACAATTAAACATAAAACAACATCAAATATGCTGAGCAACATGGAAACATCAAAAACTTAAGACATTATATCAAAAATAAGCCCATCTACACATAGGTTAAGGTTCTAAGCATAACATATGTCTTAAAAGCATATCTCTTTGTGTAGATATTTGCATATATGCGTGTACATGTATGCTTTCATCCACATATATGTGTGAACATGTATGTTTACATCAGAGCATATATTTGTTTATTTTGCTTTGTTTATACATTTTTATTTGGTTAATTTTACAATGTTTGTTTGTTGCTTGTGAAGCGCTTTGAGTTGCATGTATGCAGGAAAAGTGCTATACAAATAAAGATTTATTATTATTATAAGACAACATGGATATTAAACATTCTGTAAAGAGCTTCTTCCCTACATGTACAAACCCAAGAACGAAGATGTTAGTAGTTGAATAATATAGAATTTTGTTACTAAACCTACAAATTACTATGTTGTAAAACCATTTGATAACCTTAAGGGTATTTTATGACGTTATATTAAGAGCCTTCGTTAACACTTAAAAAAAGTAGCTTGTTTCAACAAAGTCTATAGTTTAAAACGTTTCAGATAAAGCTATTCCTTCATGTTTTCCATAATACCATAAACTATTTTCAATTTTGTTCACAAGTAAACTGTTTAAATGAGTTTCCATGTTAGAATTGTTTTTTTTTTAAGGTAACGTTAACGAATGTAATGTTAACGGCGTAATGATCAGAAAACAAACATCAGTTGACGAAAAGCGAGCCGTTGATAACCTTTAAACAACCTCAAGTTATATCATAGACTGTAAAATACAAATATATGTTAAATACTGAGTGCTTATAAGGGGAAATTGTTCTTCAAAGGCCTCCCAATGTCAAAAAAAACTGAATTTCCTTAGGTTGTCTACAACGGCATTCTGGGATAAACTAACGTTAGCGTAAAATTTGCGGCAAGTGCATACATAATACAGCAAACCGATTTTTAACATGACAACACTTACCTCACACGGAGAACTTTGATACTCTGTGTAAACCAAGACTACTCACGAACGAAATAAGATAAATTCACGCACAAACAAATCCAGAAGCAGGTAATCTTCCAGCAGCGCTGACGGACGCCATTACTGAGCCGCTCTTACGTCAGAACTTTTATTCGCGCACTTTTGACGCGCTTCTGTGCACGCGCTTTTTTCCCGCGCCTCTTCAATTTAATCGGTAAAAAAAGCCATCCAGTTATCACCCCGAGTAGTTTATTTATTTGGTTTTAGATATATTTATTTAATGACTTTATTTCTTTTCAGATTCACATTAAGTTACATTTGTTTAAATAAAGAATATTAACAAAAGAAAGTTAAAAGAAACACTCAAATGTTGTTTAATTCAAGACACTGCAGGTAAAAAGGATTAAATAATAATAATAAACTAATATCACCATGCTTTCTTGGTTGATTAATTGCATTTTTGTATATTAATTGTTCTAAAATATTAAAACATGCTATTGACTTTTGTTGTTGTTGTTGTTGTTGTTGTTGTTGTTGTTATGGTAAATATGGGCTAAATTAACATATTTTTTGTTCCAAAAAAAATCCGACACTTGAGAAGGAGGCTTTCGGCTCCCCGCCTTTATCGTCGAAGATATAGCGACCCTGAGAGTATCGTCAGTTTCATTGCCAGTCAACTTGAAGGACCGGGACGTCTGCACGGTTATAATGATGCTAGAAAGGTGCCATTTAAATGGTTTGCGGCTGTCCAGAGAAATGGTAAGAGACGTGCAGTTAAGTTTGAGAATAAGCAGAACTTTTTGTTATGTCAAGATCACAAGAAAATTAAGTCGTGATCACGACATATCAACTTTTTGTAATGTCGAGATCACAAGAAAACGAGTTGTTATGTCGAGATCACAAGATAAGTCGTGATCGCAACTTAATTGCATTTTTGTATATTAATTTTTCTAAAATATTAAAACATGCTATTGACTTGTTGTTGTTGTTAAATATGGGCTAAATTAACATAATTAGATTAAATCAGCTTCAAAAGCTTCAAAAATCAGCTTTTTCCATATTTTGAGGGCAGTCGTAAAATATAGCGCAGGGTTCAACGCTAAGGATTTTTTGTTCTGGCCCAATCGTGCCAGTGGTTCAGATTTTTGCTTGCCCTGCCAAAATTTTCACTGGCCCCACCAAAAAAAGAAGTTAATAGCTATTTCTTAGCCACATATTTTAAATGATGTGTCAAAAAAATGTCTGTGAATCTGGAATTTAAATTTAATGTTTATTAAAATGTTAATAAATATATAATGAGCAAAATTCACTGTTATGCAAACAAAAAGAGCAGTAGGAAAGTTCTAAATTATTTACATAAATAATAAATAACTATATAAATTATTCCGTTTTTTGTTGTTGTTGTTGTTGTGTTGTTCCCACGTAAGTATCTGCTTCAAGACGTTAGAAACAGACGTTTTCTTTTAGCCTCATAATTTGATATTGCCCTCTCTTCGCTGGACTGGTTGCTACCAGGTTATGGAAAAACATGCTCAAAACATCCAATCAGAAAAGAGGAACTGAAACGCAATGGTGTTTACGACATTACAGAAAAGGTAGCATTTAAAGGCTTAAAAGCACAAACTGTTTCTCGATTTTAAGACTGTATTTGCACGCAATTGACAAATAGTAGCAGGGAAATTAAACATAACAAGGCAGGGCCAGTATCGATCCTGAATACTGTCATCTCTCATGCTGGCTCTAGGCCATCGGGTAGTCCTTATTGTTGAGCTCTGAAGCAATTTTGTATATCCAGCAAATTATATGTATGAACATCACTCTGTAAAAACCTTTTGTAGATATAAATAAGATAAGGGCCGCTGAAGCGAAGATTTATGACTAAAAATTTATTTAATTACTTACACACTGAAAAAAATATTCAAAGATGATTCCTTGGATTTACTCAATTTTTTTGCGTTAAGTGGCTGTATACTATTTATTTGGGCTGAATTCAAACAAACAAATTAAGTTGAACATTATTAAATTCAATTTGTTAGTTTAAATTCAACACAAATAATTTGTTTGCAACAGTTTTGCAGACATTTTTTTCAGTGTACACTCTAAAAAAAAGGTGCTAAATAGCACCAAAACTGGTTCTTTGGCACGTAATGAGAGGGGAAGCTTTTTTGGTGCTATACAGCACCTTAAAAAAATAGGTGCTATATAGTACTTTTGTCAAATGGTGCTATATAGCACCTATATTTTAAGGTGCTCATAATGTTACTTTACCCTTTCCGCAAATAAAACCGGCATAAGAGTTATGAGAATTAGCTATAAGAACAAGTGCTTACCAGTAGTAGTGGTGCTATATGGCACTTTAAACCCTCCAAAGAACCACTGAAAAACCTTTATGGTGCTTTAAAGGTTCTTTGCACAGCAAAAGTGCTATGTAGCACCCTGACCACCTTAAAGAACCACTGAAGAACCTTTATGGTGCTTTAAAGGTTCGCACAGTAAAAGTGCTAAAAAGCACCTCAACCACTGTAAAGAACTACTGAAGAACCTTTTTTTTTTTTTTAAATGTACGACTACATTTTCCCTATTTATTAAAACATGAACCTTTTGCCAAACATGATCCTGTTTATTGCTCTGTTTGTTAGACATACCTGTTAAAAGGCTTTAAAAGGGTTGCTAAAAGACTGCAAAAATAACTAACATATTACAAGAAAAATTAATTGATAATGGAAAAAAAAGTGTGTACATTTTTAAACATCTATTTGTTCAGTTATTTTCCTGAACATCTTAGCCTACGTATTATAACCTTCATGAAAAAGAGCAGATAAAGATGACAGGTTTGGTTTCATTACGTCACTCAAACACTGCGCCCTTTGGTGTCAGATAGGGTTTCATTTCAGATGTTACTTCCTCAGAAAAGCCCATCATTTTCAGTCAACCCGAGGGGCTTCACAGAGAGAACAACAACTCAATACAACATCAATATTTTTCATGTTCATCAGCATGTGGGCTTTCATCCTATATTTCATCTGCATAGAAGGTAAGATCCTCAAATCACACTGTATTTGAATTGTTTATAGCAGATGGATTTTTATTTAATTATCATCAATGCAAAGAGCTGACTGGAAATTTACTTTCATTTTCATGAAAACGAAGGTCAACATTTGACTTATTTAATATGCAACTTAAATCATGGCTTTATTTTTTAGGAAATACAGTATGCTTCATTCATGAATCAAATTTAGTTTTTGTTTAAAACTAATTTGAGTTTCCCAAAGTAATCTGCAGGTCAGAATAAGAATTAAAACACTGGTAAGATCACAAATGATAACAGCCATTTCCTGTATGTGTTTCTTAATGTCCATATACCAAAAATAGCCTGTTTTACATGTTATTCAATGTGTTTTAATTGCTTATAAACAAGTTTATGCATTAAACTCAAATCTGGTATATTTTTACTGGTTTGTTTCACTCTTTTTATGTGCCAAAAACCTAAAATCTTCAGGTCAAGGTTGAGTTATTTACATGCAATACTGTCTGTAACTTTAAAACAAACCTACTTCCTTTTCATCCCTCCTTTAGATAATGTCAAACCACAGACCAGCTAGTGCTGCAATGCTAAAAAAAAACATGCATGAAAAAATAATCAAAGATCTTGAAAAAAAAAATTATCACGGTTTAATCAGTTGTTTTGGTTTGATCTTGATCTTTCTTCCAACATCTTTTTAACCTTGAAAAATTGGGGGGAAAAGTGTCTTTTATGAACATTAATTTTTAATAGTTTAGATTAATAAAGGGACTAAGCCGAAAAGAAAATGAATGAATGAGTTCACCTCTTTTCATCTCATTTCAGTGCATGGAAAGGCTGATGATGTTGAAACCCTGATTAACATAAAGGAGGGAGATATTCTCACTCTGCATCCAGACCTTGATGAACTTCATGAAGCCGTTCAGATCTTGTGGACGTTTGAAAGCGGCAGATTAAAAACACGCCTCGCACAGATGCATCAAGGGAGTATTTACACTCATTATGACATGAAATTCACTGGCAGAGTAAATCTAGACAGAGAGACAGGGAGTTTAACTCTATCAGACATCAAGATCGATGAATCTGGACTGTATAAAGCAGTAATCATCACCAATAAACACATGTTAGGACGAAGATACAAGGTTATTGTTTATGGTAAGTTGCAGAAGCTATTAACAAATAACATGTAGTAATAATTACGATAACAGAAATAGATGTGGTGTAGTGTTAACTTCACTGCGGTATTAGACTTTTAAAAGTTTCTTCTTGTCCAAAGCATCAGTCTCTCTACCTGCTATTAGAAGGAACTCATCCGAGGACCATTCAACAGGTATGACTTTATGATCTACAGTATTGTTCGAAATAATAGCAGTAAAATATGAATAAACAGAATAGTCCATATATGTGGACTCGTGGATAATAGCACATACACACATATTTTTTGAACGTTTCGACTTTTTTGCCCATTTTGGACAGTTAAAAATAGTGTTTGGGACATTTCATATGCTGCAAAACAGTTGCAGGATAACACTGTATGTCTGTAACAAAATATGAAACATACAAAGTGTACAATTGTGGACATAAGAGCTAAAATGTGCCGTCCACAAATGTGGACACTAAGCCCTAGGAGGTTAAATAAGGGCTACCGGCCTCACACCTGTTTTTTCACAAAATTGATGACTTCATTGTCATGGGATGATAACCGTTTTCAAGGTATACTGTGGTTTGGAAAAGTCAAGGTTTTAAAACCGCCAAAATGATTCACTTGAATTAATTAGTCTGACATGTTTACTGCTCCAAACTATATTAAATGCGTCTCAAAACAAAATATATTGTGTTTTTACCCAGACACTTAAAGAGCCCCTATTATACATTAAAAAGGTCATATTTTTTTTACCTCATTATCCCAGCAACTCCTATATGAATCGTTCAGCGATTCAATTGTTCCAAAACCCCTCCTTAGCGCGATGCTAAACTGCACTGATTGGACCGATGACACATCGTTCAGCGCGAGAGAATGCCCACCACGGCTTATCAATATTGAAGAAGTCATAGTGTGTGGTTGAGCATATCTGCCAACACTCGCTTTTTCTGGGAGTTGCCCGTATTTCAGACACCTCATCCCCGAAAGTAACCCCCCGGTCTCCCAGCATATTCCCAGCTCTATTTTTAACCAGAAGTAAAAACTGACACACATGCAGTATTAATGCACACAGTGGCAAAGGTTAAACTATTATGAAACAGGACCGCCGCACGTGTGTAGGAGAGCTGATGTAGCCATAGCAACGACAAACAGCAGAGGAACACGAACTCACAAACGCATTTTAATCGGTAAACAAAGCGGCACGCGTCGCGTTTACAACGTGCTTTTAGACGCGATATGAGAATACAAGTTAACCAGAGACACTACAAGCGGCTACAAGTTACAAAACACAATTAAATACATCATTTACAAGCTGGAGAAAACAATGAGGCGACCGTTTTAATCACACTTACTTTGGATAGAGGGTGCAGGCCAGATTCACCGTCAGGCCACCGGGAAATGTCCCGGTGCTCCCTATGGCCTTTTCGGCCCTGCATACATAAATAGTCTTTTCTGATCTTCCTGTAACCAACGGTCGACGAATCCTCCGTTGTAAGCGTGTAGATTTCAGAAGCACTCCTCAGAGGGAACACAGCACAAGGCTGGGCTATAATGCTGAGGCATTTCTGCAGAGATAAACCTCAACCACTGACTCTTCACAGTCTCATCTTTGGTTCATCTGCACACTTCCAATAATATCCAGCTGAGCACAGCGTCTTCGAGACATGATTCAACCGGCATCTGCTACAGTGCTCTTCTCTGTGTTGCCAGATGTAGCTGACTGATTCCGGTCCAAACCCTCTCCAAAAGGTTTTTATCTGCTTTTTTTAAAAGGCTTTCAATCTGGCAACCTTTGCTCGCCGCTGTTGTTTGTGGGCGGGGTTGGGGGTTTTCGAATCTTCCCGGGTCTGCACGCGCACAAATGGGTGGGGCTTATGTTTCTTGTTCACGTCATGCCGAAACGGCTAAAGACTCGTAAGCATGGCAATTCATTTGAGGAACTATGAGTCGACTCTTTTATAGATAAATCAATAGTTTTAAACACTGCGCACTTTCCTGTGTTACTCACTGCATGCAAGCTCATTTTCAAAAACCCATAATAGGGGCTCTTTAAAAAGAGTGTGGTTTATTTATAAACTAATTTGGAGAGGATCACTGGCTTATGATTGAACACAGCTGGCACCAAATCAGCTCAGTATCTTGCACCAATCAGATGATTACTAACACACCATAAATAACCAGAGCTTTTCACTGCGGTTGTCTTCCGTCTTCCACCCCAACTCCTCCCCTTCTCTGATAGGGCGGCACGGCGGCCCAGTGGTTAGCACTGTTGCCTCACAGCAAGAACACTGCACGTTCGGCCTCTAGCCGGGTCAGTCGGCGTTTCTGTGTGGAGTTTGCATGTTCTCCCTGTGTTCGCTTGGGTTTCCCCCGGGCTCCCCCATTTCCTTCCACCGTCCAAAGACATGCACCATAAGTAAATTGACTACTCTAAAATAACTTCCTAAAGTCAACTATTAACCAGATATCTCCGCACATTCACAAGTAGGGGAGTTCTCGAGACCTACCTGAGCTCAATCGAGAGGAAGCCCCGGGCTCAAGGATATTCTGAGCTCAGGGCTCTCTCCCGGGACAGCATGCTAAATACACTTTATTATCAATCATCAGCTAAGAGTGAACTCATGAAATATATTTTTAAGCAGTAATCACAATTTCGTCAAACTTTGAAACCCTGATATTTTTATCCAAGGTTATCATACAGTCAGAATCTTATACCGACCCATGCCTACTTCACTGATTGAATGCCACACTGCTGGGTTTTTTTTTAACACACCCCTTGTAAACTAATTGCACAATTGCACAGCCTTAAGAGCAAGCATGTCATGAATGCTGGGTCTTGTTTGTTTTTTGAGAATCTTCTGCACCTACTGGTAACTTGATTGCCAAGTGTCAATAAAAACATATACTAAAAACCTGGATTATTCTGGACATTCACATTGTACTGCTATTATTATATTATTTTTGTAGTAATTAATACAATTAGATGAACATAAACAGATTAAACAAAAGCATTTTTGATGTCTCCTCAGGCGCATCGCAGGAAACCAATCAGGTTTGCTCAGTGTTGTGCTCAGTGAAAAACGGACGAGACGTGTTGATCTCCTGGTATAAAGGAGAAGAACTGGTGAAGCAGAGCAGCAGTCCTGAGCTCAACATCAGCCTTAGTTTATCATTAGTGCTTCATTATGAAGATGCAGAGAACTACAGATGTACAGCTCACAATCCAGTCAGCAACAAGAGCATCCAGATGCAGATCAGAGACGTCTGCAGATCAACACAGGAAGGTGAATCAATCGAACACTCTTTTCCCATCACATACTGTATGATTTTAGTCCAGCTTCTTCAAACAGACATTTTAACAACACTGCAGATGTTCATGACCATGTCTTCCTCTTTCAGATTTTCAGGATTCTTGTGGCATCACTGAGGCTCTGGTTCGGCTGGTTTTGTCTGGTCTTTTGGGAATCGCCACTGTTTTATTCATATTTGAGCATCTCAGCTTTTGCTCGTCTCAGAAAAGAGCTTCTGCTTCAGTGTGATCGAGATTTTTTTGGGGGGATTTTTACTTATTTTTTGGTTGTTGTATATAACTGTAAGTACACGTTTATATCTAGAAATATGGTTTATAAATCATTATCCAGAACATTGTTGAAGAACTATTGGTTTGCTTTTTAAGCTCAACCAAATTAGCCTTCACAGTCTAACACACAGTATGTTATATAAATCTGACTTAAAGGGCACCTATGGTCTAAAATCTACTTTTTAAGCTGTTTGGACAGTCATATGTGTAGGTATAGTGTATAGACGGTCGTATTGGGGTGATATAAACACACCCAGTCCTTTTTTTTTCAATTTAACAGCATAAAAACGGTGGACCAATTGGAGCGGTTATGAGACCGACCGCAACTTGACGAAGGAGTGCAGTCCCCCCTGCCCACCTGAATTGATTGACAGCTGCGTATTAACATGTCTCCGTAGTAACGCGTATAATCATATCAACAAGACAGGACGTGCGCAACTCAACCAGGAATAAAAGGTCTGTTCAGTTTGCGAAGGTCATCAATCATCATCAGATGTGATCAAGAGTGAGTTTCACAAGTTTAACACGCTTAAAACAGTGCATGTTTGTAATGAACTACAGCGATTCACTTCAGCTTTACTTCATCACCACACCCGCTGTAATGTGGAGGCTGAGGCGAAGTTAGGATCCATGTGCAAGGTTTATTTTAAGGATGAGGCAAAGACATAATCGATTAAACAGGCAAATAGTTGGCAACAGAAAAGCAGTCCAATCCAAGCGACATACAATGGCGTGAATCCAGAAGACGTAGTAAGAGTGCAGGCAGAAGTTCAATAACACAGTGAGCAGTCCAAAACAGATCAAGAGGGCAAAGACAAAGAACATACGTGAACAAGGCAGGCAAGGTCATCAACAGGATAGCAGTCATGAAAGTCGCTTGGAACGCTTGGTAAGGCAGGTAAACTGGCAATACTTCGCCCCGAAGCATGGCCTGAGCTCTTCCTTAAATATTTAACAAACAGGAAGTGAGTGCAGAGGGAGCGGAGCTGAGAGAGTAGTCAGGCGAGGGCTCCCTCTGCTGGCGTGGCGTTACACCTGCGTGTCAGGATGATTATAAAAGACGCTTCAATCCCGGTTTGTGGACGTTAAATCAGGATTATTTTGTACATTAACATAACAGATATCCATACAGCAGTGGATATAAATGTGTATCCTGTCACATTTGCCTGCAAAAACAGCATTGTCTGTATGTGTGTGTGTGTGTGTCTGTGTGCGCGCGCATGAACTTTGTAACGACATTGTGTGTGACTCATCGTTGCAACTCCACAACAAACACATCAAACAATCATTGGTAAAGTTCTTACTGTAGTATTTCTCACAAACGTCACGCGAGATCTGCTTCCTTTATGTCTGTCTGACGCAGCCGAGGTGGAGATTAAGGTTGCGTCCGAAACCGCATACTACCATACTATACAGTACGCTAAAAACATTATATGAGCCGAGTAGTATGTCTGAATTCACAGAATTCGAAAATCAGTATGCGAGAAGTACCCGTATTACTTACTACTTCCGGCGAGATTCTGAAGTGCGCATCCCATGCACTCTGTGCTATCCCATAATGCCCCGCGAGTGAATTCATCAATGGGAGTGAAGCGACGCAACTGATGCAGGTAGGTCACGTGACCATGACAAAATAGCGGATGTAGTACGTCCGAATTCCATTCATACTTCTCACATTCATACTGTATAGAACGTACTTTTTAAATGGCAGAGCAGTACGTTTAATTTCAAATGCAGTACCTACTGAATAGTAGGCGGTTTCGGACGCAGTCTAAAGGCCCGTGCACACCGAGACATTTTTTGCTCGCGTTTTCGGTCGGCGTTTGATGCCTCGAGACTAAATAAAGGGCGCCAATGTGATTGTGCACACCAACGTGCAAAACGCCAGGCGTAAAAGCGTCATTTTTAAAGAAAAGCCTTATGCTCGTTTTTTTTGTTTTGACGCCTCGCGTCAAAACCTTCTCCACCAATCAGATTCCCACTGTTGCTCACGTGTACGGAGCTGCTGAAGTTACAGTAAACACCCCTTGGAGGCGCTCAAGCGCAAAACTGTCAATGCGAGCGCAGATGCCCAGAGGAGATATTAACGTGGAGCTGCTTACTGCACTGGTGAACAATAATCATTTCTCCATCGCTAGAGCTGCTACTTGAACCATCCATGCTTTGCCGATCGCCAACAACAAGCGTGTAAAACTTCCTCTTTTCTTCTTCTGTGTAACAAGCGGGTGTCAGAAGCTTGGCGCCACCGTGTGCGCCATCTAACGTCAAGGAGTGATTTTGCATACTCTCCTGCTCGACGCCAGAGAAAATCGCTTAGGCTTGAATGCTGAAAAACGTCACGAAAAACGCCGACGATAAACGCAAACGAAAAGCGTCCCGGTGTGTACGAGCCTTAAGGCATGCTGACAGACACGTGGGAACGGTGGGCGGAGAGGATTAGTCTTAAAGGCCCAGTTCACAAAAAGCCGCATAGAGCTATAAAATAGAAACCTCTGAAAGGTCTAATAAATAATCTGATGGGTGTTTTCAGCTGAAACTTTAGACACATTCTGGAGACACAAAAGACTTATATTAAATCTGGAAAAAGGGGTAAACTGTGTGCCCTTTAAAACTGCTTATATAACTTTGAAAATGTGTATTTATTATTTCTAACGCACATATCAATACGGTTTTCCAAAGTGTTGTACATAACAAAACATATCAAATAACAGTTTTAGCTTTACGATTTTCTGTAATCAGCTTCTTGTAATCAAAATCATGTTTTGTGTGTGTGTGTGTGTGACTTTTATTTACTCATTTTTAGGTTGTTCATAACTATAGGAACCAATTTCTATATAAAAAGAAATGATCTCTGAAACTATGATAGACATCCAGATTAATGAAAAATTTCTGCTCTCCTGAATTTAAGCTCAATCAAATGAATCCTCACTTTTCACCTTACATTATAACAACCAGACATAAAACAGCTCACACGACGTTAAAATTGAAGCTGAAACATTGACAAATTGGTTTAATAGTTTAACATTAAATGTGTAGAATAATTCATCATATAATTGTTATTTTTGTATGTTTAAGTGAATAAAACCTATTGAAAAGGCACATAATTATTATTATAACAAAAAGTAACACATTTAATTAAATAATAAACAAGAATACAGTCAGGCAATTTGTTTTAAGCTAGAAATACGGCCAATATCAGCTAGAAACAGCTTTTATATTATAAATATGCATGAAATATTGTTGTTCATCTATATTTTTGTGTATATGTGGCTTCTCAAGTAGTTAACGGTTTTGTGGGTATTTTAATATGGATTTAATCACAGTTTAGCAAACACACATAAGTAATGGACATGACAGAATGGGGTGTTTTATTTGATCTTTATTCATGGTTTCATTTTTCGTAAATAAATAAATATGCATTACATACATTCAACACCTCAAATGCAAAACAACAGGATATTTGGTTCATTTAGCAAAATTGCACAAAATAAAGTCCATAAAAATGGGTTTTTAATTTATGTATAAATATTAAATATGTACCAGACTCACAAAACAATCTCCACTGAAAAGTTAAGGGTTGATTAAAAAGTTTCATAAAATACATGTTGCAAAATAGGAGGAAATATGTCTAAATTAGCTTATTATTGATATGCAAAATCTATGATTGTCTTATGCTTCTAAACTGCGGAAAGGTTAAGAGATTGTGCAACTTTATCTCTAAGAATACTTAAATACATATTCATTCATTCATTTTCTTTTTGGCTTGGTCCCTTTAATAATCCATGGTCATTAACAGAACATGCAAACTCCACACAGAAATTCCAACTGACCCAGTCTAGGCTCGAACCAGCGACCTTCTTGCTGTGAGGCGACAGCACTACCTACTGCGCCACCATGTCGCCCTTAATACATATTTATAAAATATATTTTAAAAAGTGCTTTTATAAAACATACTAGATATATTAGTAAAAAATAATAATATATATTCATAATAATTCTAATGCAAAATAAGGCATTTAGTGAAGAATTCACAGTAACTTAAAAACATAAACAAAAAAACTATATTTTGCAAATGATGTTATTGTGAAGTTCTGTTATTTATTAAAAAAAACATTATCTATAAGGTAATTTAACACTTCAGGAAAATATGCTTTTAAATTATCATTAAGAAACAGAAATAAACATTTAAATAAATGATAATAAATATTTTAAATAAACATTATTTATAAAAACAAAGGAAATTGATTATACTGTGTGTAATTCATCATCGTTTGGCTCCCTCTAGTGAAAAAAACTGTGTCATCTTGGACTCATAATAATCATAATAATAAATATATAATAATGCTGAAAGAATTATAAAGTATCAAATGGCAGCTCTGTGATCTTGTGTTTAAGAATACATCATTTTCATTCAAATGAGCACCAGTTGAATTACACATATAAACATTGAAGGATGTATCTCAAATGGATGTATACATCCCTTATGCCCTACTCCCTATAAAAACAATCCAGTTTAAATTACAGTTTCTTCAGGGAACCAATCAGGTTCTTCTATGGCATTATCACCAAAAAAGGTAATAAAATAGTTACTTTACAGAATATATATATGTTTTTCCTCACATCCTATTGGTTGATTCACATTACTCCATTTGTCTTGTTTCCTTTTCAGTGAACTAATCTATAACAGATGATTATTTGTACACTTTTTTCCTCCATTTTTTTGTCCCCCAGCAATAGTTGAGATCGAAATCTGAAATCCTTTCTGGACGTTCATACAACACTACTACTGCTGGTTGCACTGTCGTCGTCCAGGCACACTGGGTTAAAAATTACCTGTAATTCAGTACAAAACACAATTATATGATGCCATGAAAACCAAGTGATGGTGTACAATAAATACAATAATGCAAAATGCATCATGTCCAAGCTATGCCCATTGCACAATAAAATATTCTGAAAGAGACAGTTCACCCTAAATGAAAGTTTGCTTAAAATGTTCAAGATGAAGGTGAACTTTTGCTTGTTTACCTGTAAAATTACTAATTTATTAGTCACACTAGGGCTGCACAATATAGCATTTCAGCATGGATATCACAATGTTTAATCTACAATATTAAGTTGGAATTATAATTGACCAGAAAACAAAGTTCAGAACATGGTTTTTTACATTTAATTACAGAATTTGTAATTTAATGTGTGTATTTATATAGGGCATTTATCGTGTATGGCCATACAACCAAAGCACTTCACAATCATGAGGGGGGTCTCTCCACACCACCACCTGTGTGCAGCATCCACTTGGATTAATACGACGGCAGCCGCAGGACAACGGCGCCAGTGCTTCACCACACAGCAGTTATAGGTGGAGTGGAGAGACACTAGCTATGTTTCCATCCAAAAATGCGAATGAACTTTATGCGCAAAACTGGATTATCGTATAAAAGACGTGCGAATAAAGCAGCGTTTCCATCCAACGAGACAAGTCACTTCCTGATTAACTGGCGCCAAATATCAACAGTACAAACGTAATTTGCTGCAGTAGGAGAGGCTGTGTGAATCTTCTCTTCATTTAATAAATGACTTGTGCCTTAGAAGGCAATCCTGACCCGCAGTGAACGCGTGGTGGCGTTTGAAGGTGTCAGACGCGGAGCACAGATGCTCTTGATTCTGGAGGTCATTAATAATATAATAACACAACTACTGAAACGGTGAGGCGTTTTAGAATGACCAAAACAACATTTAAGATGTTTTACGATGTGCTCATCCTGCTGGTTTCACACCCATTATCATCATCACATGATCACTTATAACAAAGTCACATGACCTTTATTAAATGCGCATGCTGGAATTTATGCGATAAAAGTGTTTCCATCGCAGTTTATGCGCATCTTTTCTGATCAAATAAAATTTTTCCTACTACGGAAGTCCTAAGAGGACATGCGTTAAAATATTTATTTTCTCTTGTTTTCTCGTGATCTCGACATAACAACTCGTTTTCTTGTGATCTCGACATAAAAAAAAGTTGATATGTTGTGATCACGACTTCATTTTCTCGTGATCTCGATATAACAAAGTTCTGCTTATTCTCAAACTTAACTGCACATCTCTTACTATTTCTCTGGTCAGCCACAAACCATTTAAACGGCATCATTCTATAACCGTGCAGACATCTCGGTCCTTCAAGCTGACCGGCAATGAAACTGACGATACTCTCGGGGTCGCTATATCTTCCACGATAAAGGCGGAGAGCCGAAAGCCTCCTTCTCAAGTGTCGGATACTGATATAGAAATTGTCAATCACTGAAAGGCAATGAACTATCTCAGTTTGACTCAGTCCCTGCTCAAATAAAAGATGAATGCGTTTGTCCATGATGATGTTTCGTAGACGTTTGCTTATGGAAGTCAGAATAAGCAGAACTTTTTGGTATGTCGTGATGACGAGAAAACAAGTTGTTATGACTAGATCACAAAAAAATTTGATCACGACATAACAAGAGAGGAAAAATATTTTAATTCATGGCCTCTTAGGACTTCCTACTCAGTTATGCACATCCATTTATGCACATTATCAAAATTTATGCGCATCACGGTGTTTCTATCAACCGTTTTTTTATGCGCATATCCAAAATGCAAATAAAAATAGCTGGATGGAAACGTAGCTAATGATACAGCCAATTCAGTGGATTGGGGTGATTGTGAGGCCATGGACGGTAAGGGTCAATAGGGAGAGAAATTGGCCAGGACACCAGGTTAAACCCCTGCTCTTTACGAGAAGTGCCATGGGATATTTAATGAGACCACAGAGAGTCAGGACCTGAGTTTAACATCTCATCCGAACAGGGGCGCCGCTAGCAATTTTGGGCCCCATGAAAAAATATGAGGATGGGCCCCCTACTACCAAGCTAGCTATCCAAACTCTCTGTCTGCAGTGTAGTTATACTGACGTATGCATTTTATTATTGATTTTGTCCACTACTTATCAGTATTTAGTAAGAGAACAGCCGTGACTGTAGCTAGCAGATCATTTATTGTTCAAATGTAAATGTAGTACAAAAAAAGGCACAGTTATCGAATCTTTACTGAAAATTTTACATTTCTAAACACACAAAACACCAATGTGTCACTATTTAAGTAACTGTACTGCAGTAGTGCCTCGTACAATGTGCAATACACTTTGATTGAGGATTTTGCAAGCAAGAAGGCCAGGCGTTTGGCACTTGGAATTTAAATTACTGTCAGGTTAATCAACAGACTGTTTCAAGTTTATTTATGTTGTGTTTATTTGGTTTGCAGTGTGCTGGAAATTTGCACTCTGTTATTATAAATATGTATTATAAATAAGTAATGGTCAGTTTAAACAAATAAACATTTCTTATTTATGGGTCTCATTGGAGTATAATTTTGTGTCTTATTGATTTAATGTATAGTGTGTCATTTGGGATGCAGCTAATGAAATAAATGACCAAAATACTAAATAATACCAGCATGAGTATAACCGCATTCACCATCGGGAGGCGCTGTTTACCTGACGATCGCACTCAAGCATCTCTCTTCCCCGCTAATGACGGACTGAACCATGCAGTGAAAGGAGGGGGGTGCAATTTGACAGTGACCGATGTGACAGACACGAGGAGCAGATATAAGCCGTATTTTTAGTTATTTCTAATAAATTGTTTTACTTGTAATTTAGAGATACATGAATAATTACATTATAGTACTGTTATTAATTATAAAGCAGATCTCTGTGGGCCCCCTAGAGTGCACGGGCCCTTAGAATCGTCCTAACTTTCCCCCCCTTAGCGGCGCCCCTGCATCCGAAAGACGGCGCTCACTGACAGTATAGTGTCCCCATCATTTCTCTACATCAGTACTGTTAGACTCCACAGAAAAGCATAAAAGTGTTGTTTCTTTCTTTCTTTTTTTTCGTGTGTGCTTTAATTTGTGTATTGTGTTTTGCATATTTTTGGACTATTTTGTATGTTTTATCTAGATGCGCTCCCCTACAAAATCATAAAATGTATGAAAAACTATGAATTCTTTCCAAATAGTTACTCAATTTATAGTGAAATTATATTCATATCGCAATATACATTGCAGAAAAACAAAACGTCGCAATTGTTCAAAAGGCTTCTGGAACACTGTGCTGGTGACCAATAAGCACTAGCACCTTCACTTTAATGGGCGGGAAGCAGGTGTGTCGAGTAGTGGTGTAAAGTATCTAATTACAAATACTCTGCACTACTGTAATTGAGTAGTTTTTCTCAGGAATTGTAATTTACTGTGTAGTTTTATAAATGTGGACTTTTACTTTCCCTTGAGCACATGTTTAGTGCAGTATCGGTACTTTTACTCCACTACTGTCCTTCAACCTGCAGTCACTACTGTATTTCTGTCTTGTCTATGGTCATTGTCTAAAGTAGAAAGATCAGTCCTGTGATTCCTGTCCAATTAAATCACACATAGAAAGTAAATCACATCATACTGAACAACCTCAAGTCATGGGCGCTTTATAAATGCAGCAAACCTTTGGGAAACATTAAAAATGTCCAAGAAGATGTTCAAAATCTGCACACGCAATGATCCAGAGACTGTTTATAGACTGCATGTCACTGAAAATGATGGATGTCGACTGTATGATGACTGAAATCACCAAACAGCCTTAAACACTCACTAAATAGAACGAATGAAGAATGGAAGGAAGGGCCAAATAAAAGGAAGGACCGAACAAGGAATGGAAGAAAGGATAAATGAAGGAAGGATTCAAGGAAGAACTGAACAAAAGGACCTAATGTAGGACCTAACAAAAACATGAACGAACGAACGAACGAACGAGTGAACGAAGGAAGGAGGGAACAAACAAATGAATGAAGGAAGGTTGGAAGGAACGAACGAAAATAGGAAGATCCCTAAATACACCACATGTTGTTTGTGTAGGGATGTGTAAACGTAACATTCTGTAAACACATCAACTTTTCTACAGTGTAACACTCACTACTCTTGAGTACTTTTAAAATGTCTACTTTTTACTCCTACTTTGAGTAATATTTACTACAGATACTTTTACTCTACTGCATTACATTTTTGAGCAAGTAATGGTACTTTCACTTGAGTATGATCTTTCAGTACTCTTTCCACCACTGCTGCTGAGTAGACAAACAATCAAACTGAAATCGCTGAAAAATGAAAGCTATCTGCTTATCTGCTAACATTTACATGCAGAACAATACCACTGCTGATGTATATAGCTGTGCGTGCATAGAAAGTAAGTGTATTCGGTTGACTGATGCAAATGCCTTGTTTATTCATATCGGGAGTGAAATGTGTCATCGCGCCAACGCCTTATGTCCGATTTTTGAGTTGTAATGAGTTCCGGCAAGATGGCGGCCTAAACAGTCAAAACTTCGAGCTCTCGGTACCAAAGTTTTAATAGGAAAATAAGAAACGTAATTATCAACCAAACTTATAAACGTCTTGGTTCATAAGATATTTTATATAAATCTTGTGATACCTTTATAGTTAAAACATGCCTAAAAGTGCACAAAAAAGGCATAGTGACTCTGGAAAGCCTGATTCACGTGCGGCTGCTAAAGACGACCATGACTACGAAAGCAGCTCGACTCAAAACAAGCCTATGGTCGAAGATGAAGACGAATTTCCGCCATTCCCCATGACTCCGAGCAAACCTCCACTTGCAAAAAAGCCAACATTTTCTAAAGCTCAAACTGTAAATGCATCTAATTCTGATGATATAATCTCAACGCTGGCGGATCTCATCAATACAAGAAGCGATGCTCTAGAATCCATGGTGCAAACCGCCTGTGCAGAAATAAAAGAACTGAAAAGTAAAATGCTTTACGTGGAAAAACGGATTGACAGGGGTGAACAAAAAACAAGGCTGTGCATGGACCGGGTGACAGATTTAGAGCGGTATGATAGGCGCTGGAATTTGCGGCTCAATGGACTGCCAGAAACAACTAAAGAGAACGTGCGAGACGAGATTATCCGTGTATGTCAAGAAGTGCTACCTCACGAAGCAGCAAAACTCCCAGATGCTATAGATGTCGCTCACCGACTGGGTATCAGACGCGCCAATGAGACGAGACCTCGCGCAACAATCATTCGTTTTACCGTCAGGAGAATCAGAGATGCAGTTTGGAAAGCGGCCAAAGGCAACGAGTTTCTTCGCAATCAAGGCATGCAGTTTAAGGAGGATCTTACAAAGGAGGACAGAGATAGTAGACAGAAGCTATGGCCTCTGATTAAAAAAGCTCGTGCTGATGGAAAATCTGCTTATTTTGTCGGAGGTCGTGGATTTATTGAAGGTACTGAAGTTACAGGGTGAAAGGTGCATACGGACTTACCGTTATCTGCGTGATCTACAGGTTCTCCGGAGCAACTTTTATTTTTTTTACGTTCCCGACGTGTACTCATTTAAAATTACGACAAATATGTCATTTTCATATATATGAGTCACAGGCGTTTAAAGAGGTATGGACAAATTGTTACAACGTTTAACTTTAAAATATGTTCCAATTGCTGTTTAGTCCATTAGTAATTTCCGCCTATAAATGTAAGGAGAGATGTTACGTTTTATTATGCTCCATCGATAGTTTAAGATAATTTTCCTAATTTTAATTGTTGTAGCTTAAGGTGCTGATCTCGATGCCAATTTGATTTTAGCGTTTACCTAATTGACGACATATTCCAATTGTTTATTGTTCTTTAATCAGTTTGTCTCATCTATCTTTTGTTTCATTTAATGCTAGGGGGTTACGAAATAATGTTAAGAGGAAAGCTCTATTTCTTTTCGCCAAACAGTTTAGGGCAGATTTTTGTTTTATACAAGAAGCTCATTCTATTAAGGAAGATATGAAGTTTTGGTCCTCTCAGTGGGGTAATACTGTATGGTTTGCTCATGGGTCTGAACACTCGGCTGGAGTGATTACCTTAAAGAATAGATTTAGTGGAATTATTTTACATACAGAATGTGATTCTACAGGGCATTTTATTTGTCAAGTAATTAAATATGTTGATAGCATATTAATTCTGGGGAATTTATATGGATATAATAACAATTTGAGTAATAACAATCTTTTTGAATCCATAGAAAATATTTTTATTAATTGGCTAAATAAGTACCCAAATGCCATTTTATTAGTTGGAGGAGACTTTAATATTATACTAGATGGAACAATTGATAAATGGCCACCAGGTCAACCTAATTTAAATAACAGGACTCTTAAAAGCTTCATGGATACATTTAATCTAATTGATATTTGGAGAAACAAATTTCCACATAACAAGACATTTACTTGGAGCAATAAAACAGGGTTCAGACAGTCCAGAATTGATTTTTGGCTAGTATCTAAGAGCTTAAATAAAGAGGATGTATTAGCTGACATTGCTTCTACTCCACTAACAGATCATAAATCTATTTGTATAAATATTAAACTCTCTAATACAAGTTATTCTTTTAGTGGATCATACTGGAAACTTAACAGTTCTTTTCTACTGTATGATGAGGTACAAAAAGAGATTACTACACTAATATGTAGATTCTGGAATAAAGCCAATAAGGAGAATGCCTTTTGCTTAAATTGGGAACTTTTAAAATTTGAGGTAGCTAAATATTTAAGATCCTTTGGCAGCCGACTGGCCAAATACAAAAGAGCTGAAGAAACCAATATTATTGTTGCAATAGCAAATCTGGTAAATAAAAGTCCAGAGAACTTACTAGATGAGGAGAAATTACTACTTTCAGATCTGCAAGTCAAACTTGATGAACTGTATAGAAAAAAAGCTGAAGGTGCATTTGTTAGATCAAGGAGACGTTGGCTTGAAGAAGGTGAACAGAATTCACAATACTTCTTTAATTTGGAGAGACACCATATAAATAACAACATCAGAAAATTAAATGTAAATGGGATTGAAACAAAAGATGACAAATTAATTTCTAGTTATTGTTATGATTTTTATAAGAATATATATACATCCAATTTTTCTGATGTTGTATCTGATGCTTTTTTGAATTCTATAGAGGTGAAAGCCATTGATAAAAATGAGAGTAGAGTCTGTGATATGCCTATTTCTGTTGAGGAGGTAATAAAGGCTACTAATCATCTGAAAAACAATAAATCCCCAGGGACAGACGGTCTGACAGGAGAATTTTATAAGCAGTTTATTAATGATTTGGCCCCTTTCCTACTAAAAATGTTTAATGAAAGTATAAATAATCAGTGCCTTCCTCCCACTCTGACTCAAGGGTTAATAACATTAATTCCCAAAGCAAAAAAGGATTTACTTTTTCTTGACAACTGGCGTCCAATTAGTTTACTCAATAATGATTATAAAATATATGCCCTAATATTTGCTAAAAGACTAAAAGGTGTATTAGATACAATTATAGAAGAAACACAGTCTGGCTTTATGAGTAATCGGCATATTTCCAACAATATTAGATTAGTTTTAGATATTTTGGATTATCCAGAGTTTAATGTAGATGATGGTTTTATTCTTTTTCTTGATTTCTGTAAGGCCTTTGACTCTATAGAGCATCAATTTATTTTTGAATCACTAAAAAAATTTGGTTTTGGGAATTTTTTTACTAGTGCAATTAAAACCCTTTATAAGAACAGTAATAGCTCAATAAAATTGTCGAGTGGCACTTCTTCTAGATTTAATTTAGCCAGAGGAATTAGACAGGGTTGCCCTGTCTCTCCTTATTTATTTTTGATAGTAAGCCAACTGCTTGCTAATCATATAAAGGCCAGTGCCATTAAAGGTATGACTATTATTGATAGAGAATTAGTTGTAACACAATTAGCAGATGATACCACCCTTTTTCTTCAAAATGAAAAACAAATCCCCATTGCGATTAAAGTAATAGAAGAATTCTCTAGGGCATCTGGTGTCTATTTAAATGTAAAGAAATGTGAACTTATGGCAGTCAAGGAATGCTCAGTAGCATCTTACTGTAACATTCCAGTCAAAACGGAGGTCAAATACCTAGGAGTTATAATTAGTAAAAATCAAAAGAACAGAAGTTCGTTAAATTTTAATCCTATTATTCAAAAAACCCAGAAGAAGTTAAATCAATGGCTTTCAAGAGATTTATCATTAAGAGGAAGAGTTTTAATATCCAAAGCAGAAGGTATATCCCGACTGATCTATACAGCTATACCTCTTCAGGTTGATGATAAAATTTCAAAGGAGATTGATAAAATGCTCTGTAGTTTCATTTGGAAAAATAGAATACATTATATTAGGAAGGCAGTTTTAATGAACTCTTACGAAAACGGTGGTCTCAATTTCCTGGATTTCTCAGTACTAAACAAAACGTTTAAAATCAACTGGATTAGACAACTTGTAAAATATCCAACCTCTATTTGGAATATGATTCCCCTCCATATTTTATCCAGTTTGGGTGGCATAAATTTTTTTCTTACTTGTAATTTTGATATTAATAAAATACCTGTGAAACTTTCGTTATTTCATCGTCAAGCTTTTTTATCATGGACTTTGATTTACAAACACAATTTTTCACCACATCGATACATTATTTGGAATAATAAGGACATTCTATATAAACAAAAATCTATTTTTTTGGCTAATTGGTTTCGTAATAATATCATATTGGTAGACCAATTATTTAATTCAGATGGTCTTCTCTTTACATACAAGGAATTCTTAACAAAATATAATTATCCCATACCACCAAAGGAATTTGCAATGGTTTTTGGTGCAATATCTCCTAAAATATGTATGCTATATAAACAACAAAGCAGATTGGATTATAAGCTTTTGTCACAATTTTCACCTAGTGACTCATCAATAGGTAAAATATG
>CAIGQQ010030629.1:892208-912721 GCA_903798035.1 Danio albolineatus
GACCAATCAGAGCCTCTTGAGGGTGGGCTTTTGGAGGAACTAGGAAAACTAGTCGTTTTCATGTTAGCTGAGTAGCTGTATATAATCAAAGTAAGATAACATGATTTTTCACAAATGAAGCATGAGCACACATTGCTTTGCATCCCATAGACACAATTTAAGCATTAAAAATGCCCTCTGGACCACCCCTTTATTGAACAGATTACTGCTTAATGCTAAACTAAATATGCTAAAATAATAATGCTAAAAAATGATAAATACTCCATGGGTACGTAGCAAAAATAAAATGTGCTATAAAATGAAGTTTTAGGGTTTAAATACATCCAAAAACTTTTATTCCATGTAATAAAATGTAAAGTTTTAGATTATCATTTTTTTCTTATTTTCTATCAATTATATAGTTATCAGATTTGAATTGTGTTTATTTTAATAAATAATATGTACATATTTAATGAAACTATTTCAAAATGAAATAAAAAGGTAACATTAAAGTATTTCAATATAAAATACAGAACAAAAAAACTAAATATATAAATAAAATAAAAACAGAATTAGGATTCACAGTTTTATAGATATGTTTGAGCAAAAAAAAAAATTATTTAGTATTTTTGGTGTATTTTGGTTTTAATTTCGTCCAAATGTATAATAAAATATTTTATATCAACATATTTATGCAATTTTAGACTTTTACACATTTTATTCGTTCATTATTTATTTATTTTCCTTCTGGTTAGTCTCTTTATTCATCAGAGGTCACCACGGCGGAATGACCCACCAACTTATCCAGCATGTTTTGCACAGCGGATGCTCTTCCAACTGCAACCCAGTACTCAGGCATGTGATCAGCCGATGTCAAAAAAGGAGGAAGACAAGAAGATGAGTCCCTCAACGTCAGGACAGATCCATATACCACCACTAGATGGCGCCGCTAACTCAGTAAATTCTCTTGTGCCCACAGAATATAACTCTCCCTGTCATTAAGTGACTCTTTATTCCAACGTGAAAATAAACAAATAGTGAGTCAGCAATTCCAACTGTAAAATATTAAGTGCAGTTTAATTGAGCAGCCCAACATAATTTAAAATTCCACCCAAAAAAAAAAATTCAGTAAGAGTTTAGCACTTTTCCTTTCCTTAGTCCCTAGTTTCCCAGCATAGTCCCTGTTTTTAATAGTTGTAATTAATTATAAAATATATTTTCATAAATTTTCTCCCCGTGGTTGCGTGGGTTTCCTCCGGGTGCTCCGGTTTCCCCCACAGTCCAAAGACATGCAGCTAAATTGTCCGTAGTGTATGTGTGTGAATGAGAATGTATGGATGTGTTTCCCAGAGATGGGTTGTGGCTGGAAGGGCATCCGCTGCGTAAAACAAATGCTGGATAAGTTGGCGGTTCATTCCGCTGTGGCGACCCCAGATTAATAAAGGGACTAAGCCGAAAAGAAAATGAATGAATGAATGAATTTTCATAAATTTGTAATATCATCTAAACTTATGACAATTTCAGGTATTAAATTAGTTATGAAGTCGTACGGACAGATGATTTGCTGAGGATAACAACAAATGAGCGTCCAGCAGCTGTATTTATAATGTGAATAGGGCGCACGTGGTCGTGACATGCAAATGTGAGTGTGGAAAAAGTGCACATATCATATTGTCAGCGACTTCGTCACATTAAAAGAACTACACAATATCTTTGTTACACACACATTGGCCTAGATAGGTCTACAATTACATCCCTAAAGACGTCCGGAATGAAGCAGGTCGTCTGCTTTGATGCAAGCAGGTGATCAGCCGAGGTCAAAAAGAAGGAAGATGAGACCCCACTTTCCCTTCAAAAAAAAAAATAATTATATTGATGGATGGATGGATGGATGGATGGGTGGATGGATGGATGGATAGATATATGGATGGATGGATGGGTAGGTAGGTAGATGGATGGATAGATATATGGATGGATGGATGGATGGATAGATAGATAGATGGATGGATTGATGGATGGATGGATGGATGGATAGATGGATGGATCGATAGATATATGGATGGATGGATGGATGGATGGATGGATGGATAGATAGATGGATGGATTGATGGATGGATGGATGGATGCATGGATGGATAGATAGATGGATGGATCGATAGATATATGGATGGATGGATGGATAGATAAATGGATGGATGGATGGATGGATGGATGGATAAATGGATGGATAGATAGATGGATAGGTGGATGATGGATGGATGGATGGATAGATAGATCGATAGATAGATGGATAGATAGATAGATAGATGCCTGTGTTTAAATAAATAATAGAAACAATACTTCTAAATATAATAATAATTTTATATAAATACTTGATATTGGCCACACAATTAAGTAAAATTTTTTTTGGTTTCATCAGTTTCAATGTTTAATAGTGACCTAAGAATAATACTGAATAGGTTTTTACAGTACTTTGTACTTCGACGTGGGGACAGATCCACACACTGCAGCTAGATGGCGCCTCTAACTCGGTTTTTTAGTGCTCTTGTGTCCACAGAATAAAACTTCTCCTGAAATTTAGTGACTCTTTATTCCAACGTGATAAATAACTACTAGTCCGTCAACAATTCCAACAGTTTTACGCCATTAAATCTATTAAAGGCCTTAAACTATTAAGTTCAGTTGAATTGAGTAGACTAATATACTTTAACTTTCACTTTCCTTCAGTGTAGTCTCTATTAAAAAAGCTTTAAAAGTTTTAAATAATTATAAAATAAATGTTTATAAATGTGTAATAGCCTATCATGTAAACTTTCAGGCATTAAATCTGAGGTGCTCTGCGCTTAAAAAATAACACAAGAACCGATGATTTGCAGAGGATGATAACAAATGTGTGTCCTGCCTTCATTTATAACGTACAAAGACCGCATGTGGTCGTGACATGCCATTGAGAGAGCGGATGAAGTGTGCACAGCTGCTCACACATTTACAACAATTTCATGATCAGCGGCTTCCTCATACATGCACATTATAGGATTACACAATATCATTATACACAACAGCCTAGGTAAATCTACAGGTACATCCCTGAATGAAGCAGTTACTGCTCCTTCTTGTGCACAATGATGAACACTGAAGGGGTAAATCATAGAGATGCGTCCAAAGACATGTGCTATAGGGAAATTGATGAACTAAATTGGCCGTGGTGTATGAGTGTGTGTGTGAATGAGTGTGAATGGGTGTTTCCAGTACTGGGATGCAACTGGAAGGGCATCCGCTGTGTAAAACAAATGCTGGATAAGTTGGCGGTTCATTCCACTGTGGTGACCCCTGATAAATAAAGCAAGTAAGCCGAAGGAAAATGATTGAATGAATGTTATGGAAATGTCCTTAAATATTAACATTCTAGTCTCAAATACCTGATGCTGTATTTTCAGATAAACTTAGTTTCAAGTGGTCTCTTATTTCCCCCCCAGTGTTGTGTGTAAATATGCTGTGTATTTTCAAGTTTACCTGCGTTTCTCTGACCTGTGGTTTTGTGTTTGGGACTTTCAGAGTCCTCGATGGTCAGTTTGAGCTGCTGGATGAAGTCTGGACGATAAAGGTTTCTCTCCTGCCAGATAGTCAACAATCTCTCCATTTGTTTCTTACAGCCGTCGTCTCCATCTCTGCCACAGAAACACACACATATACAGTTGAAGTCAAAATTTTTAGCCCCACTGAATTAGATTTTTCCCCCCTATGTCTGTTTAATGGGGAGAAGATTTTTTTTCAACACATTTCTAATCACAATAGTTTCAACTCATTTATAATCACTGATTTATTTTATCTTTGCCATGATGAAAGCAAATAATATTAGACTAGATATTCTTCAAGATACTAGTATTCAGTTTAAAGAGGCATTTAAAGGTTTAACTGGGTTAATTAGGGTAAAGTTAGGGTAATTAGGCAAGCCATTGTATAATAGTGGTTTGTTCTGGAGACAATCCAAAACAAAATGGTCTAAATAAACTAAAAACTGCTTTTATTCTAGCTGAAATAAAACAAATAAGACTTTCTCCAGAAGAAAAATATTATAGGAAATACTGTGAACAATTCCTGAATCTGCTCAACATCATTTGGGAAATATTTGACAAAAATTCACAATAATTCTGACTTTAACTGTATCTATGCATTGGAAAACAAATAAAAAGCATTAATGAGGGTTTGTTTACCTGGCCACGTGTGAACAGGCGTCGATCAGGACGCCTTCGAAGTCTTTTGCGAACTCTGGACCCTTTTTCTTACTGTTCTGGATCACGTCATTGGCCAGATACAAGAACGTCAACTTCCTGCTGCTTTTAGCTGAAAAACAAACACATCATCATTATTATTATTACCTTTATTTAATTTCTGTTTTAATGCTATATCAGCTGCATTGGCTATATTCACAGCAAAACCTACACTACATATACAATATATAAGATATAAGGTTTCTCAATAAACATTCATTGTACAAAAAATAACAACACTAAAGAAAGTCATACACAATCTTTTAGTTTGATTGATGATAAACATGGTGGCACGGTGGCTCAGTGATTAGCACTGTGGCCTCACAGCAAGAAGGTCACTGAATCAATTCCCAGCTAGGGCTGGGCGATATGGGCAAAAAATCGTATCCTGGTATTTTTAGGAGGAATGAGTGTATACGATATATATCCGGTATTTTCCCATAAATAGTTACTTGAGAGTAGGCATGGGACGATAACCATTTTCAAGGTATACCGCGGTATGTAAAAGTCAAGGTTTTCATACCGCCAAAATTTTTTGCTATACCGTTCCTGAGGTATCTGTAAGATTTTAAATTTTCTTCATTGATTATTAGGTGTAAATTGTAAAGGCATCTGTATTTTTTTTTAAACAAACGAAGACTGCAGAAGTCAATGATTCATTTAAATTATTTAGCCTGACATGTTTACAGCTCCAGAATATATTAAATGTTTTTCAAAATAAAATATATTGTGTTCAAAGGGCAAAGAGGTTTTGTTTTTTAGCCAGACATTTAAAAAGAATATATTTTACAGCAGTAAACACAATACCGTCATACGGTGAAACCGTGATATTTTTATCCAAGGTTATCATACCGTCAGAATCTTATACCAGCCCATGCCTACTTGAGAGTTAAAGCCTTAATTAAAACTTTATCAAACATTTTTTGAGCAAAAGATCATTCAAACAGGAGTTTCCCTCCCTGTTTACAAATAACAAGCTGCACAAAAAAAATAACAGCTCCATAAAATCTTTGATAAATAAAATACAGTACAGGATTTTCTCCTGTTTAAAACGATAAGTTGCACAACTTTTCAAACTATAAAAAAATCTTTGATTAATAAATACAGTACAGTTTTTTTCCTGCTTAACACTATACACAGAACGACTGTGCTGTTGTGCAAATAACAAAGTAAACAGGACCATAGAAAACATTGTTACATTGTCAGAGCAAAAAAAGATCACACTTAGGGCATACTCACACTTTCTACAGTTCCCTTGAACCAGGCCGAAGCACGCTTGTCCCCCCACCTCCCATCTCCCCCGACAACCCGCACTCACATTACATTTGGGCCTGAGTACGCTTACGTCATCGATGATGCGCTGTTCAGTTTAAGAGAAGCGCTCTCACTCAGCACAGTGGAGATTGCTTTAGTGGTTTGATATGCAGTGACACCAGTGTAGGGTGTAGCGCGTTACTAAGTAACGCGTTACTGTAATTAAATTACTTTCCACTGAAAAAGTAAAGTAACTAATTACTGTTCATTTTTAGGTATTTTAATTACAGTTACTTGTAATGTACTTGCATTACATTGTAAATAATTAAACTCGCTGAATAATCTTACACAATTTTATTAATTTATGTTCTAAAGGTAAAAGTAAACTCTGGCGCTTAAAAATCATCGTAGTGCAGGTGCATGTGATAGCGCCGCGTGCCAGTTTGCTGCTAGTCATAAAGCGGAAGATGTCGGACTCAGCTGAAGCGAGTGGCTGTTTTACCAAATGAAAATATTCCCAGACAAGAACATTACAGTATTAATCAATTTATTTTTCCTCATTGCGCGCCTGTGTGCTGTAGCGCACGGCTTTTTCAAGGCTATCGCGCACCTTACATGGGCTATGAAGATTACTAAGATTACTACTTTTTTTGTAAAGGTTGCATGATCCTGCCTGATCGATAGATATGCAGAAAAGGCTAAATTTAGCCTTTTAGTTTTCGGATTAATCTTTATTATATTCTATTTAAAAAAAATCTATAATAATTACATGCATAATAATTTTTAGTATGCAATGTAACCTTTAGTATGCAATGTAACCAATGTAACCTTATACTAAACTGTCTGTTTTGAACTTTCATAGTAAAAAAACAGAGAGAAGAAGGTTACATTGCATATTTATTAAGAAGGTTACATTGCATACTAAAAATTATTATGCATGTAATTATTATAGATTTTTTTTAAATAGAATATAATAAAGATGATTCAGAAAACTAAAAGGCTAAACTATTTCATGTTTGACTCATATGTTTTATCTAAATATTTATTATTTACAGAGTTAAGTTTTTATTATTTGTCCACTCAAGGTTTATTGGGATTTCAAGAAGTATTTAGTTAAATTACTTATTGAGTAATTAAGTTACTTTTCAGACACAGTAATTAGAAAAGTATTTTAAATACAATATTGATTAAGTAATTAGTAATTAGTAATTAATTACTTTTTTAAAGTAACTTACCCAACACTGAGTGACACACAGTCAAATATTCCCCCAAACAGATCAGCCACTACTGACGCTCATGAACAATCATAAAGTCCTCATGCTGCAGGAATTATGAAGTCTGCTTAAGGTGCAGCTGTCGTGCCAAACTTCGATATAAAAACACTTTTGCTTAGTTTTTTCAGGTATTAAAAAAAGTATATAGGCCATTTTTGAGCCGGGTCTAGCATCAGTGAATGTGTGTCTCTCTCACCCTTCTTCAGCTCTCTGTGCCAGACGCGCACGATGAGCGCTGCATGTTTGCGGTGATGAATGATCCACAGAGACAGAGTCTGGACGCTCTGCTGGGAGTTACTCAGTTCAGACAGTTTCTTCTCCAGCGCAGACTCGGAGAACGACGACATGCTGACCGCTCGCGCTCGCCAAACAACCCTGAAAACAGCACAGAGAGACCAGATCATTCAAATGCATTTCACTTGAAAAACACAATGTCAAAAGCTGATTTCAAGCGATGGTACAGAAAGTTAAGCTCAATATCAAAGAGTGGTCAAAGAGTTCACGTCTGTTTGATACGTTACAATTTGGCCCACACAGAATCCGAGCCCGCAAAAAAATGTAAATTCACAGAAAGGTCACAGGCGACACTGTGGCTCAGTGGTTAGCACTGTCACCTCACAGTAAGAACGTCACTGGTTCAAGTCCCGACTGGCCCAGTTGGCATTTCTGTGTGGGATTTGCATGTTCTCCCCGTGTTGGTGTGGGTTTCCTCCAGATGCTTCAGTTTCCCCCACAGTCCAAACACATGCGCTACAGGGGAATTGGATGAACTAAATTGGCTGTAGTGTATGATCGTGTGTGAACGTTAGAGTGTATGAATGTTTCCCAGAGTTGGGTTGCAGCTGTTTAACACATATGCGGGATAAGTTGGCGGTTCATTCCACTGTGGCGACCCCTGATGACTAAGGGACTAAGGCGAAAAGAAAATGAATGAATGAGAAACGTCACAGATTTTCGAGCCTGTGATAGTTTATTTACTTGTGAGTGAGAATATATTTATTTAGCTTAATATATTAATTTCAGTAATCTTCTAAATAATACAGACATGTTAAAATGATTTTTGTACAAAACAGATTGTGTAGATGATATTATTTGAAAATCTTACTGTAGCTTTGTTCACCCCCTTTTTTAAAACAAAATTCTGTGTAGAAATAGCACTAAAAGTCCTAGTTATAATGCATCTGAAGCTGTTTTTTTACTATGAAAGTTAAAAACAGACAGTTTAGTATATTATACAGTAACAGACATTAATAAATTAGCAAAAACTGTCAAATTGGTTCTAAGTAAACCTAAATCAAATGCAAGATACAGTTAGACTGCATATGAATGTTATTTTTATTTTAATTAATAATGTTAATTTATAAAAAATAGTTGAAACTGCATTTATTTTTGTGTTTTACTGAGCATGAACTATCAATATTTCTTCAATCAAAAACGTATAAATTATTTTGAAATCTTATTTTGAGTGTAAAAATATTTTGAAAAAAATTAAGAAATAAATAAATAATAATAATTTCCACATAGCAATGTAATTCAGTTTTTACTCAATAACTATAAGCCAACTATTATACATGAATGAATGACAAAAAGTGTGTATACCACATTTTATACGCATATTCATTTAACTGTACTTTATACGCAAAAAAAGATTATAATACAACTTGATGAAGACGTCAAAATGGCGATATTATGAACTCACTTCAACCATATGGATAAGTTATTTTACTAACACATATGTAGTAAACCAAAGCATACATTAAGACACATGTTGATTACATATGAATGTTCTTAACAGACATTTATTAAAAATGTAACTAGTTGGAACTGCACTGATTAGTGTTGAGTTAATAATGAATGTAGTTAACTCAAAAATTTACTGAAAGTCAATTCTTCATCTGAAAAGAGCTTTGAACTCAGTGTTGAAGGTACAGTTAATTAAATACAATAAATGAGCAAAAGTGGTTTATTATGAGTAGAAAATGTACATGTCTCACTTCAACTTAAATGGAGTAAGTTCACAGCACTCATATATTTTCGTTTTTAACTCAAATGGTTTGTATAGCAATCGGTTCTCAAATGGTTTGAGTTGCCTTAACTTATTGAGTTTTACAGTGCTCAGTTGGTTTGAGTTCTCTTCATTTATTGGTTTACTGTGCTCAAATTGTTTCGTTTACTCAAGTGGATTAAGTTCACAGCACTCATTAGGTTTAGTTTTTGAACTTAAATGGTTTGTTGCAATTAGCGTCCTCAAATGTTTTGAGTTACCTTAACTTTTTACAGTGTACTAATATAGTGAACCCATTTATTTGATATATTTTAGACCAACCATAGACTAAGTACTTCATATTGATGAGCAAACACCCTTTCCCCCTTATTTTCATGTTTTAAAGTAATCTTAAACACCAACATGCACATTTTCTACACATAATAAACCACTTTTGCTCATTCAATTTGATGAAGACGTCAAAATGGCGATAGTATGAACTCATTTCAACCATATGGATAAAATGTTATATTACTAACACACATGTAAACTAAAACATACATAAAGACGTATGTTGCTTACATATAAATGTTCTCAATAGACATTTATTAATTTAACTAGCTGAAACTGCATTGATTAGTGTTTTACTGTGCATTTAACATTGAACTATCGATATTTTTGGAACAGAAAAAGTAAAATATTATTGAAGATTTTTAAAAAAACTCTCATTGATTTATACTTCAGACACTTTTTCCTGAATAACAATGGTAATAATTAATATTACATCAACTATTATACATGAATCAAAGACAAAATGTGTATTTTAGAGCATCAAAACAGTTTACCACTCATTTAACTGTATTATTGAAGCAAAAAAGATAATCATTCATTTGACTAATGTTTTATACACATAACAGTAGTCAACCAATGCTTCATTGGCTAGCAAATATAAGTACACTGTAAAACCCAACAGTCAACTTTATCAAATGAAATGAGTGTAGTTAACTCAATTTACTGAAAGTCACTTCTACTCTTCTGAAAAGAGTTTTGAACTCAGTGTTGAAGGTAGAGTTAATTAAATATCTCATTACTTCAACTTAAATGGAGTAAGTTCACAATACTCAAATAGATAAGTTTAACTCAAATGGTTTGTAGCAATCGGTTACCCTAAATGGTTTGAGTTTATAGTGCTCAGCTGGTTTGAATTCCCTTCATTTATTGGGTTTTACTGGGCTCCAATTGCTTTGTTTACTCAAATGGATTAAGTTCACAGAACTCATTAGGTTTAATTTTGAACTTAAATGGTTTGTTGCAATCGGTGTCCTCAAATGGTTCGAGTTGCCCTAACTTATTAGGTTTTACAGTACTCAGTTGGTTTGAGTTCTCCTCATTTATTGGGTTTTACTGGGCTCCAATTGCTTTGTTTACTCAAATGGATTAGGTTCACAGAACTCATTAGGTTTAATTTTGAACTTAAATGGTTTGTTGCAATCGGTTTCCTCAAATGGTTTGAGTTGCCTTAACTTATTAGGTTTTACAGTACTCAGTTGGTTTGAGTTCTCCTCATTTATTGGGTTTTACTGGGCTCCAATTGCTTTGTTTACTCAAATGGATTAAGTTCACAGTACTCATTAGGTTTAGTTTTTGAACTTAAATGGTTTGAGCTACCTCAACTTTTTAGGTTTTACAGTGTATTGATATAGTGAACACATTTATTGTATATATTTTATGCCAACCATAAACTAAGTACTTCATATTTATGACCAAACACCCTTTCCCCCTTATTTTCACGTTAAGTAATCTTAAACATCAACATGCACATTTTCTACACATAATAAACCACTTTTGCACATTTAACTTGATGAAGACGTCAAAATGGCGATATTATGAACTCATTTCAACCATATGGATATTAAGTAATTTTAGTAACACATATGTAGTGAGCCAAAACATACATTACGACATATGTAATCACAATATGCATGCAATTATTAAAAAGGACATTATTACCTAGAGTGAACTACACTCAAAGCTAGCAAAGTCTGAGTTATTGATTAGTTGCCAATGTGACTAGTTGTAATGCAACATTTCTAAACAACAACAAATCAGAGAAAGCTCAAAATGCATATTAAAGAAACAGGAAAGGCAAACTAAGAGATAAAGGTAAATAAATACTCACCTGTCAGCAGTTCGGTTTGCTAATCTGGTTTTAACTTCAATGTGGCACAACACGCGGAAACCAATCACATACGAACTACGGCGAGTCAAAAAGCGTATTTAAACAGAAATGTTACTAAATCGCGTTAATAAGACGCAAACTTGTCTTTTGATTCCTCGAAACTTTTTAAAAAATGTCTGAACACGATGGGATTTTGTTGCAAGTTGGCTTGATGATAAACAAACGAGCGTCGCGTTTGTGTCATTTCGCGTGACGTCATTCAGACGCGACATGATGATCACGCTGGTGTGCGTTGGTACTGTGCTCTTGGCAGTAAATAATACTAGCTATCACACCTAAGTGATGTCTTTTAGCTGTTATTTAAGCGTTTAGTTAGAAAGCTCAGCCTTTGCCTGGTATGGGGATTTAGATTTGTCTTATTTTGAATACATTCTTGTACTTTTAGTTGTGAATATAAGAATATGAAAGTGCATATAAGGTTATGCTTGTGACAAATCGCAGATCTGAACTACTCAAAGTAAGTATTATTGGAGATTTTAAGAGGTGGAGATGTGTGTAAATATTCAATATGCTTTATTTATTTGTATTGTATCAGTACGATTCAGTTATTTTTACTGGAAAATGATCAAAAGTTGTTGGTTTTGCATCTTTTTAATACTCATTTATAGTTTCAAATATGATATTGTGCATTATTTAAACAATTTTACATTCATATATAACTAACAATTGTATAATATTATTTATTTCTTTGTATTTAAGATTCAAATTGTTTACAGAAAAAATGCACAAAAATGGTTGCTTTGCATTTTATTTATACACCTTTAAGGTTTAAAACATGATATTTTGCATCATTTAAGCAATTTTACATCCATATATAATTACCAACTGTATAATACAACAACTCAAAATGCAAGTTAGGGCTGCGCGATAATTGGGAAAAAATAACTGATACTGCAATATTTTCTTTTACTGTTAAATTTACTGTATAGACCATTTTGAGGGATGTAAACAATAACAATGGTCCTAATGCATTTCCTCTACAATATTTTTTATTTTTCATAGCTTCCAAGAACACAAAAAGGTCTACATATCGATAAATAATATTATGCCAGCTGTTTTAACGTGAAGTTATGATTAATTGCCTCTTGTTACAGTTATGAAATAGTTTGACAACAAGCAGGAAATGTTCATGGGCCAATGGCTTCACCACATTGAAATGGTCTATTAGCTGTATATCCTAAATATAGTTGGTCTTTAAACATTTAGTTAGAAAGCTCAGCCTTTGCCTGGTATGGGGATTTAGATTTGTCTTATTTTGAATACATTCTTGTACTTTTAGTTATGAATATATGAATATGAAAGTGCATATAAGGTTATGCTTGTGACAAATCGCAGATCTGAACTACTCAAAGTAAGTATTATTGGAGATTTTAAGAGGTGTAGATGTGTGAAAATGTTCAATATGCTTTATTTCATTGTATTGTATCAGTAAGATTCAATTTGTTTACTGGAAAATGCACAAAAGTTGTTAGTTTTGTATCGTATTTATACTCATTTATGGTTTATAATATGATATTGTGCATCATTTAAACAATTTTACATCCATTTATATAACTAACACTGTATAATATGCTTTATTTCTTTGTATTTAAAGTAAGATTCAAATTGTTCACTGGAAAACGCACAAAAAATGGTTGCCTTGCATTATATTTATACACCTTTAAGGTTTAAAATATGATATTGCGCATCATTTAAGCAATTTTACATCCATATATAATTAACAACTTTATAATACAACTCAAAATGCATGTCATGTATTAGGGCTCCACGATATTGGGAAAAAGTGACATTGCAATATTTTATTTTGCAGCGATATATACTGTATTAGCTGTATATCCTAAATAAATTCTTAGTTGGACTTTAAGCGTTTAGTTAGAAAGCTTAGTTTAAAAGCCTTTTAGTTTAAGATTATGAATATGAAAGTGCATATAACGTTATGCTTGTGACAAATCGCAGATCTGAACCACTCAGAGTAAGTATTATTGGAGTTTTTAAGCGGTGTTTTAATGTTCAATATGCTTTATTTCTTTGAATTTAAAGTAAGATTCAATTTGTTTACTGGAAAATGCACAAAAGTTGTTGGTTTTGCATCGTTTTTATACTCATTTAGGGTTTCAAATATGATATTGTGCATCATTTAAACAATTTTACATCACATTTACATCATTTTTAAAAAAACTGACATTGCAATATTTTCTTTTACTGCGATATATACTGTATAGACCATTTTGAGGGATGTAAACAATAACAATGTTGCTAATGCATTTCCTCTGTAATTTGTTTTATTTTCCATAGCTTCCAAGAACACAAAAAGGTCCACATATTGATAAACAATGTTATGCCAGCTGTTTTAACCTTAAGTTATGATTAATTGCCTCTTGTTACAGTTATGAAATAGTTTGACAAGCAGGAAATGTTCATGGGCCAATGGCATCACCACATTGAAATGGTCTATTAGCTGTATATCCTAAATATAGTTGGTCTTTAAACATTTAGTTAGAAAGCTCAGTCTTATTCTGGTTGTTGGATCTAGATTTGTCTTATTTTGAACATATTTTGTACTTTTAGTTCAAGATTATGAATATTAAAGTGCATATAACGTTATGCTTCTGACAAATCGCTGATCTGAACCACTCTGAGTAAGTATTATTAGAGATTTTAAGCTGTGTGTAAATGTTCAATATGCTTTATTTCTTTGTATTTCAAGTAAGGTTCAATTTATTCATCTGAAAATGCACAAAAGTTGTTGGTTTTGCATCGTATTTATACTCATTTATGGTTTCAAATATGATATTGGGCATCATTTAAACAATTTTACATCCATATGTAATTAACAACTGTATAATACAACTCAAAATGCATGTCATGCATTAATGTCTTGTATACATGGTAAATAAACAATTATGAGCAATTATAATTGTAAGAGGATCTGTAATTATTATGAAATGCACTAGCTAGACTGTGACCAAATGTCCCTTAAAAAAAAACAGTAAAAGCTTATTATCTATCCTTATTAGCATTTTGTTTATATGGTCAAAGGTTTTACTTACACAATTGTTAACAATTTATTTGAAATGTTTTCTGAAAGCATGTATTCTTGTAAGTTTTGTCTTTACTTGTTGTTTAAAAGGTCTTAAAGTCAATGCAATGAATGTTGAAGAGGACACAAAGCATCAGTAGGGTTTGCAGATGTTTATTTGAAGAGAATAATGAATTGTATTAAAATAAATTCATGGTTTGAAATACAATTTACCTTACAAGTCTGAACACTTCAGCCTTCTAATACTAATATATGAATATAATTTTAACTGAACATTGCAAATTTGCATGAGAAATATTATCAAAATTATAGCGATTTACAACTAAAACATGAACATAATAAAATAAATCATCTTAATTCAAACAGAAAAACCACAGACTTTATTTATTTTGCATCTTAAGTAAATGTATTTTGACTTAACGACATATCAGACATTTGTACTGGAAAACAAAATGTTAAAATAAATAATTTTTGCAGTGCTTTAAACAATTAAATGTCACATGTTTCTCAATTTAAGACATTCAGCTCATTTTAAATCCTTTTCAAGGCATTTAAAGTACACACAGACCTGGTGAATTTATATTTTAATAAAGTCAGATGGTTAAGTCTTCACAAATAACATATTAAATAGACATTTGCCAATATTCAGTAATTATGTATATTGTGTAAATGAACATTACTTCAAAATGCAGTGATAATTATTTATTATTTAAGCGTTTAGAGTACTTTTAAAAAAATATTCAAATTGTATTTGCAGTTATGTTCATAACAGCCCCAAATGGTAATGACATATTGATTTAAAATGGTATATTATATACTATAATACTATTTATTTATATTCTATTTATAAGCCTATTGTTCATTAATGCTTTACAGTAAGGCTCCATTTGGTAAACATCAGTTAATTTAACTAAACTAACAATGAAAACTACAAACCATTTAATTATTTTGCGAGGTTAATTTCCTAGTTAATGCCTAATAATCCATTAAAAAAAAAAAAAAACGTAATTGTTTTATGGCGTTAATAACTATTAAAATTCTATTTCTTTTGCATAGCAACTATAATAAATGTGTCTTTTTTATTGTTGATTTTAATGCATTTACTTACATTTACTAATACTACTAGTACTCTGTACTAAATGTACCTAAAAAGTACCTTTGAGGTACCATTATAGACCCTTCAGGTACAAATATGTATCTTTTGAAAAGGTACTGCCCCAGTACCTTTTCAAGCTTCAGCAGTTAATGACAACAAGAAAATGTGGTACCGACATAAGTCTAATATGAAATACATTTCTCTTAATTTTATGTCAAATGTTTGTGTCTTTATGATGACTTACAGCTTTTTTAATCTTCTCAGATCTCGAACTTCAAATGGAGAATGGCTGAACATCAGATTGAAGACCCAAAGATTGCATTTGCATATCTCCGCCCATCATGTGTGCTCTTGACCAAAGAACCCACATGCGCTAATGTCGAAGCTCTGAGTGGTCATCTCCGCAGCGTGAGCGATGGAGCCCTCCAACAGCTTCAGGACTATATTCTCTTTCCCCTCAGATTTGTCCTCAAAATCCCTGGACCCAAGCGGGAGGGACTCATCCAGGCGGTTATGGACGCTATGACGTACATTCTGGAAAACACATGCGTACAGAAATGGGAATCTCTACGTGATCTTTTCTCTGAGTTGTGTCTTTGTCTTTGTTCACCACAAGACCCTGGAAAGCCTGCTTCGACCTCGGAGGAATTAAAAATCTCTGTTCTTGGATGCCTGGAGTCTCTCATGCACTCCGCCTATGGTGATATTGTTTTTAAACTCTATGAGCCAAGCATGTTGCCTGGACTTGGAGCAGCTGTGTCTTTACTTCTGGCACTTGCAGAACAAGAAAAAGCAAGAAGTGTACAAACAGCTTCTTTGAAATGTCTCCTTTCATTGTTTCTCCAATGCGATTGCAAGAAGGAGCACATTGAACCGAGACAACATGAGAGGTATTTGCTTGGAAGTGCCCTTGCTACATTCTTACCTGGCATTTCTCGTGCACTTAGTCTTGTAGTGAGTGGAGATGTAAGACAAGGTCATGTGGTTACGGTGAAGTCCATGAGGTTTTGGTACAGGACTGTGGGTTTAGTAATGGCAGATGAACAACTTGAGAAGACAGGGATTGACAAGGCAGTTGGGGATCTAGGAAGAGTTGGGGAACTTATTGTGAAGAGGACGGCATCATGGCGGAAAGCCACATCCCAACGTCTTGCCATAGTCTTACAAAAGATCATTTCTTGCACTTCTGCTCACCCACATTGGAAAGTCAGACTTGAATTGGTCAATCTATCCCATCATCTACTTTCTGAAAGCAGCCAATCAGTTGTTGAATGTGTTGGTCCTCTACTTGAAGCATTGGTAGGTGCAATCAATGATGAGGAACCTGAGGTTAAAAACAGGTGCAATGCAGCATTGGATGATGTTGCACAAAAAGGTCAAACCAACGGTAGACAGGACTTCACTGATGTACTTTCCGAAAACCTCCACAGCCTGGCATCATCTTTACCTCGACTCATGAGAACTTCTGACGATCAACGCAAGCTATTTGTTCTTAACGTGTTCCTTGGGTACCTCAAGATTCTGGGTCCCAAACTCGATGTGGTCTTAACTTCAGCAGTGCATTTTGAGCGTATCTCTAAAGCTTTGATGCAAGTGATGGAACTGGACGTGACTGACGTGAAGATCATTGAAGAGAAATCTCTAACATCCTCTGCAGATCTGGGACCTGATGTGCACCAAATCCCATCCCAGAGGAAGTATTTCCTCTACTTCACTGATGACAAGATCTTCTCCGCGCTCAGGAAGATCTGCCGAATGTTGGGATACTACGGAAATCTTTACCTTCTTGTTGACCGCTTCATGGAGTTGTACAAGGAGTCATCCGTGTACAGAAAGCAAGCTGCTTTGGTCCTCAATGAAATAATAGTTGGTGCTGCAGGCATCGGTGTAGAAACAGACACTCTTTCTCAGCCTAAAACAAATCAAGAAGACTTGAAATCTTCAGTCATGTCCATCATCGAGGAGTACATCAGTCTGAGCAACTGGCATCTTCCTACAGTCTCAGAAGCTTTGGAAGGAAATCCTGAATCTACAATTTTTCCTGTAAACAATAATCAAGAACGAAACTGTCTTCAATTGCTTCCGGCATCTAAACCCCAAACTCTCCACCAACTCAACAGCAACATCTGGCAAATCTGTATCCAGCTAGAGGGGATTGGAGGCTTCGCTTTAGCTTTGGGCACGGATTTCTGCTTGCTTCTCATGAGATCTCTATATCCAGTGCTGGAGAAGGCCGGGGATGAGTCGCTTCTTATAAGCCAAGTGGCTTTCAATGCAATGTGTGACTTCTGCAAGGCTTGCGAATACAGTTCACCAAAGGAGCTGGTCATCAAGAACTCGGACTACCTTCTTAATGATGTTTCGTTAAATCTAGCCAGACCCAGTGTTCACCCTCATGCTCCCAGAGTTCTTGCGGTCATGTTTACTCATTCAGATGCCAGTCTGCTGCCCCTAGTGGCCGATGTAGTGCAGGACGTGTTAACAGCACTGGATCTCAGCTATGACCAGAGGACACCACAGTTCTGTAGTGTGCTAAACTCACTCATGAAGGCACTTGGTGAGTCTTTTTCTTAGTTTACTTAGGTCTTAATTTGAATCATTAACGGATTAGTTTACCTAAATATGGAAATTCTGTTATTCGGTACTTACCCTCATGTCATTACAATCTTCTTGAGACCTTTGTTCATCTTCAGAACACAATTTAAGATGTTTTAGATGGAATCCGAGAGCTCTCTTATCCTCCATAGACAGCAAGGGTCCTGAGATGTACAAAGTCCAGAACAGGAACCAAAAAAATTCTATGTGACTTTAGTGGTTCAACAGTAATCATACGAAGCTCCAACACTTTTGTGCAACAAAAAACTTCAAATACAACTTTGTGTCAGATTAGGATGTACGACTTTTAGCCAACAGAGTTTTTTGGCGCACAAAAGTGTCTCTGGGAATTGGAACGACATGTGGATGAGTAATTAATGACCATTTTTATTTTTGGGTGAACCAAATAAGTATTATTGGTTGGTTAATGTAATCTTTAGTTTGAAATGACTGCATGTGTGTTTCCATAGTGAGATGGTTCCCTAATATGACGGGAAACCAGAAACCACCCACTAAAGAATCTCAGAATAACAACTGTGTGAGTTTGAGACAGTTTCTCCTGGACTATAAGAAGCAGAAGGAGCTTGCAGAAGGCATTGGAGTTGAGGATGAAGATCCTGATGATCTAGGTTTGTGAAATTGATTCATTTATGTTTGAGGTAAACTTAAGTTTGAACAAAGTAAATTTCATCAACTTTCTAATTGATCAGACTAAGAATCTTACCTTCGCAGATAATAAAACCAGCAACGTACTTCAGCCAAGTCTAGCAGTATTGTGCACCATTCAAACCCCAATTGAGAATTGAGAAGATTTCCAATCGTAATCTTAAGCAAGTGATGTTATGTGCATGTTTTTCCATGAAATCTGAAATAGGTGCCATTTATATTAATGTTTTTGTTTTAAAATGAATACGTTGTGTTTTAGTTACGGCATTGCGTTCCGTTCAAGCATTAATAGACTTTTCAAATCAAAGGCGCAGCTATTCACAATTGCTTTCTGACTGGTTTTCTGGACAAATTTGTGTAGTTTTCTGATTCGACAAGCCCCTCTCATATGACCATTTTGCAACCGGTAGATGGCAAGTATAAATGCTGGCAAAATATGCACATGCCCAGTGAGCATGAATGGTCACACGCCAAGCGTTTGGGTCTATAGTGTAGAGGGAGATCTCGAGTACCGTCGAGGCAATTGAACCAAGTGTGAAAGCACCCCAAGAGAATCAAACCTCAAATGTGAAGATAAATTTGTCCTGACTTCAACACTTGATATTTCATTAACTTTTTGGACCTTCATGTCCCAGGATACATGATGTGTTTTAAAATGCAGTCCTCGAAGTATCTCTTTCTGTCATTTTAATTCCAATTTCTGACAAAACGGGGCTAATTTAATTAAAATTTCTGCCAGTGAGCGAACTATTGCCCTAAAGCCACGCATAACATCATAGCAGATGCCTAGCAAACCATCACAGAAACCTCATAGCGATGTCCTACAAATGACCCAACCACCTAGCAACATCATTTCAACTTTAGCTCATGCTTAAAATCTAATATGTGCACAGCAGACAACAGTAATGAACAAGTGAGACGTCACGGTGTAAAGATAAAAAGCGACTGGTACGATTGCGCTAATTCTGCGGAGGGTTTCATCATAACTCCAGTCCTGTAATGGTGTAGTCGGCTCCCTGAAAACAAGCTGCGTTAAGTGCTTTACACTGGGGTGCAGACGTAATAGAGCAGAATTATGATAACACACACATTTTGTGGCTCATCTTCAATCCTCCACATGCTGAGACCTTCAACTAAGGGCTCGGATTTCTGATCATTAAACCAACGCCATACAGAGCCAGATTCCCTGAGTGATCCATTATTATGGCTTTCCTAGAATCACGCAGAAGGTTTTGTAGCTGATTTGCAAGAAACATCCAGATGTTGTTCATGTTTGCACGAGAACGGTCTCACAGATCTAGATCTAGAGCAGGGGTGACAGGCTTTTTGGTATGAAGGGACAAAAACCAAATGGCATTGAGAGTCGTGAGCCAAAGGTAAATATACCAAACAATTTTACATTAAAGGGCACCTATGATCATCTTTTGTAAGCTGTTAGAACAGAACTGTATGTCGTATAGTGTGTTCACAGTCATACTGACGTGATGTAAACATAATAATAAACATAATTTTTTTATTTCCTGACACTAAAATAGGATCCAAATCCCTCACGTTTTGAAGCTGACCGCTACTTGACGTAGGAGTGTGGTTTCCCCGCACACCATATTGATTGACATCTATTAAAAAGGGTCATATTTTGGTTTAGGGGGTCTCCAACAAAAGGCTGATCTGCATGCAAGTAAAAAAAAACACACTGCATGACTTTACAATAGGAGAATCGCAGACAACTTAGTCTGCAAACTACATCTCACAACCAAACACACGAGAAGTGACATGGAAACAACATGAGGTCACGTAGTGTCTTTTATTATTAACTACATAATAGGAAAGAAGACAACTACTGATACTACTATTGACACTAAAACAACAACAACGACTACTACTGCTGATACTAATACTGATACTACTACAACAACAACGACAACGACTACTACTACTACTGATACTATCACAACAACGACTACTACTACTGATACTACTACAACAACATAGACGACGACGACTACTACTACTGATACTACTACAACGACGACAACTACTGATACTACTACTGACACTAAAAACAACAACGACTACTACTGCTGATACTAATACTAATACTGATACAACTACTAC
>CAIGQQ010030629.1:912731-926962 GCA_903798035.1 Danio albolineatus
ACTACAACAACGATGATGACTGCTTCCACTGATACTACAACAACGACGATGACTACTACTGATGCTACTACTGATACTACTACTACAACGACTGCTACTGATACTAGCACTGATAATACTACTACAGATACTACTACTACAACAACAGCTACAACTGATACTACTAAAACAACAACGACAGCTACTACTACAGATACTACAACAACAATGACTACTACTACTACTACTGATTCTACTACTACAATAACAACAACAATAACTGCTTCTACAACTACTGATACTACTACAACTACTTCAACAACCACAGCTACTACTACAACAACAATTACAACTAATACTACTAAAACAGCAACAACCTGAATAATGACAATGGTAGAAATACTAATAATAATGATAATGATAATGAGAAGATAACAGGTGAGTAACACTCGAGTAACACTGTGTAATTGTTACTTGTTTAAAGAAGCACCAATTTGCCTGTGATGTCAGGCATTTGTCTGCGATTTCTCATAACCTGTCGGCGAGTCAATATATAGGGCTAAAATCATGCAGTCTGAACTCGGCATTACTATAAACTCAATTCCGCATTGATGAGACTACTGTGGATGAACACCTTGCGATATCGATGCTGAAACGATATATATATTGCACATCCCTAATTGATATAATCTATGCACAGATATTCCTCCGCCAGCGTCTGATGAGGACACGGAGGGTCCCGCAGTCAAAAAGGAGCTTCCTCTTCATATCCAGATTGCAAAAGATGTGATGGAGCGATGCATTCACCTGCTGTCTGATTCCAACCTGAGGATCCGGCTCAAGGTTATGCTCGCATTTAAGCTGCAGGCTAGGGCTGTCAATATGGCCGAAAACCTGAACTCTGAATTTTTTCAAAAAGTCTATAAAAAAAAATATTAATAATAAAAAAAAACCGCAGGACTGCAGGCTTGTTTCCACTGACGGCATGTCTTAAGTCAATAACGCATGTGCTTTTATAGGTGCTGGACATCCTGGAATTGTGTGTGTGCATTTTACGCGAGCAAGAGGATGAGCTTCTTCCCATGGTGCACCGCTGCTGGCCCGCTCTCCTCCACCGTCTCACTAATGACGATCCTCTTGCTGTTCCACGAGCATTCAAGGTGAGAAAAACATACTCAAATGTGATGGCTGCACAATATATCACTTCAGCATTGATATTCCAATATGTGCGTCTGCAATTATCACATACAGTAGCAGGATATTTAGTGTTGAGTCTGGATTATAGTCGACCAGGGGTTCCTTTCCGAAAATCATCGTTAGCCAACTGTAGTGGCTATTTTTCTTTAAGGAGGCTCTCTCAGTGGTCAAGAAGACAAAATCTTACCCAAAGTGTCTTTTAAGGTTTTGTTTTTTGCAAAGAAGGTCAGACAGTCATACAGCAACGCAGGTTTCTGCAGAGTGTGAGACACCGAAACAGTGCGTTCTCTTATCTAGTTTGCTAAGCTTACAAGGTCATTAATGACATACAGAATGAATCACAGTTACATCAGCGCACACATTTAACCTTTGACTGTCTATATTTTAGTCTTAACTACCACCTGAACATATAGCTTGTTAAATCACCATGTACGTATCCAGATCTTGTCTGGTGATGAACAGATGTTAAAGTAGTCACATTTGGTCTAACGTAAACAGTACATCCATGGAGGAATAAAAGAACAGACCTTTATAAAATATATAAATGAATTTCCACCACACCAACTAAGGCTGCAAGTTCCGTCGTTACAAACATAGTTTATTAATTTGACGTTTCCCAAATCCGTCGCTTCGACGAACATTCCCAAACTGCGTCGTAAACTTGTGCACTTGCAACTACACCTCTGGAGCTGTAGTTAGAAAAGTTCCTGGCTGTGTTCTATTCCCAGTTATCCCCCCTATGCCCTATTCCTTTAGAGCACTCTAACATTTAAAATTGGAATTATTTAAAAAAAAAAAAGCATTAAAAAAAGCATTTTTGCAGTTCAGCTTTAGCGATCTTCATGTTTACAATTGCGCTCCCCAGTGCTCTTTGAGAACATTGATGTCATTTTGAACAGCCGAGCGGAATTTATGTTACGTCTCTAAAGCTAGTATATTTTTTTACAGTCTTTGCTCCAAAGCTTGTGAAAAAAAAACACAGCATACCTTAATGCTTTTATTTTATAGTAGGTTATGATTTATTAAGAAATGTAGCCTACTGTATGACATGGGCCTTTTGGTTTGAACATTTCTGCAGTGGTTTGCAAGAGTCAAACTGTAAAAATTGACTTTTCAAACATCCTACTTATTATTAATAATAATAATAATAATAATAAAAATAACAATAATAATCATCATTATTATGATTATTATAAGTAGGATTTTTAAATTTCCTAATAAAAAATAAATATTAAATTTAGTTCTTAATAAATAGTCTCAATATTTATTTATGATATTACAATGTGTTCGCTTTAAGTGATTTTATGTTTTAGAATAGAACCTGTAATGTTCTCAATAATATCTGTAAAGGAAACACAGGCCTTGTATGTGCTGTTTACATATATTTCAGTTAATATAGGAAACGAGTGCATGTTTTTAAAAAACTAATAGATAAAACTAATATTGGATAAAACTAATATTGAATTATTTTTTAAATGCGTGTGTGTGTAAAACAATATAATTTGCACAAAGTAATTATGGAGTTGTTCTCTAAAGAAATAGCTGGCCTACTCTTCCCCATTTAGAGCATCTGTAGCTACATTTCATCCAGCTATTTTTAATTGCATATTGGATATGCGCATAAAAAAAATGGTTGACGGAAACGCCATGATGCGAATAAATTTTGAAAATGCGCATAAAAAATTTACGCGCATAACTAAGTAGGATAAACTTTTTATTCAATAAGAAAAGATGCGCATAAACTGCAATGGAAACACTTTTACCGCACAAATTCCAGTATGTGCATTAAATAAAGGTAATTTTGTTATAAGAGATCATGTGATGATAAAAATGTGTGTGAATGGACAAACCAGCAGGCTGAGCACATCGTAAAACATCTGGAATGTTGTTCTGGTCATTCTAAAGCGCCTCACCGTTTCAGTATTAGTGTTATTATATTATTAATGACCTCCAGAATAAAGAGCGTCTGTGCTCCGCGTCTGACACCTTCAAACTCCACCGTGCGTTCACTGCGTGTCAGGATTGCCATTTATTAAATGAAGTGAAGATTGACACAGCTTCTCCTGCTGCAGCAAATTACATTTTTACTGTTGATATTTGGCGCCAGTTAATCAGGAAGTGACGATTTTGTCTGCTTTGAATCGTTGGATGGAAACGCTGCTTTATTCACACGTCTTTTATGCCACACGAAATCTGCGCGCGCAGAATTCCGCAGATTTTCGCAGATTTTTAGCCCATCATTAATTCTGTTTATTTACTTGGGTAAATGTGTGTAAATTTATATTTATTCAGTTTTTAAATTAATTTCAGTAATAATATAGACTAATATGAAAATATTCATATGATTTATTTACAATACAGTTTGTAAAGTAATATTTTCTGTCTTTTAGTAGAGATTTTATATGAGAGACTTACTTTGTTTACCAAATAAAGTGGATCTAACTGGATTTGCATTGTAAACATTAAATAAAAGTTAGAAAGGTATTACCTTTTATTTCATATATTAAGTTTTTAGTTATGATACTCCCAAAATCTTTCCGCATAAATCCGCAGATTTTTAACAAAATACTCCGCAGAAATAGCAAAAAATGTCCGCAGATTCCGTCTGGCCCTGGCCATGATCCAGTTTTGCGCATAAAGTTCATTCGCATTTTTGGATCGAAACATAGCTACTGTAGGCGTTTTAGGTTAACGTGGTTCAAATGATGGATCTGCAACAGAGAAACTATGGGTTTTGGGAAACACTCGTCACTACATTGTTTTTTCCCCAAACGATGCATCATACTATGATAGTTCAGCCACGAGTTACGTCGTTGTTTGGGAAACGCACCCTAGCACAGTTGAGAATACATGAGATGTCATTCATTCATTTTCCTTCAGCTTAGTCCCTTATTTATCAGTGGTCACCACAGTGAAAATAAACTTCCCCCAAAAAGCTTTAATTCTGACTTAACAGTGATTTTAAGCAAGTATTTATTTGTCTAGCTTCTGTTCTTTTTTTCTCTTCTCTATGAACGTCTCTCTCAGGTCTTGTGTGTTCTGGGCGACTCATGTGGTGATTTCCTCAGGAAACGCGTGTCTAAGGAGGTTTTACCCCGTCTCACCGCATCTCTGGTGAAGCAGGCGGAGATCAGCGCTCGATCTGGACCCGTCTACACACACACACTGGCTTATAAACTCCAGCTCGCCGTGCTGCAGGGTCTCGGCCCTCTGTGTGTGAAACTAGACCTCAGTAAGTCTTTATATCATATAATACATTTATATTGTCCTGCTAGAAACTCTGACATGAACATCAGTGCACATTTGTGATTATATCAGGGCTCTATTGTTTCATATTTTGTGAAAAACAAAAAAAAAAGGTTAACGACAAACTAAGGTTAATGAAATAACCTTAGCCCCTTAAACCCTGGACCATAAAACCACAGCCAAAATACATTGAATGAATCAAAATGATTGATTTTTTATTTATTTTTGCCAGAATTCACTAGAATATTACGTAAATAAATATGTCTACACTACCTAACAAAAGTATCTTTGTCAATCTCAGTTGTAAGAGCAACAAATAATAACTTGACTTCTAGTTGATCATTTGGAAAAGTGGCAGAAGGTACATTTATCTGATGAATCATCTGTCGATCTGCATCCCAATCATCACCAATACTGCAGAAGACCTACTGGAACCCACATGGACCCAAAATTCTCACAGAAATCAGCCAAGTTTGGTGAAGGAAATATCATGGTTTGGGGTTACATTGAGTATGGGAGCATGCAAGCGATCTGCAGAGTGGACGGCAACATCAACAGCTTGAGGTATCAAGACATTTGTGCTGCCCATTACATTACAAACCACAGGAGAGGGCAGATTCTCCAGCAGGATGGCGCTCCTTCTCAGACTTCAGCCTCCACATCAAAGCTCCTGAATGCAAAGAAGGTCAAGGTGCTCCAGGATTGGCCAGCCCAGTCACCAGACATGAACATTATTAAGCATGTCTGGGATAAGATGAGGGAGGAGGCATTAAAGATAAACCCAAAGACTCTTGATGAACTCTGGGAGTCCTGCAAGAACACTTTTTTCGCCATTCCAGATGACTTTATTAATAAGCTATTTGAGTCACTGCAGAGATGTATAGATGCAGTCCTCCAAGCTCATGGGGGTCATGCACAATATTCATACTGTTTCCACTGCAGCATGACTTTATATTCTATACTAGACATTATTTCTGTTCAGTGACAAGACTTTTGTCAGGTAGTGTACAAGAAATTAATTCATTTTAAATCTTTAAAGGTGATTTTCTCAATATTTAGATTTTTCAAACCCTCAGATTCCAGATTTTAAAATAGTTTAATTTCAGGCAAATATTATCCTAGCAAACAAAACCATACGTCAATGAAAAATTATTTATCAAAACAGCACAATTAGGATCAAAGCCTAAGGGTCAGTTTCAGAGAGTTATAAAACATTATCTGGTATTTTGAGCTGATTATTCACATACACACACACACACTAGGGACATAAGAGACTTATTTTACATCTTGTAAAAAGGGGTATAATACAAGGTTTCACCAAGTTAAATTTAGGACTTTAAGACATTTTTAAGATCATTATGAATGAAATTTTAGACTTATATAGGGCTAATGATTTTTCCAGTTAGAAAAGATTTTCACTTGCCCTATCAAAAAATGATAAAAATTTAATACATTTAATATTACAATAATAATAATAATAATAATTTTGTTTCTCCGCGTACGAGCGGGCGCAGCTATTTGAATCTTTTTGGCTCGAGATTTCCGCTCTCATTCACTTCCATTCATTTTTCGATGTTAAAAACTGCTCGTTCTGCTACTAGATGTTAAACTGATTATTTATTATTAAATTGTTCTACTTTGTCTGTATAGTGGAGCGAGTAGTTTGACCGTTTTCTGCCGTTTAATAATCCTAGTCATTTCTCCCATAGACAACTGAATCAGAAGTTCTAAAACAATCGCAGATAACACTTCAGTTTTTCAAAGGAAGATGAACATTAAAGCAAAGTAACATGAGCAGCACTACACCATTAATTAAATCAACCATCACAGAACATGCAGTAGCTACATACGTTCATCTCTATAACACTTGCACCAGCACTTTCCTACAATCACTCTATAAAAAACAACATTGTGCATGAAGTCTGTTCCATATTTAAGCACGCATTCACCACTAGATGTCAGACTCGCTTCAGTGTTTTCCCACCGCCGCAGCAGTAAACGCATCAATGTCAGTCTGACTGTAAGTGAAGAAGATGTGCTCCTGTTGATGTCAGCTCCATCTGAACACCCTGCAGCTTTACACACACACACACAAACACATCTGCTCCTTCCTCTGGAGAAGCTCCGAGGAGCATCTTTAGTCTTTTATATCAGTTCTTTCAGGCTTTTTTCCAACCTATGCAGCGTTTCTGATGTAACACAGGCAGTCTGCTAGGGTAAAAACAGGAAAGAAACCTTGCATGTTCATCTCATGCATTCTGCCGCAGCTTAAAGGGACAGTTCACGCAAAAATGGACATTTACTCAATACGGACACTACTGTTTATGAGTTTCTTTTCTCTGTTGAACACTAAAGAAGATGTTTTAAAGGAAGCTGTTGACTTCCATAGTAGGAAAAACTGAAATAATGGAAGTCAACAGGTTACAGGTTTCCACAGGGGCGCAATTCCCGGGGGGGACAGGGGGGACATGTCCCCCTCACTTTTTTTTAGATATAAATACCACGTTACTTTCTGCTATAATTTCCCCTTGAGAGTCTAAAAAAAAATCCCTTAACTCACGATGTGTACACAAAATGAAGTTCGCCGTCACATCACTGGTAAATGTACATAGATCTAATTAAATTTCTTTGAACACTGAATGGAAACCAATTGACCCTTCTAAGCCACGTGCAAAAATCGCCACCCACCAATCATGGCTTAGCAACCATAGCTACGCGCAGGAGCTCTGTCAAGCTTTCAAGCGAGGGAAACAGGCCAAAGTGTTGTGCATATGGATTATTTATTTTAATTTTTTTTGCACTTTATGTAAAATCCAAATTTGTTCTTTTAATCCAAAAAACAATGAAATAAAATGTTTAAGTTATTTCCTAAAAATTATGTTCTTTCATTTCTTTTCATTTTAATAATAAATTGTATATGTTACAATAAATTTTAAAATAAAATTGAAATATAGGCTTTTATGCACAGTTGCTCAACATTGCTACACGTTTCCACAACTATCACCAACACTCAGTTTTGGTCCCCCCCACCTCTCAGACCAGAATTGCACCCTTGGGTTTTCAACATTCTTCAAAATATCTTCTTTTGCGTTTAACAGAATAAAGAAACTGATAAAGGGTTTGAAACAAGTAAAAGATAAGTAATGAGACTGAGTTTTCAATTTTTGTGTGAACTATCCAATGCACACAAACACACACACAATAATATTAGCCAATCAAATTGAAGGCTCAAATTAAATCCACGAATACTGAAGGCAACACAAACCACACCATTAGAAATCTGTGAAAGGCTCAAGTGTTCGGTCATTTGATGGAGCTGCCATGTGGAGAAGATCCATCGAGAGGCAAACGCTGTGTGTGTGTGTGTGTGTGTGGGGGGGAATACTGAATACTGCTAGAGTTTCCATGGTTATGAGAAACACCTGAGCGAGAGGTCATGCTGTTTATTTCCCAGCTGGCTGTACTTCTGTCTCTGGCTCACCTCGTTTTTTTCCCCCTCCTCTTTATTATTCTCCGTCCATCCTTCATTTCTCTCGCCGTCCCTCCGCATTCTGCTCCATTTTTCTAGAGTAATGAGGCTCTACATCACGCTGCTTAATTAATTAATTAGGATAATGCTGCCATGGAGACTATTAGAATATATTAGAACATCTGCGGTCGTCGTGACGCAGGCGGCTACAGAAATAGCCAACAGTTTTTCTCCCGTTCTCAATTTCCATATAATCTTTATGTGTTGTTTGTGTGGCATGGTGGCTCAGTGGTCACACGGTATCAAGAAGGTCGCTTGTTCGAGTCCCGGCTGACTCAGTTGGCATTTCTGTATTGAGTTTGCATGTTCTTCCCATGTTGTCGTGGGTTTCCTCCGGGGGCTCCGGTTTCCCCCACAGTCCAAACACATGGGCTATAGGGGAATTGGATACTAAATTGGCCATAGTGTAGGGGTGTTTTCCAATACTGGATTGCAGCTAGAAGGAAATCCGCTGCATAAAACATATGCTGGAATAGTTGGCGGTTCATTCCGCTGTGGTGACCCCTGATAAATATGTACGTACTTGTTTAAATCCTGTACATAAATTCAACAGGTCTCAATAAGTCAATTAAGAGAAGCAAAGTAATTAATCTATCAAGTAGACAATCAGAAATATTTGATAGGGCTGTGCGATTAATCAGGCGCCACGGTAGCCTAGTGGGTAGCATGTTCGCCTCACAGCAAGAAGGTCGCTGGTTCGATCCCCGGCTGGGCCAGTTGGCATTTCTGTGTGGAGTTTGCATGTTCTCCCCGTGGTTGCGTGGGTTTCCTCCGGGTGCTCCGGTTTCCCCCACAGTCCAAAGAAATGCGGTACAGGTGAATTGGGTAAGCTAAATTGTCCGTAGTGTATGTGTGTGAATGAGAATGTATGGATGTGTTTCCCAGAGATGGGTTGTGGCTGGAAGGGCATCCGCTGCGTAAAACAAATGCTGGATAAGTTGGCGGTTCATTCCGCTGTGGCGACCTCGGATTAATAAAGGGACTAAGCCGAAAAGAAAATGAATGAATGAATGTGCGATTAATCGAAATCGCAATCGCAATTTGAAACGTTGCAATTAGCTAAATCGCAAGAAGCTGTGATATGAACGAAGTATTTATTATTTAACTACCCCCGCCCAGAGCAAATGTGTTACTGCCGTCGGTGTGTGACTGGTTTATTAGCAAATTGAGTGAGCACGCTTTCGTTCTGTCCAATCAGAAATGCGCTGAAAATCCAAACTATGCTGAAGGCCTACAATAAAAACCAAACAAACAGGAAAGCACAGGCATCTGCCGCTTCAGAAGCATTAATAGATGAATTCATATCAAAGAAAAACGGCACTTCGGTAATATGAATATATATCTTGGTTACAAAGTCAAAGACACCAAATTAAACCCAGGTCATTTGTAAGAGCTGTTGCAGAATTGTTGGCAAAGCACGAGGAAATACAACAACCAGCACCTAAAAAAGCACCACCGTTAACCAAAAGGGTGCGATTTTAACCAATTAATGGTATCAGTTAGATTATTAAATAATATAATTTTACTTACTTTTTTAAAAGTTTGGCTGCATAAGAGGCCGATCACAGCGAACACACTTTTTGTGTCGAGAAGGGCATCTTTTGAATGGTATACTAACAGCTGCGAGTGTTTTACACACCAAACGTCCTTTTACTTTCCAAAAACGCGAGGCACACCACACTGCCTTTTCTGTTGACAAGAAAGGCAAGGCAAGTTTATTTATATAGCACATTTCATACACAGTGCCAATTCAAAGTGCTTAACATAAACAGAAATAATAAAATTGAAGTATTAGAAAATAAAAACAAATAATAAAAAACAGATCAAAACAGATTAAAGAAAAAAAAGAAGCGTGGTGTGCTTTTTACGACACGGGCTATCCAGCCTCCGGCGCCTAGACTGCAGCTATGCACAACACAATTGGCCATAGGAGAAATGCTCGCCCAACTGAGCCTGGATTCTCTCTTGAGGTTTTTTAATCCTTCACTTTCGCCAATTGGTGAAGTTTTCTCCTCGCCGCTGTCGCCTCTGGCTCGCATGGTTCGGGACTTGTAGAACTGCGTATCGATGGATTACTCTTCAGTGTTTGGACTCTCAGTAGTGAATATTAAACCACGCTGAACTGAACTGAAATTTGAAAAGTATGAACTACGATTTTCCTGTGGTCTACTATTTATTTTTAATGTCTGTTTGCAGTGGATGCGGATCTGGATCATGTATTGGATGCCTGTGTTCCATATATGAGCTGCCGACAGCCAATCAGACTGCAGGAGGCATGTCTTAGGTGAGGCCACACCCATTCTACTATTAGAATAAAGCATTGCTCCATTTAAAGTGCATTCTCATTAACTACTCAGTGTCAGGAATTGTCAAAATATGATTGTAGTTGTAGATTAATTTAAGTGACTGTCTGCAGTGGTGGTGGTGATCATGTAGCAGTAAATCAAATTACTGATTAATATTTGGCAATTACTCAATTTGGCTTATATTGGATTGCCAGAATAATTAAATCATTTTTAATGGGTTATTTGTCATTGAGGGGGAAAAACAATTTTTTAAAAAATAAATAAAAAGATTTACCATGCAAATTAGGCTTTGTTCTTCTCTAAAATAATAATACATGTATATATTTGTTTTTACAATTTAATTATCTACAAACTTTCATTTTATTCAGCGAATGTTTGTGTTTATGTACAAGTAAAATGTAAAAAAAAAAAGGTTTTAACTTAAAAATAAAGTATAAATTACTTTATTTAAGGTATGTAAAGTTACTTTATAATTTTAAAAAAATGTAAAAGCATATATATATATAACATTACTTATTAAAGAGCCCTTATTGTGGGTTTTTGTAAATGACCTTCCATGCAGTGTGTAACACAGCTCTAAGTGAAGTGAAATGTCCAGCTGAGGCTTAAATCTGAAAGTGCGCTGTGTTTAAAACTATTGATTCATCTATAAAAGAGTCGACTCACAGTGCTTCAAATGAATTGCTGCGATAACGAGTCTTTAGTGGTGCCAGCGTGACGTTGATATAGAACTCAAGCCCCGCCCATTTGTGCAGACACGGGAAAATTGAAGCCATCGCCCTGCCCACAAACACTGTAGAAAGAAAAAGAGGAAGAAAAACACTGTAGCAGATCCCGGTTGAATCATGTCATGAAGACGCTGTGCTCTGAAGTGTGAGGGAAAGGTAGTGTTATTTTCTCAAAGATGAGGCTATGAACAGTCAGTGGTTGAAGTTTATTACTGCAGAAATACCTCAGCATTATAGCCCCAGCATTGTGCTGTGTTCCTGTCATATTTCTGATGAGTGCTTCAGCAATGTACACACTTACAACGGGGGATTCATCTGCCGTTTGTTTAAGTAAGGATCAGAAAAGACTATTGATGTATGGGATTGTCAGAGCTTGAAAGGAACTTTACAGTACACAGTTCATGGACCAGTTTATTCCCCCATTTTACTAGTGTAAGTAACTTAGGTGCTATTAAAATGGTGGCCTCCTTGTTTTCTCTAGCTTAAAATTATCTATTTAATTCTGTTTGTTTTTTTACATGTAAGTGCTCCATGCAGCTTGTACTGTATCTGGTAACTCTTTATATTCTCATATCGCATCTAAAACCATGTTGAAAATGTGACGCGTGACGCTTTATTTACAGATTTAAATGCGTTTGTGAGCTCGCGATCCACTGCCGTTTGTCATTGCTATGGCCACCATCAGCTGTTCCTACACATGTACGGCGGTCAGGTTTCAGAATATTTCAGCTTTTGCCACTGTGGGGATTAATACTAAATGTGTGTCATAGTTAAGAATAGAGCATATGCTGGTGTTTACCTGCACTGCTTTAATGCACTCCTGCATTGGGCTCACACATACACTCTGCACTCTGACTACTTCAACGATGTTGATAAGCTGTGGTGGACTGTCTCACGCTGAACGCAGTTGACCAATCGCAATAGACTGGGTCATCGGACCAGTCAGCGCAGATTAGCATTGCACTCAGGAGGCATTTTTTTCAAATAAATGCATATTACAAGACATTAAAAGTGTTTTTTAACCTTGCATGCAGATCAGTCTGTAGTTGGTGACCTCCAAACCCACATAAAATCCTTGTTTTAAAATTTAATTTATATTTAATGATGATAATCAGCCTGCCAGATATATTATCTTAAATATATATATATATATATATATATATATATATATATATATATATATATATATAGTTAATTTTACTTTAAGATATTATATTATGCTAGTTTAAATAATTATTCAGACACATCCTGCTATACCCTTCTGCCTGCCCTTGACAGTAACATTCATGATGATATTTTCTGGTGTGTTTCAGTGTTTTCCGCTCTCTGATGGATCTGGACTCTGATCTGTGCTGGTTTATTCTCAATCAGCTCTACTGTCCTGCAGTTTATGATCCTCCTCATCCATTACTGCTGCCCGTCAAGCTGAGCGGAGCAAACAAACCCAGAAACCAGTTCACTGACAACATCCTCAAACTCCTGCAGGAGCTGGACGGAGAACCAGAAAAACCAGACACAGATGCTTCACATGACAGATAACAGGCCTTCCTATTCCTCAATGCTAGATTTAAAGGGATAGTTCACCAAATAAATGAACATTTACTCACTATTTACTCTCCTCGAGTGGTTATAAACACGAAATATTTACACAAAATAAGATACTTTGAAGAATGTTTGAAACCTGTAACCATTGACTTCCATTGTAGGAAAAACATATACAGTGCAGAACATTTTAAGTCAAATTTGAGTGCTAAAAATATATAAAAATGTAAAACATCTGCATCTGTCAGGCTGATTATCATCAATAAATATAAATGACTATATCTCTTATTAAATATACATTTTAGAGAGATTTATATGTAAAAATATAATGTTAAATAGTGATAAATATTGTGTTGTAGACTGAGTGTTGTTCGATTAGCTTTAGGACAAGTTTGATGCAAGGTTTTGAACCCCTTTAAATGTTGACTCTACTGTACTATGAAAGGTAATAGTTACTGGTTTACAACATTTTTCAAAGTATCTTCTTTTGTGTTTAACAGAAAAATAAACCTCCAACAGGTTTATTGATAACTGTTTTCATTTTGGGTGAACGGTCCCTTTAAGAGAACTGATTATTCTTGGTTTCTGATATTCATTTATTAATTTTGACTAAATGTACAACTAACTTTTTAATACGATGCAGATTGCTTTGTATATAATTAAAGAAACTGTTGAGAAAATAAAATGTTTGTTCCTTATACAGAAAAAAGTCAAATTTCCAATTAAAATACATATTTTTTGTATGTTTTACATTGTAAGTATTGTTAATTCTGTCTAAAAGAATAGAGAATATTATTTTAAGGTTGTTCCTTGAAATAAAATTACAACTGACATATCTGATTAAATGTAATTATATTCACTGTTACTTTAATAAATACAGGATGATCAGAATCATTATTCTATTACATTATGGGTTACTTGGAATTGTGAAAAAAATTTAATTAAAATATAAATTAGGCCACATACTACAAATAAAACAACCTTTTCTGCCAAAAAAAACTATATTAATTTTGTTGTTACTTTTATAAAATAATGAAACTTTTAGAAGTATTATTTGTATGGGTTGTTTAGTTGTGTTTTCTGCCAGGATTGCCATAGTTATTACTGTTATTGATTTAAAATAATAAATTGGATCTTTAAAAATAAAATAATAAATAGGCTATTATTATTATTATTATTATTATTATTTGGTCCTTATTTTTTGAGACTGTGAAATACAAGTTTGTTTGTTTTTTGGATTTTCTAAAAGTTAGGAGCTACTTTTTGCCTTAACTTTTGTGTATTGTTCAAACTGACCCTTTCTTTATGTTAGTGGCTGAGGCAAGTGGTAGGCTAGTCGTAGTAAATTTGCCCAGAGTGTATTGTTGAGTTTTTGGAAAAATTCGAAGCAATTTCCCAAAATATGTGTGTCAAAATAAGATTTGTCACTAAAAATCAGTCTATTTTCTGAATCACAGGAAAGTTACAGGCAAATTAAGCCACAAAATCACCACAGAGTGGATGAAAACATCCCCAACAGCACAAAAGGGTTGAAGGGATAGTTAATTTTTTTTTTTTTTTATTCACAATTTATTCTCCCTCAAGTGTTTCCAAATCTTTACAAGTTTGTTGAACACCAAAGAATAGGCTATATATCTATTTATCTATCTATCTATCTATCTATCTATCTATCTATCTATCTATCTATCTATCTATCTATCTATC
>CAIGQQ010030629.1:978100-988100 GCA_903798035.1 Danio albolineatus
AAAGAAAGAAAGAAAGGCAAAAAGAGAAAGAAAGACAGAAAAAAGGAAAGTAAGCTAGAAAGAATGAAAGAAACTATGAAGAAAGAAAACTACGAAAGAAAGAAAGACAGAAGGACAAAAAAGAAGGAAAATAAGCTAGATAGAATGAAAGAGCTGTAAAGAGCTATAAAAAGAAAGAAATAGAGAAAGGTGGAAAGCTAGAAAGACAGCAAGAGAATAAAAAAAGAAACGGATAAAAAGTAAGCTATACAGAAAGAAAGAAAGAAAGAAAGAAAGAAAGAAAGAAAGAAAGAAAGAAAGCAATCTTGAAAGAAAACATCTATAAGACAAGAGAATGATCTCGAAAGAAATCTAGACAGACAGACAGACAGACAGACAGACAGACAGACAGACAGACAGACAGACAGACAGATATGTGTATGTGTGTGTGATAGTCAAGTGTCTGAGCTCATTAAACAGCATTAATGGTAAATCCGCTCAGGTCTGAGACAACAGTCAGTCAAACACAGATTCTCATGTCAGGATTTTTTTCCTCCTGAAAGCTCCACAGGGACAGAAACGCAAGCCTGTGAGATCCTTCCTCAAACCTCATCAATGCCTGGACAAACACCAGCAGTCCTGCTGGCAGACCATCTTCTACACCAGAGACTAAAGTGGAGCGATCGACAAGTCAAACAATCCACACAGAGCCCACCGAGAGACCCACGCTTTCTGTTTCTGCTCACTACACAAACAGCAGCACCTCTCTCGTCTGACACAACTGACAAAAAAAGAATATATATTTATATGTGATTGGCCGGTCATTATTTAACCGCTCTTCAAAGATTGCAAACACAGGTAGACGGACACTGGAGCGTTTTAAAGCTGTAAAGATCAGTCGACTCATCAAGCGGATCGCTCGTTTGTGTTTGCACTTGGTGAACATCAGTGAAGTGCTGCAAGAGCGGTGAACTGATGACCATGTTGAGCATATGAACACAATGGCAAATCAGCAGTGTTTAAGAACGCCATCAACAGTGCCTCAAATGTTAACAGGTAACGGAGGTTTTTATTACATTTCAGAACCCAAATGTATGGTGACGAGTCTAATATAGTGAAAGCAGCAGTTCATTAACTTGAGTTTGATAAATGGCATCTAAAATGTGTGTTTGGGAAAGAAAACGTTAGCTAACTACAGGGCTCGAAATTGCGACCGTTTTGGTCGCATATGCGCCTGAAATTGAATCTATGCGACCTCAAAATATATTTGGGAGCATTTGTGTGAGTTCATAAAATTGTTGCGTGCGACTGGTTTTCACTGCAAAATGTTCCCCGCATGCGCAGATTTAGGACACATTCACGCAGAACGCATCTTTGCACTTGAAAGGCAGCGCTCAGGAACTGTTTAAAACTGTTGTCATGTCAACTTGCTGCAGTAAACAAAGACTGCAATGCTTGCCCCGCCTTCGCGCTCTTTTTATTGGCCCACTGCACTAGAACTGATTGCGAATGGATTGGTTAAAATCAGCTGTCAATCACTTAGTCAACGCCTTCTGCCTTCAGATGACAGGAGAGCTACAACCGCGAGCATGTAAAGCGCTGAAGATGAGAACGACAACAACACCATCAGATTTTGTTTTAGAAAACACCTAAAGCAACAAATAATGGCACATCTAATTACTGATATTGCGGTGAATGTTAATCCACAATCTACATTTGTCCATTGGCTTCAAGTTCACTATGAAAATAACTAAAGCGTTCACTGTAAAGTCTGTGGGACGGAATTTTCAGGTAACTGTCTGCCACATCTACACATTTTAAGCACGAGATGTTCTGTTGAATCCTTCATTTAATCGCTAGATGCTGTCAGCTGTGCAGCCATAAGTAAAAGTTAACACCACGTACACCATCGCAAAAGGGCTTGCATGGACTAAGATTAAACTAATATTGCAGCTCATAAAGAGACCGGTATTGCTATTAAAATTACGTATACAAATAGTAATGTATATATCAAAAGCAACTGTGCAATATCAGACATCACCCGTGAGAACACAGCACGTTACAGATTCATTCATGTCAAGTAGTGCGTGCAGGGCCGGTGAGCGGTCCGCCCATGTATCATTTGGTCACACAATTATGTTATAAAAATGTATTTTCTAGTGATAACGGGATTTCGTTGAGACATATTTTCCTGACGCAAGCATATATATATATTTTTGCTTGTTAGTTTTGATTAGTGTTGATTTCAAATGCAATAAATCTGTTTATATAAAACTTAGCAATGGTGCTCATAATTGGTGGGTGCGACTAAATTTTGTCTGGTGCGCCTACATTTTTAAGGTTAGGAGCACCAGTGCTACCAAGCAAAAAGGTTAATTTCGAGCCCTGTAACTAGCACCATTTCCCTTAACTTAGCAGAAAATGAGATCTGATATGCCTTTTTATTACCACTATTTATTCAGAACGGACCTTCGGGTCAGTCGAAAGGTGGTGAAAGTATAAATATGTGTCACTTTCTCTTCGCTGATAAGATATACAGCCAGGTACCCAACATTCCTGTGTGACTCAGGCGATACTTCTGGATATCTTCCCACCGCAGTCTCGATTTAGCTGTCTAAAATGGTGACCGCGTGAAATCAGTCTATACCACATGTGTTTGGACTGTGCGGGAAACCAGAGCACCTGGAGGAAACCCACACCAACACAGGGAGAACATACAAACTCAACACAGAAATGTCAACTGACCCAGCCGAGGCTCGAACCAGCAACCTTCTTGATATGAGGCGATCATGCTACCCATTGCGCCACCGTGACATCCAAAGATCTACACTCAATTCTTATTATTATTATTAACTACTTTTAACTACTTACTCGAAATGAGCTCAAACACAGTTCTTAAGGTTGGACAGAAAGGTATAGACAGCCTAATTGCTTTACGTTCAGCCAACTTTCCCAATGCAGAATTTTGCATTGGGACGACATGAAGGGATTGTGTGGAACCCTGCATTTTTTATTCATTCATTCATTTTCTTTTTTCGGCTTAGTCCCTTTATTAATCCGGGGTCGCCACAGCGGAATGAACCGCCAACTTCATTCATTCATTAATTTTCTTTTCGGCTTAGTCCCTTTATTAATCCGGGGTCGCCACAGCGGAATGAACCGCCAACTTATCCAGCATTTGTTTTACGCAGCGGATGCCCTTCCAGCCACAACCCATCTCTGGGAAACACATCCATACACACTCATTCACACACATACACTATGGACAATTTAGCCTACCCAATTCACCTGTACCGCATGTCTTTGGACTGTGGGGGAAACCGGAGCACCCGGAGGAAACCCACGCAACCACGGGGAGAACATGCAAACTCCACACAGAAATGCCAACTGGCCCAGCCGGGGATCGAACCAGCGACCTTCTTGCTGTGAGGCGAACGTGCTAACCACTCGGCCACTGTGGCGCCGCATTTTTTATTTAATACAGTTATTTATTTATTTATAACTTCTTTTATTCATCTGCCGATTGGTTTGACACTCAGAACAGTGTATTAATACTTCAAAGCATGCAGTGAAGCTCAGTCTGATGTTTAGTCTCCACTGTGAACTTCTCTTACAGTAATGCAGACGCTGCGTTTCCTGGGCGGGTCAGCAGCCGCTCGATTCAAGATGAAAGAAAATACTTGAAATTTCATATATATATACGTGATTCTTGACGGTGGCGTGTCAAACGCGAGGCTAAGAGCTTCACTTCAAAGCAAACGTGCTGTTTAATGTGCAGCCGGCGAACACTTAGCCTCATATATGAGCTCTAGTGGCAGTCAAGTGCTCCGGTTGCCCATGGAAACCAGAGGAGGCTCCAGTCACTTCTACAGCAGCAGGAAAAAACCACACACGATCTGAGCTTCGTTTACCTGCATACAAATATCCCGTGTGGAATCACAAAGAAATGATTTACACTGCAAAGGGATGTTTTTATTACTTAAAGGAGACCTATTATGCTTCTTTTTAAAAGATGTAAAATAAGTCTCTGATGTGCCTAGCGTCACGATCACCAGCGGTCTAACCAAAGTAAAACATGGAAAACATTCACGCGAACTACAATCCTACCTCAAAATGAACTAGAGATCCAGTCATCCAACACCATAGCCGGCCCTCCCTGTAAGTCAGGCATGTCCAAACTCGGTCCTGGAGGGCCGGTGTCCTGTAGATTTTAGCTCCAACTTGACTCAACACACCTGCAAGGATGTTTCTAGAAAGCCTAGTAAGAGCTTGATTAGCTAGTCCAGGTGTGTCTGATTGGGGTTGGAACTAAACTGTGCAGGACATCTGCCCTCCAGGACTGAGTTCGGACATCCATTCTATAAGCAAACTAAGCGGCTGCTTAGGGCCCCGCTGCCACTAGGGGGCCCCCACAACCCACTATTGCTGCAAGCCGTTTCCTTGCTCGTTTTATTTGCATTTTACAAATGATCTTCATTGACAGTGCTTTAGTACTTAAATATATAAACTTTCGCTAAAAATAAAATTGAAAAAAGTTAAAATTGGGTTGAAATTGTTTTCGTGTGAAGGTCATGTGATCAACAGGAAGCGCGCAGCATCTCATTTCTCATTTGAGTTCTGCGTTCTTGCAGCTCAAGTTTGTTCTTCCGAAGTAACTTGCAAGACCGACCGGTCACCGCAAGAAAGCGAATCTATGCACAGACACAGCCATGGCCTTTGCTTTACTGCTTGCCCCATTTATATACCTGATTTATTTATTTATTTATTTATTTTTCTAAATTGGACTGCGAAAATGAAACTAAAGTTATTCTCCAGGTGCAGAAAAACTGATAGACGATAAGAAACAAGCACAAAATAATTGTTAGCATTGCTTTTAGTGCTAATGATGATGTTAAAGACATTCTAATAGCAGATTATCTAAAATAGGCTATTACAGATTAATAAACGTCGTCTACTCATAGGAAATATATTCTATTTTTTCTGGTTTTAGACCCGTTTTTTTTTTTTTTTTTTTTTTAATGAAATTCAATAGTACTGAAGTGTCTTTCACTGTCATATTTTGCATGCTGGTAATATTTTTTGTCTGAGACATGTTAGTTTAATGTAAGCTCTGTACCCTGCATCTCAAATGTAAGGAACAGGGAAGGAGACTGAAGTAATGATACAGTTGTGTTTGGGTATTTACATGAACCCAGTATTTGTTGCTTCCCTTTTTCTTATGTGTTGTTTATATGAACATTTTTCATATTTATATTACTTGCTTTCTGATTTTAATATTTACAGATAACAATTTGCATTAATGTTACTAGTTTTGTTGTTGTTTTATTTTATTTATTTTAGTTTTAACATGTCAAAAATGTATATTCTATTACTAAGTAATGCATGTTCACTTTAGGCTAATTATTGTTAGTATTTCATTGCAGAGGTTTTGCTTTTGAAATTGATATATATATATATATATATATATAAATAAAAAAAACTCAACCTAGAATCTTTAAAGGACTCTTTAATCTGTTTGCTAAATCAACAGAATATGTTTTAAATTGTGCGGTCAAAATTAGTGCGTTAATGCATGCGATTAATTAGAAATATTTAACTCGTTAAAAAAAATGAACGCAGTTGCAGTTTTTTTATTTCCTGTTGTGGCCGACGTGTGTTCAACGTGCAACGAAATATGAATAAGACCAACAAAGGACTTTTAAAATACTTTAAATTTCAGAAATATAATGTAAAATAACAGATATTAAATTACAGAAATATGCCGTGGAATGACGGATATTAAATTACAGAAATTTCCATAAATTTACATTTCTGGTAACTTTCTGTAATTTAATTTCCATTAATTTATGTTTATGCTCATATAAGAAAAAAATTATTGTGTTTAAAAGAAAACCCACTAAGATCTACATCCTTAGACGTTATTAATATTATAATTATTTCTATTAATATGTATGTCTGTTCAAACATGCACTCAAAACCCAACGTTCACTTTCGCTCTGCTTGAAATAGTGTGTACAGAAACCATTTGGGAAACGGCGTCTATTAATCACTATGGACCGCGTATGACAGTCACGCATTGCTACATGAACTGTCTGTTTTGAGGACTGCAGAGTATGAGCAACAACACCTGCAATAAAAAGAAAGGGGAACCTGCCATTTTCATCAAGTGTTTTCATGCCTAAATTAAAAGAAAGCGCAGAGCAGATTCACAGTTAAGAGCAAGGAGCGCCCCCTGGTGGTTCCACGGTATGGGTTGCATATAGAGAGCATTGGCTCTTTAATGTTTATTGCCACCCTTCATGAAAAGATTGAAAATACTGGAGAAATACGGGAAAATACCTTCACGGGATGGTACCGGGATTGAATTTTAAACACGAGGGAATCCCAAGAAAAACAGGAGGGGGTGTCGGAAAAAAAGCTGGGGTGTCAGAAAAAAACTTTAAATAACGGCTGTTAAATTTCAGAAATATACTGTGAAATAACGGATATTAAATTACAGAAATTTCCATAAATTTAAATTTCTGGTAACTTTCTGTAATTTAATATCCGTTAATTTACGTTTATGCTCATTTAAGACAAAATTGATTGTGTTTACTTTAAGACCTGCCATAGAACAATTCCGCCAGGGTATATCTTAGTATTTTTACATGCTGTGATGTCATTCTTTTGAGTATTTTCAAATGCCATATATCAATAAAATCCTTACATCCCCAACTTTAAGTTTATGTATGTCATAAATCCATATTAATGAGTTAAATAGCTTAAAAGTACAATAAAACACACAAAAAAAATTAATTCGCTTAGTTTTTATTTTAGTTTTTACCATATACAGAAATAACACAAATGTAAACCTCAAACTTGTCAATGTAAAAAACATGCATAAAACCCTTTGAAACTATATAAAACTGATTTGGACTAATTACATCAATCCGTTTGTGAGATACACTTATTTTTATAAACAGTATAGACAGAACAATTTGATTGATGAACAAAAAAATCTCTGCAAATTACCACAAATCGGTGAGGGTTCTGAGGGCTTCAGTGTTCAAAACGACATCAATGTAAGTAAAATAATAAGCACGATTCAGCAATACAGCAAAAAATGTAAGTTTAAAGGTATAAACGTTTGATGTTTTAGGCATAAAAGTGAAACGATAAGAGTAAATAGGGCGTCATACTATAGGGATTATTCTGTTTGTTATGTTTATATTCATACTCAAAGCAAAGCATTGTTTATGAACATGATACTCAAAAGCAAAGCATTTATAAAGAATATACTAGCATGTCTTGAAATGGATCTAATCCTTCACAAAAGTCAGCTTCGTCTTTACTAGTAATAGAATCTTGAGCAGATGAGGAGTCGCAGAATTCCTTGTTTGACGCGAGTAATAACTCCAAAACATCGGACTATTTTTTTGTTTGTTGTGCGGTCACGACTCCATGACAGTGTGTGTGTGTGTGTCTGATATTGTGCCTGTATGTGTAAATGTGGATGTGTGTGTGTTGTGTGCATGTGTGTGTGAAAGAAATTATGATGTTCCGACACGGATAAAGTGAAACCGCTACGAAAAGAGCGCACACACATACATAGTAAAGCACGTGCATGTTAAGTATATCAAACAGCGCGCTGAGTGACATCACCACGTGAGACAACCTGATAGGTTCACAGTGGACACGAGGTACTTACGTCACATACACAGCAACCAATAACAACCTTTATAAAACACATTTGCAAAGGCATGTAATGTAATAAAGTGTTTTTTTGTTGTAAACATTTTAGGCTATTTGTGTAAACTCATTAAAGAATGAAAACATTGCAACAGGAGACTGTTTTGGGCTTGATCTGAAAGTATAACTTCTCTGATTTCATATGCAAAAAAAAATATTGCTCTACCTATATGCTTTCGGTTTTTATTGGCTTTTAAACAGAGGCACGCAAACCGGATCGCGGGCGCTCCCGCCGGTCTTAGAGAGTTAAAAGAACATCCACTAAGATCTACATGTATATAAGTTATTAATATTATAATTATTGTTATTATTATGTGTGTTAGTCTGTTCAAACGCACTCAAAACCCAATGTTCACTTTCGGTCCGCTTCAAATAGTGTGTACAGAATCCGTTTGGAAAACGGCATCCATTATTCACTATGGAGCGCGTCTGACAGTCACACACCACTATATGAACTGACTGTTTTGAGGGTTGCATAGTATGGGCAACAGCGCCTGTAATTAAAAGTAAGGGAATCCTGTTTTCATGCTTAAAATGAAATCGCAGAGCAGATTCACATTTAAGTGCAGGGAGCGCCCCCTGGTGGTTTGGAGGTTTGAGTTGCGTATAGGAAGGATTGGCTCTTTAATGTTTATTGCCACCCTTCATAGAAAGATTGAAAATAGGGGAGAAATACGGGAAAATACCTTTACGGGAAGATAGCAGGGTTGAATTTTAAATATGAGAGAATCCCAGGAAAAACAGGAGGGTTAACAGGTATGCCCATCATGCATATTTTTATCATCCGTCCAAGTAAATCACATCATTTCACTGATGTGCATGCGCACTATTCACTTTCCATCATAGTTTATGTGTACTTTTTCCTTATCAAATAATTATGCACATTGTCAAAATGTATCCGCATCTTAACTTTCCATTAAGTATATTTTTAAAGTGATATTCCAAAATACACACAAACATAGGTGAATAAACACACAGCTAGTGATCCAGCAGGGGTTTCCAGATCTGCTGCGCACAGATCAGCGGTTTTCACCACCATTGCATCATGGTCATTCCCGTCTGTCTCGTGTGCACTGAGGGTCTGTGTTATAAAGAGTGTGTGTGTGTGTGTGTTTGTGTTTTATGACTGTCAGTGGGAGGACAGGCGGACACACACGGCTCTGAGAGTGATGAATGTGCCGCGGCTCGCTCACATTATCCTGTTATTATATCAGAGCTGAATCTGCTGATATGAATCACGGCGTGTCTGCCGTCACTCGCACTTATGAGGAGACACACACAACGCCGCCTTCCCGCAATAATAAAAGAGAGAAAAGCAGAGTAGAGGAAATGACTGAGACATCAGGCAGAAAGCAGGAGACGAGAAAGGGTGAATAATAGACGGCAAGAGGGAAGAGAAATAAAGGACGGAGAGAAATAGCTGATTAATGAGATGGAGAAATATGCAAATGTAAACATCCACGCTGGATGCACAGAACGTTTGAGTGATGTCATCTCTTCTAGAACTTTGAATAAGACACACCCTCTCTGTACTTTTACAAGCATCAGCATTAACATTGATAGCAGAGTCAAAAACTGATTGTCATACTGAATATTATTGGTACGAGTAGCAGTGTGATATGGCTCTATATCGGCACTGATGGGAGGCGTGCATTGCTTTAGTGTCCCACCAGTGATGATATACAGCCACACCGCACTGCTATGAGTGTGATATTGCGTACAACAGTTCGATGACATAATCATGTATATAAAAAAGAAAATCACACTCGGAGAGTCTAAAAACCCTTTTGTATGAGGAACTACTTTCTTCCGCCATTCATTCACATCTGCAGCTGACGTCAGAACAGCAGAAACCACTGCTACTTCTCCAACGTCACTTTAGAGCTAGTATCTGAATGATTCACTAGCGTAATGTCTAACGTGATGACAAAACAGCTGATTTTGCTCACATTTTAAGGCTGAACGGCATGAAATGTCATCAGTCTACAGAGATTTTACAGTATTTCTCTGTTGCATTCGGGAGATGACAATAATTATCCCCTAAAAAGCCAAAGCAGTGCAAATGCTGAACGCTAAACGCTGAACATGTGGACGTTTCTTCTTTCTTTCTGTTTACTGAACTAGTCTGTTGTATTGAAAACAGGAGACGCATTAGAAACAATCCAAAACCAGCCAAAAAGTAACAGTGTTATACAAAGAGTGGCCAACACAAAATACATATTCGTGATATCTAAGTCCCGTCTCCCACCCAATACACTTCAATTATATGGTATAAATACAGCACTACAACATA
>CAIGQQ010030629.1:1036322-1046887 GCA_903798035.1 Danio albolineatus
GTGAAGCAAATTTGACGTGCGAATGAAGTGAATTTGACATGTGAAGCAAATTTGACATGCGAATGAAGTGAATTTGACATGTGAAGCAAATTTGACATGTGAATGAAGTGAATTTGATGTGTGAATGAAGCAAATTTGATGTGTGAATGAAGCGAATTTGACGTGTGAATGAAGTGAATCTGACACATGAACGAATTGAATTTGATGTGGAAATGAAGCGAATTTGACGTGCGAAGGAAGCCAATTTGACGTGCGAATGAAGCGAATTTGACGTGCGAATGAAGTAAATTTGACATACGAATGAAGTGAATTTGACATGCGAATTAAGCGAATTTGACGTACGAATTAAGCGAATTTGATGTGAATTAATTGAATTTTACATGCGAATGAAGCGAATTTGACATGAGAATGAAGCGAATTTGACGTGCGAACGAAGCGAATTTAACGTCCGAATAAGGCAAATTTAACACCCAAATAAGGCGAATTTAACGTGCAAATGAGGCGAATTTGACATGCGAATGAAGCAATTTTGACATGCGAACAAAGCGAATTTCTCATGCGAATGAAGCGAATTTGATGTGCAAATAAAGTAAATTTGACGTGTAAATGAATTAAATTTGATGTGCGAATGAGGCAAATTTGACGTGCGAATGAAGTGAATTTGATGCGCGAATGAAGCAAATTTGACGCGCGAATGAAGCAAGTAAACTCAAAACATTCATGTCTATTTACTTGCGAATATCGCAAATTATTTTCGGAAGATGCATCAGGGGTGAACACAACATAATAATTTTGACCATCTGTATTTGGTGTTTGTCGCATTGACTCTGATAATGATATGGTGTAAGTCTACACTAAAAAAAGCTGGATTGTTTAACTGAATGTTGGGTTAAATACGGACAAATCCAACAGTATGGTTAAAAAAAAAAAGTTTTTAAAATTTAATTGAAAAAATTTATCTAATCGTTGCGTTTGTCCATATTTGACCTAACATAGGGTTATGATAACCCAGCATTTTTAAAGTATAAATTATTGGACACTACCATGATAGTTATTTGGATATAAATGGAAATACTGGAGGGCGTCACGGTGGTACAGTGGGTAGGACAATCGCCACACGGCAAGAAGGTCACTAGTTCGAGCCTTAGCTGGGTCAGTTGGCATTTCTGTGTTGGTTTTGCATGTTCTCCCCTTGTTCACGTGGGTTTCCTCCAGGTGCTCCGGTTACTTTATATAACATAAAAAGCTGTAAAATACTGTACTTTTTTGGTTCCAAATTGTGGCGTTTTGGTGACTGTCACTTAAACATTCAAATGAAAGTGTATACATATAGAGTCGCACTATTCTAGGAGCTGCAAATACCTACGTGTCAGCATAGTTAACTACTGTTATCTGTGTGAAAAGCTGTGTGTCAAACTGCTGACATTATCTTCAGCAGATGAAAACTAACAGCAGATGGCTGCTTCTCACTAAGGGCTGTTTATGCTAATGAGGAGGAGATGGCCACTAGTGGGCGGGGCTTTCTCCCCCTGATGACATGTACAAAGAAAGAATCAAAGTGTTTCTGTAGCCTGTTTTTAATCAAGTGTGACTATAAAAAATACAACTAATTAATTTTTACCATTACAAGCAGGTTACACTCACAAACTGCTGCCAAACAACTGTTTAAAAATAATTTTTGCATAATAGCTTCCCTTCAAAACAGTCAAAACCAGCACTCAATAAAATTAGCATAATTAAAATTCACCCCAAATTTGCATGCAATTTTTCAGCCTTCATCCAAGAGGACAAGACCGTGTTGAGAGGGCCAAAATTCATATTTACCCCCTAAAACATGAGCAAATTAACAAACTAAGATCCTCCTCATATCAAAGCCATTTGAAATAACAGAAAAAAACCCTCAGTCTTAGTATAAATCCAGAACAGTCTGATCTCGCCCACTATAAATCCATCACAAGACCATACAGACGTCCAGCATCTAATCCAGAACATCAGCGTGCATTAAACTCCCTTCACTCCATTGGCCCTCTTAATATTCCTCCTGAATATCAGCTCTGATCACATTCTGCCCTTTAATTTCATGGTGAGCGACCCACAATCCAGCGTGTGAACTCTTTTCATCAGCGCGATGCATGCCTGGGTTCGTCAGCGCTGATTTATTCATTGCATTAGTCATCTATTGTTCGCGCAATCACCGAAACTTCTTAAACGAATACAGAATAAGCATTTATGCATATGCTTTGATTTCAACAATGCATTCGCCAATCCAGACGCTACAATGATGAATTAAATATGAGAAATCTTGAAACACACATAATTGTTCCTTCTGAGATGAAAACAATGGAATGGGACTATTTGATTAAACAATGCCAAGCATATTAAAACACAGCTATTATGAAAGCAATGCAAATTAGCACCATGGTATAACCCATAAAATATCAATATTTATTAAAAGCCAGTATAATTGGTGTTATTTTGTACTATGTTATCACCATCTGATTCCTTCTGGGATAAAAAGTAACGGCAAATTTCAACCATGGGGGGCAACACCACAGTACAAAAACAAAACAAGTACCTTAAATATAGTAATCATTTCAAAAATCTGACATAAAAGAACCAGAGGCTGTACTTTTAACAAAAGCATTACCATGGCTATCAAGAGTCTAAAATTACAACAAATTTTATTACCGTCATTGACCAAAAATATTATTTTACATTAGATTTCTGGACTGTTAAATATACAGGTTTTCACATTATTAATTTGTGCTGTCCCAACAAAAATCAGTTACGTTTATGTAACAAATATAAGTGGATTGAACTAAAAGGGGTGATCCAAAGTGTATTTTTAAAGCTGTGTTGTGTTTATAGGGGGCAAAGCTCATGCTTCATTTGTGAAAAATAACATCATTTTTTAAATATATCTTACTTTAATTGCACACAGCTACTTAGCTACTATGAAAACCACTGTCATATTTCCTAGTTCCTCCAAAAGCCCACCCTCAAGAGGCTCTGATTGGTCAGCTAACATAATGAAAAATGTTTTGATTTGCAGATCAGCTCCGAGTAACACGCGTAACCTAAAGGGTTTATGACATCATTAACCAGGATATATATTTTTTGTAGCCCCCAAACTTCGTTCGCTGTAGGCTTTGCTAAGCTAACTCTGTAATAGCCAACGTCTCCCTTTGCACTGAACTTTGAGCGTCTTACATTCCGAGATGTTATATTCACACAGCTGCAATACACACCAACTAAAGTTTAAAATATGATATAGTAGTGGACCACCCCTTTAAAACAATTAAGTTGTGCTCAAAAACCTCAGTAAGCAGTTTTAACAAGCAACAAAAATGTATTTTTCTTTTAGTATATATGGTTTAAAAGCTATAAAACACTGTGCAGATACTACAGTACGTCAAGGTACTCATTAAAGCATCTCAAAGCAGGTACTTTGGATTGTACCTCTTAAAGAAACTCCTTTTTTTTAATCTCACAGAAAAAAAAGGTTTGTCAGAAGGAAAAGGTGATTGTCATATTTTGCGTATTATGACATTATTTTGTGGTATTTGTAATATGATATTTACCCTAAATATTATGACGAATGTTGTTCTAACAATGTGAGAGCTTATCTTATCAAATATGCCATTCATTTTACAAAAAGCAATGTCCAAAAAAATGACTGTATGATGAAGACCAAAAGAACACGGTTAAAATGACTCTATAACTCAAGATGCAAATCATATTCCTGCGTAGGTAGGTTGGTGTTTTTATATGTAAATGATCTGATATCACCATAAAGCTTACACTATGATATTTTGGATATAAATGGCATCATCTGATTGATATACATTTGAAAGCTTTACTATATGTGATGTTTAAAAGCCAAAGAATGGTAACGTTTTAACTATGGTAATACTTCATTCTTCAGAATTTCAATGTATTATTTTAAGTAGCTGAAAAGAATCTTAATAGGTACTTTCATGTGTGTTTAACGTTATTCAAACCGATACTGTTGATAGCAATATTGTGGCGCTGACAAATTAATTATAAAACTATTAAACTGGGTGAATCTCACCAAAACATGGCTTGTCGAAAGGAAAAAACAATTATATTTAGCATGTTTTGGCATAATGGCAATATTAAGTAGTGGATGTATCTGATATTTACCTTAAATAACATGATAATTGGTGTTTTAACATGGTGCAATCTGACATTACCAAACATGTCACTTACTTTAAAACACACACACACACACATTTCGAGAGTCCAAAAGCAAAGACTGTAAAAGAATGAGTATGAAAGCAAATAATATTCCTGTTTAAGTTTGTGTATTTCTATAAAATATTATTTATTGATCAGTAATATCATCATAAAGCTTGCAGAATGTTATTGCTGGATATAAATGGCACCATTGGATTGATCGTTTAAGTATCTTAAAGTAGACCTACATTGGTTTGTTAAACACAATGCCACCTGAAACCTATGACGGCAAAACCTTGAAGTATAGGACATAAAGTACATTTCAATTACCATGATTTCACCGTCAAATACCATGTTACACATGTGAATAAGGCTAGTGCAGTTGTGTGCTCTGCTTTATATCAATGTGTTTGTGATTAACTGCTCTGCGCATCTCCATCATTGTGCAGTTTGCGCGCGGATCGCATCCCAGTTTCACCCGTACACCGACCACAAACCCGTGAACGTGAACCGGAGAATCTTACCGTTGCTGGATATGTGGTTCTCCACATCATCGCCCCCAGGTTGTCTGATACTGGCACTAAGTTGGATGTAGAGTCCCATACAATGTAAACTCCTCAGAATCACTCCAAACGCGCCCATCACTGCTCCCTGCAAAACACTCTCTCACATCAGGTGAAAATATACGGCTTTAGGAGATAGATCCAGGTGTTTAGGAGAGTTTAATGCTGGGTTTTGTCCCTTAAGGCGAAGGTAGGAGATGCTGAGAGGAGGCTGCGTGTGTTTGCGGTCGCCCACTGATGCGATTTGGCTCTCCGCGAAGAGAAACTCCCGGATCTAACCAACGCAGCGGAGGAATACGTAGTGTGCGGAGCGGGAGCGCGCCGGCTGTCATTGGGGAATTTCAATTAGGCGGAATAACATTGTGAAGAGATTTTTTTTTCAGTTAACGGTCAACGCTCGACGTGGGAGGAAGGAAAATTACACCTGAAATGTTTCTGAGGTAAATATAACTGATGACTGTGAATGTAGGCGGATTTATTTCACTCAACAAGTATGAAATATGGTTAGCAGCAGATTTAGATCATTATTAATATTTCTGGTTGGATCTGGCTTGGCTTTTTTGCCCTTCAGTGAACTCCCATGCCGTTGTACTTAAATGTACATTGTTTTTTGAACTATACTGTAGCTATTATGTTTTAATTATTGTAGTATTTTCAACTTTGTTAATGAACGATCCAGCACTCTGTAGAGTATTAACTATAGTGAACTGATAAACTAATAAATGCTGTAATATACTTTAGTTTTTTACTACAGTAAATGGAGGAATTGTTGTTTATATAGTTGCAAAAACTACAGTATTAGGTCATTTATTTATATAACTATAGATGTGGTATTACAGAAATTACAGAATCACCACAACAGATTAAGTACTTCACTATAGCACGACTCAAAAACACTAAAGCAGTGGTTCTCGTACCACTAGTGGTACGCAGAGGAATCTCTGAATAATAAAGTTAAAAAATGAACACACTTTTAACTCTTTGACGCATACGACAACACCGATGTGATCAGTAAATTGATTTTACTAAGGCTTAACCTTTTTTTTAAGTGGCTGACAATAATATTCTTAATTTAAAGAATAATCTGCCTTGTTTTTGAACTGTGCAGTGCTGTAGCTGCTTCATTAGGCCTACTACGCTACTGTACTACAATACTGGTTATAATGGTGGTACTTTGAGAGACCATTTTTTTCTGAGGTGTTACTTGGTGAAAAAAGCTTGAGAACCATTGCACTAAAGTATACAGGTTTGTAGCCAGCCTGGTGAAAGAGGTGGTTCTTTTTTTTCCTCAAAAAACTGACCTTTTTGCAGTTATCATTTTTTTACATTTATTTTTTAGCTTGATTAGCTTGTCAGGTGGTCATCATAACCACTCATTTTGATGTACCAAAAATATTTCCTAAAGATTTAGAATAAAGAAATATGAACAAATCTTTTTTTTTTTTTACATACAAATAACATCATATTACATCATTAGAAAAAAAAACATATATAAACATAATAATAATAATAATGTAAATATTCATGATTTTTCTAGATTTTCTTGTAAAAATTACATGAAAATTCCTAGATAACAACAATAGCCAAATTAGTATTCAAATTAATTTTAATATGGGCCGCTTTTGATGCGCACCTTTTTATTGGTAATTTTCTGTTTCAAGAATAATGTCCAATGTTTAAAGTAAAAGTTACTTGTACATTTTTTTTTTTAAAGCAATACAGTAGCAAAATATCACTTCTCTTACATCAGATTATGTGTTTACTTGCACAACTGGATGTTGGACTTAAGAAAAATATTTGTTAGAATTGGCCAAAACTGATTAGCTAAAGTTACTCTGAAGTGTCGTCCAACAGAGGATTCTGCTTGGTCTTAAAGCCTTTTTCAAAGGGTTCTTTTCAGTATTTATTCTGACATAGTAGACAAAAATAGAAAGAGTGAGCTCAGGTATGGGACAAATTCTGGACCTTTGTCAGTGAGGGGTGGGTCTTTCGAACCACCCGAACCCCCCCTGGCTACGGGCCTGTTTTATAACTTACTATAGTATTTTTTGTGGGAGCTGCTGCATACAGCAAACAATGATACTACACACTGTTTTCCAAATATACGGTGAAACAATATTCAGTATGGAATAACAAAACTCTCAAACTTAAGTTCATGAAAGTACCTTCACATTACAACATGTTTAGTATAGGTTGTACATTACTCACATCTGTAGATAATGGGATAAGAAGACCTATGCATGATTAATTGATTAGTAAATATTAAATTTAAAGCAACTTATTTATCAGTCATAATTTAATCAACCTTTATTCTTACATTTGTATGTTGCAAAGGAATGGACCCTTTTCACACTTCCGCGTTCGCGAAGCGGAAGTCGTCATAGTAGGGTAAATACAGCGATGGCGGCTGGCGCGTATGCGTTTTCGTTAACGTTAACTCAAAGATTTTGCGACAGAGAGTTGTGATAATTTTTAATTAAAATTTAACATTAATTGTCCATATAGAGAATTCTCTTTGGTTGTCAAAGCTATTCATGTAGCTTTGAGGAATTTAGTTAAAGGTATAGTGCAATACTCTTCTGTCATACATACACTGGTTGATTTGTCTATTGATAGTTGTTCATTTCTGGATATTAAATGTAACAACAAGGTCTTGACATCACCACTGACAGAAGAATATTTTCCTCTTCCTGATAATAGAAAAGTTATATCTGAGAGATTTTCTAAAGCGGACACTTTTGATGTTAGAGAAAGATACCTGTCATTTCCCTTGTTACCTAAAATGAAAGAAGTACATTTCAAAACAATTAATGACATTTATCTGTGTAATGAGTTTCTTAGAATAAGATTTAATTTAGACAGTAATGCTTTCATTTTCTGCTTTAAAAGATATTAAATCTCAGGAACATTTTTATAGTTGTTTTTATTGTCAAATCCTTTAGGGACAGGTTGTATGAGTGGTTAATGACAAAAAAAAATGTAATACCTGCATTTGACATATTTATGAAAAACAAAGAAATGGAGTTTCTGTGTAATAATATGTTGGTTGTAGCAAAATGTTATATTCACAAATGTAGATTTGTTCAAGTTTCTTCAAATGATTTCAACATTTTATATAAATCCATAAAACAGGTAAAAACAAAAGGTGCCCCAAAGCTCTCTAAACTTCTGTCAGCTTATATGGACTGACCCCCTGCATGTAATGTGTTTTCTTTTGTATTATTAAAGGTATATTTATGTTATTATTATTATTATTTACTATTTAGTTAATTATGTGCTGCTTGGATATAATGTTATATGTTTAACAATTGAAGTTGAAAATGCCTGTTTGTCATTTGAAGGTTAAATAAAATTAAAAACTCAAAGATTTGCAGACCTTTACATTTCGAGATGACAAAAGTTACAAGTTCTTTTACAAGGGATATCTGCACGAATACAAAGGTAAGGCAGTCAAATATGTTATTATTAATGCAAGGGCTATTCGTAAGCTAACTCCTTTGGGTTTTCATGATGCAGTGTCAATGGTAGTGAATATGATGGTAAAAGCTAAAGCATGATGAGAATTGAGGCTGTATAAATGTTCAAAAAGAGAAAGTTCACAGTTCAGATGTTTGTTCTTAAGCTGCATTTTTTTTTTGCATACGTGTTTATTTACAGGGAAAAAACATGACTGTCGATAAGCAATTATCCCCTCATCGTTAAATACTCAATGTTCAAGGTCTAAGAAATTAGTTAAAACTTGAAATCAACAGCGTGCTGCAACGACAGCAAGAAAAATAAAAACAAACGGAGCTTGCAACAGAAATCTAAAGAACAAAACATCTGAACTGTGAACTTAAAAATTTTCTTTTTGAACATTTATACAACCTCACACATCGTGCTCTAGCTATTACCATAATACCCACTACTTCAGACACTATACTGTACCATGAAACCCCAAAGGAGTTCGCTTACCAATAGCCCTTGCAATAATAATCACGTATTTGACTGCCTTACCTACGTATTCGCGCAGATATCCCTCGTAAAAAAACTTGTAACCTTTGTCAATCTTTTACTTAAATGTCGATGAATTCATCTGGTCAAGCCGGTCGACATCTCCAAATGTAAAGGTCTGCAAATCTTTGAGGTAGTGTTAAACGCATACGCTTCAGCGGCCGCCATGGCTGTGTTTACCCTACTATGACGACTTCCGCCTCGCGAACGCGGAAGTGTGAAAAGGGTCCATACACAATTTAAAGTATAATTAGTGATATCTTATTGTCATATATCATCAACTAATTATTTTGCATGTAAAAATCTAAAATTCAAGTCGTTACACTGAGTAGAAGGAAAAAAAGAAAAAAATACATTACCTCTAGGCGTTTCACCATGCTGGAAATGGAGGGTAAGGTCAAGCACATTGCACTGTGATACATTTTTCAGCTCTTTTAGTGCTTTGAGTGCATACCAAGTGGCAAATGAAGGAAAAAAAGTAACATTATTCATGCTGCATAAAGTACTACAGTAGTTAGCCACCATGGACACTCTTTAAACTATACCGATGTAATACTCACAGAATATTTATTTGTATCCTGGACATAATACTATCATTTTGCCAATGACTGGTGACCAGGAAATGCAGTGGCTATTATATATGCATATATGTTGCCAGGTATTGCTAAAAATTCATATACAAAACCAAAAAAGATATTTGTCAGCTGGTGAGTGAAACGACTTTATATTACTATGATGATGCTAATATAAATAATAAACATATTTTGAGGTGCCTTAGAAACAAAAATTTAAAACAGGTTATGAATATGGTAATCAGTAAACAGCAGACCATAATCAATGTTTTTCTCAATGAGCAGAAAAATGATTTTGTTTGCAATCAGGTTTCAGTTTTGTGCAATGTCATTTTAAGCGTCTTTATTTTAGATTTATGCTAATTATCATGTTATAAGTTTACACACGTTTTACATTTTTATTTTACACTTATTTTCAATCCGTGATACTTTTGGCAGTAATTTGATCGCATAATATGGCGCATCTTTGCAAATTGGTAAATTCGAAAAACCACACCGTGTTGCCAAGTATTGTTGGAATTCAAACACCAAAAAGTAAGCTAACTGGTGAACAACATGAATTCATATTACTAATATGCTAATATAAAATAATTAAACATATTTTGAAGTGCCTTAAAGGTAATAATGAAAAACGACTGCATAGGCTATGAATACGGTAAACATGGTATATAAAACATGGTAAACAGCAGATTAAAATCAACACACTTAACACCACCCCAATATCTGTGTAAGGATTAAACATAGTTTACACATTTCTGGGTGATAAATACTCAGCGAATACTATTACCCAATGTCTAATTGACCAAAAGAATGAACAAGTCGATTCAACCTTTCCCACAATACTGGCAATATAAAGTGCAAATAATAGACTGTTCCCGCCACAGGTTTGTATCAATTTAGTCGATAATATATCATAATATATAATAATGAGCAGAAAAAGCTGATTTTCTTTGGAAAATTTAAGCTTCTTAACACTTAAATACTTAAAAAATTTGTACATTTTGAATTCAGGTTTCGCTCGTTATCTTTCAGTATGTGACCTCATTGTTCTTATTCTGCATTTTGTTTTCGTTTTTTGAGTTAAAATTTTACACACGCTCCAATTTTTGGATTTATTCTTATTATATTTTTCGATCTGTGACTATCATACTTTTGGTGGAAATTTGATCCCATACTATAATGCATCTTTACAAGTTGATAAATTGAATAAACCATACTGTGTTGCCAGGTATTGTTAGAA
>CAIGQQ010030629.1:1048616-1061618 GCA_903798035.1 Danio albolineatus
CAACTAGTGAGCAACACCACTTCATATTACTATTAAGATGCTAATATTAAATAATCAAACATATTTTGAGATGCCTTAAAATATTAATATCGTAAACATGGTATATGAAATATGGTAAACAGCAGAGTAAAATCAACACCCCAATATTTTTGGTGAGGATCAAACAGTTTACATGTTTCAGTCTCAGTAAACACCATTATCCAAAAACTAATTGACCTACAGAAAGAACAAGTCGATTCAACCTTTCCCAGCAACCTCCACAATACTGGCATTATAAAATGCATATAATAGACTGTTCCCGCCACAGGTTTGCATCAATTTAGCTGATATGAGGAGCCAAAAATCACTGGGACTGTTATACTTTTAGCAGAAATTTGATCCCATACTTTAATGCGTCTTAACAAGTTGATAAACTGAATTAACCACACTGTGTTGCCAGGTATTGTTAGAATTCAAACAACTAGTGAGCAACACCACTTCATATTACTAATGCAGGGCCAGACGGAATCTGCGGACATTTTGTGCTATTTCTGCGGAGTATTTTGTTAAAAATCTGCGGATTTATGCGGAATGATTTTAGGAGTATCATAACTAAAAAATTAAAGTATAAAATAAAAAGTAACACCTTTTTATTTTTTATTTAATGTTTACAATGCAAGTCCAATTAGATCCACTTTATTTGGTAAACAAAGCAAGTCTCTCATATAAAATCTCTTCTAAAACACAGAAAATAGTACTTTACAAACTGTATTGTAAAAAAAACATATGAATATTTTCATATTTATCAATATTTTTACTGAAATTAATTTGAAAACTGAATAAATATAAATTTACACACATTTAAACCAGTAAATAAACAGAATTAATGATGGGCTAAAAATCTGCGGAATTCTGCGCGAGCAGATTCCGTGTGGCCCTACTAATAAGATGCTAATATGAAATAAACATATTTTGAGATGCCTTAAAATATTAATATCGTAAACATGGGATATGAAATATGGTAAACAGCAGAGTAAAATCAACACACTTTAACACCACCCCAATATTTTTGGTAAGGATCAAACAGTTTACATGTTTCTGTCTGATAAATACTCAGTGAACACTATTATCCAAAGTCTAATTGACCTACAGGACGAACAAGTCGATTCAACCTTTCCCAGCGACCTGCACAATGCCGGCATTATAAAGTGCATATAATAGACTGTTCCCGCCACAGGTTTGTATCAATTTAGCCGATACGAGGAGCTGAAAATCAGCGCTCGCAGAGCTCAACTCAATCACTCGGAAAAAGACAATTATTCCGAGCTCTCTGGGCTGTGAAATTGCTGTTGAATCACCGTTAGCGCGCCGGTGTCATAATCACTGATAAGAGATGCGTGCTGGGATACCTGCCCTTCCCGTCAATTCAAAATGCAAATGCCGATCCGGATTTTACAGGGGTGATTTCTGGAGGGGGTCCGCAAGCAGATGTTGCTCAGCGTGAGCCGCCGCGGCCTCCGCCCCGTCACGGCTAACCAGCGAGACAAGAGTGATTGGCATTCGCAACCGACAAGCATCACGACGGTAATGAGTGTGTGTCCTTGAAGCTCGCCAGCCATTCTGTAGTTACCGCTCATTTGCATTTCAAGTTTGACGTGCTGGCAGAGGGGCATCAATAATGCTCCCAGCACACGCAATTCATCATAATGCACAATTCAACAGATGGGTAACTGTCGCACATCGCCTCCTGCAATTGTCAGCATTCCTCTACAGTATTTACGCCTCGCTCTCTCCGCACACTGTCTCCTTGGTAACGACGACAACTAGCGGCAATCGCTGACCCCTGGAGATTGCAGCGAAATACAGAGATCTCGCAAATAAAGCCGTGCTCCGGCAACAGAGGCACGGAGAGGACAGCCAGAGAATATTTAATATGCCAGGAGCATCAGCCGGGAGCGGGGAAAAAAGCGGAGCTCCTCTGAGGACGATGGATAAACAAAAGAGAACGTGCGGGGAAAGAGTCAGCGAGATAATGACTCTTGTGCACTTGTCCCGAGGCTAAAAGGACAGGAAGTTATCGCTCTTCGACACGGAGGCGGGACATCGGGACTTTCCTTTCGGTGCCTGGATGGTGACCGCGGGGCCCCGAGCTGTCGGCGTCTGATAAAGTGCATGCTGTAATGAGACTGCGGCACTTAATTAGCTGGCCAAACGCGCCTTTCTCCACTCGTCAAGACGATTCATCAAGGCCTGGAGCCACACCGAGATGTTATTGTTACTACAATAATAATTTCCCGACATAATGTCTGTTTCTTCCTCCAGTGAGCATAAATCCAGTGAAATGGTTCCCCCTCCTCTGAACTCCACTGGATTGATTCAATTTGGCTGTGGAGCTTTAACAATCATTCAGCTAAAGACTGTCTGTACTGAAGGAGAGCTTAGTAAGCAAACTGTCCGCAGATTGTGGCTGCAGCGGTACATACACTAAGCCTGCGGGAGGAAGAACGAGGGATGAGATTGTAAATTAACATAGTAAATGATATAAAAGCTGTATAAACGTTACTGATGTAATACTCACGGAATATTGATGTGTCCTGGGTGAAGAACACAATGGATGGTGACTTCGGAAAATGTAGTGGCTGTGTATATACTGTACACTCAAAATAATGATCACCGCATCTTGTTCAAACTGCTTATTTAAAATGAGCTGAATTAACACAATTCATGTCATTTCTTTGGCAAATTTCTGTTTTAGGTTCAGTCCACTTAAATTTGTAAACCATTGAGTTAACTTCAACGTTTTATGTTGGGACAACATGAAGGAATTGTGTCGGTCCATCTATTTGGTTAGGGGATTGGTAGATTTAAAAGATTGAATTTAAAGAGGGAAACGTTGACAATAAAAGTCATCTTAGGTGTTTAAGGTTAATGGAAAGACTTGTTAGAGTTTAATCGTCACTTTAGTTTGAAGATTTACATGTAATGTTTTGAGTTTTGAGATTACCACCTTGCAGAAGACCCCATGCTTTGGGGTGTTGGCAGCTTAATTATAGCAAAGTCAAGTAAAAGGAGGTCGAGCCTTCTCATTTATGGCTCCTAAACTCTGGAATAGCCTTCCTGATAATGTCTGAGGCTCAGACACACTCTCACAGTTCAACACTAGATTAAACACCTATCTCTTTAGTAAAGCATACACTCAATACATCACATAGCGGTATGATGCATGAATGTGCTCCACGCATCTCGTTTATATACACTATGAACAGCAGCTACGCTAATTATTCTCTTTGTTCTCTATCTCCACCTGGGGATACTCATCCCGAGGCCCCCAAAGACTATGCAGCGCCAAGGATGTGATCCAAGACCTGCGACGAGATGATCTCAAGGTGCTATAATCCTGGACCAGGCCGTATCCTGAGCAGCTGTTTGGTGCATGGCAGAGTAGCAAGCATGAGACTGATTCCTGTGACCCTCCAAGGACAGACGAGCCTCGAGTTCTCCAGCCTTCGGCACCTAGACTGCAGCTCTACACAAGGCGTCTGGCCATAAGAGAAATGGTCGTGTCCAACTGAGCCTGGGAGTTTTTTTAATTTTTCACTTTCGCCAATTGGTGAAGTTTTTCCTCGCCGCTGTCTTCACTGGCTCGCATGGTTCGGGACCTGTATAGCTGCGCATCGATGGATTCCTATTCAGTGTTTGGATTATCAGTAGTGAATATTAAACCACACTGAACTGAACTCCAACACTGAAAACTGGACTGACACTGTTTCAATTTACTATAACCTTCTATGTGAAGCTGCTTTGGCACAATCTACATTGTAAAAGCGCTATAGAAATAAAGGTCAATTGAATTGATTTGAATTAATTAGCAAAAATGCAGATTGTTGATTTGCTTAGTGAGCTATAACTGTCCTGAAGTTAGTTCTGAGATCAGTCTCAGCCGACTGTATATGTAATGCATAGTATATGCTTAAAATAGGCTCTTTTATTTTATTTAGGATAACATCAAATAAAACTAAGACTTTGAAATGTACGACACATAACAGACATGCACGATATTATCAGACTTTTGAGTTTAAGTTAAATAAAAATACAAATGTATTTAAACTTTTTATTGATAAAATCATGTTGGACCAACTCAACTGCATTTGTGCAAATATTTTATTTTTTAGTTGGTGCTAAACAAATTTATTGGATGGAAATCCTGCCCTCAATTAAATTGAGTTCATCCAATGAGTTTTTTTTTTTTTGAGTGTATAAGGTTATACTTTTACACTTCACTTATGAGTTGCTCATATCACAGTGCAATGCAATAGATAACATATTTTAGCCTTTAGCCTAGTTACGTTTGAAAAATAACTCACAACAGGCAAAATCCGCAATGTAGTCAGCGTTATTTTTTCAATTATTACAGATGTTTTAAAGGGTACCGATGAAAATCCTCTTTTGTAAGCTGTTTGGACAGAGCTGTGTGTAGTATAGTGTGTCCACAGTCATACTGGAGTTATATAAACACAATAAGTCTTTTTTTTTTATTTCCTGATGTTAAAATAGGATCCAAATTCCTCCCGACCGCAACGTGACGTGGGAGTGTGGTTTCCTCACCCACCATATTGATTAGTAAGCATGGGGCGATAACCGTTTTTAAGATATACCGCGGTTTGGAAAAGTCAAGGTTTTCAAACAGCCAAAATTTTCTGTAATACCGTCCCTAAGGTATCTGTAAAAAAAATATTTATGCTTTTTTCGTTTTTGTTTTTTAGGACAAGAGTATCTTTAGCAAAAAAAGATCTCCAAAGATGCCATTTTTAAATTGTAAAGACATCTGTGTTTGAAACAAATGAAGACAGCAGAAGTCAATGACTCTATTTCATTATCTAGCCTGGTTTACTACTCCAAAATATATTGAATGTTTCTCAAAATAAAACCAAACACTTAAAAAGAATATATTTTAGAGCAGCAATCACAATTATCATCAAACAGTGAAATCGTGATATTTTTATCCAAGGTTATCATACCGTCAGAATTTTATTTTTCAGAATATATTATCATATCAACAAGACAGGACATGCGCAATGCAACCGGGATGAAAAGATCTGTTCAGTGCTCTGTGATCATCAATGATCATCAAATGATCAAGAATGAGTTTTAAGGCTCGTACACACGGGGATGCTTTTCACTCAAATTTAGTTTTTCCAAGACGTTTTTCTGCATTCAAACAGACGATTTTAATAGGCGTTAAGCAGAGTGAACATGCAAAATCTCCCCCTGCCGTTAGATGGCGCTTAATGAAATTGCAAGCCATGAAATAAACGTGAAATGAAACTCACCTACCATCAATTTTTATTTGCTCCTCTCCAATTCTACTGACATTATTGTAGTTGCTGTTGGGTTTATCATGCAGCTCTTAGACACCAATGATAAAAGCAGCTGCACATTCATCTTGCCTCGGCGCATCTTCTTCTTCACTGAATGAAAGTGAAACTGTGTTTACCTTGACTGTTTTGCGCTTGAGCACCTCCAGGTGCTGTTTACTGTAACTTCAGCAGCTCCAGGCACGTGAGCAAAAGTGCTAATCTGATTGGTGGAGCAGTTTACCAGCATGTCAAAACATAAAAAAACAAGCATGAGGTGTTTTACGCTTTTAGTTTTGCACGTTAGTGTGCACGATCACATTGGCTGGCTTTGTTTAATCACGAGGCGTTAAACTTCCGACGAAAAATGCAACCAAAAAGCATCTCGTGTGTACGAGCCTTTACAGTCAATGCTCATTCTTACTGCAGTATTTCTCACAAACTTTACATGAGATCTGCTTCCCTCATGTTTGTCACTGTGCTGTTTATCCGAGGGCGAATATTGAGGCACACTGACAGGCATGTGGGACAGTGAGCGGGGAAAAAATAGCATTAAAGGAATAGGCAACAAAAACAGCTACATAGTGGTAAGAGCAGAAAATTTCAATATTCTGAAAGGTCTAATAAATCTAATGGGTGTTTTGAGCTGAAACTTTAGCGACACACTCTGGAGACACAGAAAACTTTTATTAAATCTTGAAAACGGGTAAAATAGGTGCCCTTTAAGGATTAAGGGTTAAGATTCATTTTGATATAATTGTCTAAAGACAATTATAAATTATACATTTATAGAAATGGTATATAAGTATTTCATTTCACTCACATGTGAATGGTTTGTGAGCACAATTAAGTGCACACAGCATGCCATAGTATCTAATAATTGTAGGAAATGATTCCAAAAGGCAACTGACTGTGTAAAGCCTCATAAAACAACACAAAAATACGATGAATATGCCGAGATCAGCGGCTAATCAGCTGGAATGACATGACGACAACCAGCAAGACCTAGTTGTCACTCAGGTGGCCACGCCCTTAATTATGCAGACTTAATACAAATGAAACAAATGAGTTATAAATAAATTCACCCCTCACAGTTCTCATGAAGGGTAATATTAGCTATATGAACCAAAACCATCTTTTGTACCAGGTTGTAAACATGTTTTATCAGCTGTAAAATTGGCCATTTTAACACCGGGGTCAATAGAAATCTGCTTTATTATGGAGCCAAGCCAGGAATTTCGATGAACTGCAGTTTTAGTTACTTCCGTATTAGCTTCACAAGGGAGATCGGGATATTGTCGCTTGATTAGGACGCAGAACACAATGCGCTGTAAAAAAATAAAATAAAATAAAAAAAGCATGTCAAATTGCACAAAAAAATATCTGCAAAACTGCGGGAACGTGAAAGGTTCCGCGTTATAGCGAGGGACCACTGTAATACATCTTAGAAAATTGACTATTGTTGCCACTTATTGCTATAATTCTTAAACCAAAAAACGTTTTCCAGCCAGTAACGTTACTTAATAATACTACTATGATGCTAATATTAAATTAAATATCTTTAAACAAGTTTCTGTCATCATTTACTCACCCTTTACTTGTTCCAAACCTTTTTTTAATCTGAGCATTCATTCATTCATTCATTTTCTTGTCGGCTTAGTCACTTGAATGAACCGCCAACTTATCCAGTAAATGTTTTACGCAGCGAATGCCCTTCCAGCTGCAACCCATCTCTGGGAAACATCCATACACACTCATTCACACACATACACTACGGACAATTTAGCCTACCCAATTCACCTATACTGCATGTCTTTGGACTTGTGGGGGAAACCGGAGCACCCGGAGGAAACCCACGCAAACACAGGGAGAACATGCAAACTCCACACAGAAATGCCAACTGACCCAGCCAAGGTTTGAACCAGCGACCTTCTTGCTGTGAGCCGACAGCACTACCTACTGCGCCACCGTGTCACCTAATCTGAGTATTAGTTAATGTAGCTATGGAAGACAGGTTTTCAATAGTTATAGTTTCTCATCATTCTTCAAAACATCTTCTTTTGTGTTCAGCGGGAGAAAGAAACTCAAAGGTTTGGAAGCACTTGAGGGAGAGCAAGTACTGAGTACATTTTTGATTCAATTTAGCTGTGGAGCTTTAACAATCATTCTCAACCTTCAGCTAAAGACTCTTTCCGTACAGAAGGAGAGCTTAGTAAGCAAACTGTCTCTGGAAAGTTCCCTGGCCGCGGCGGTACATGCGCTAACCCTGTGGGAGAGAGCGAGGATGAGATTGTAAATTAACAAGTGGATGCAAGAGAGGTTAGAAAATGAGAGAGAGCTGTGGCATCTTCACGCTAGCTCAGCAGGCCTGCGATTAGCGAGGGATTGTGAATCTCTGGCTCATCGCCACTGGACAAACATCTAATTAATGGCCATTAGAATCACAGCACACGCATCCTCTGAAAGAAAGAGAAACATCACGTCTAGAGTGCGAAATTAACCACAACTGCAAGAAAACAAAACGTGTGTACGGATAGATTGCTTCGACGAGATTCCAGCGGCAAGAAATTTGTCTGTCTGCACCATACGGGATATGACAGAAACATTTAAATACCACAGACATTCAGAGCACTGCTGACTAAATTTAATCTAACTAACACACATTAAAGCTCCTTAAAGGGTCTTGAAACACCAAAACACATTTTTTGAGCTGTTGACAGTCATATATGTGTCCCGCGCTGCTATAAACACTATTAGGACACATATATTTTGCTAAAGAGTGAAAATTGGTTGTTTTTGCGTTATTTCGAGCAAATTCGTTCTTCCGGTTTGAAACTAATTTTTGAAGCTGCGTCACGCCGATGAGATCCATGCGTGTATTCCAGCGTGGAGAGTGAACGTCTGTACCAGCCAGTGCATTGTGACGTCTCTGAGTGTGCGGCATTAAGTCATGAGAAAGACTTGGTTTGAACCAATCAGCGTGCTCTATTGTGTGTGCGGTGCAACTTCATTAATATGCACGATAGCTTCAAAGACTGTTTTTACCGGTTACAGTGTTTAGACGGCAGAGAGACGCCATGCTGTGTTGCCAAAACAAGTGGACGAAGAATTGTTTGGAGACACAGGTCGCCAGTGTTGTGTTTATGTGCTGCAACAAAAGTTTTGTTTTCATTTCCCGCTATAAGAGCCAGCTGGACTCACACGACACGTGCAAAAATGCGTCTGTACTAGCGCTGTCAAAATTAGCGCGTTAATGCACGCGATTAATTTGAAATACTTAACGTGTTAAAAAAATTAACGCATTTAACGCAGTGGCAGGTTTTTTTTTTCATTTCCTGTTGTGGCCGATGTGTGTTCAGGGCCGGCGCGTCCATAGAGGCAGAATAGTGAGCGAACCCCCCGTTCCTCACTTTAATCTGCGACACCTACCCCCTCCCTCCCGGTCGTCACGTTAATCCGCGAACCGGTCACTTTCTTTTTCACTTTGGGGTTGAGGGCGGCGTGACCACCGTTCGCCTAGAGCACCAGTTCAGCTTGCTCCGGCTCTGCGTGTGTTTAATGAGCAAAGGAATATGGATAAAGGATAATATGGATCACGTAAATGTACTCAGGGAAAGTGCCAGATGATGTCGCAAGCTGTCAAAGACAGCCCATTCCGCCTTGATTTCAAGCACCCTCAAATGTTTCATTAAGTGTGACGTGTTTCCCCCTACTACTTTAGTAAAGCGTCTGCTTCACGTTGCTGTATCAGAATCCTGAGAAATACAGCCATACTTTAAGAACCGTAGTCGTGCGTGGTGATGATCTGAAGGGAGTGCGCTGTACTGCGCTCTCGCTCTCTCTCTCTCTCTCTCTGTCTGAGTGTGTGTGTGAGTGTGTGTGTGTGCGTGCGTGTTGTCACTCGATAATGTCAACAGACTGGACTGTCTTAGCAACTGACTAAATGTTAAGGAGGACTAAGCAAAATTGTTTCTACTTTATAATTAATGTTCTCAACTCGCAAAACAACTTTACAATGAATACAATTGTTTCTATTTAATACTTTATTATTTTTCTTCCAATTTCCATATTTGCAATGCCTGTATTTTGGATTTTTTTGTAGTTCACTTAGAATCCAACATGGAAATAATTTTTGTTTGTTATTGGCATTGATTGTTTTAAAATTCAAATGGCACTTACATGCCTGTGTTTTTATTTCTGTAATAAATACGGCTTTTCATGATTAATCATGACTAATCACAAACAAAAGTGTGATTAATTAGTACATTTTTTTAATAAGTTGACAGCCCTAGTTTGTACGGAACTTTTTTTTCCACTCGAGAGCTTTTCACATCTGGAAATGGTGAAATCTGGATTTGCCGCTCGTCTCGTTTTAAAAACACACGGCTCCAGTTCATGTTGATTGTCCCGTCTCTACAGATTTGGTAAGTAAGCGATCAATGCTCTTTGTTTGTTTATTCAGATGGCGAAGTTAGTTCGTATCTTCAGCAGTACTCTTTCAGTGTTTAAAGACAGACCTTAGAGTGATTAGAACTGTTACTGAGTTTACAGTATGTTAACATCAGTACAATATTATAGACTGAAAGATCCGCTGTAGATGCTGCTCTCCGAGTGTAAACATGTAAACACCGTAGTCTACACACACGGCTTTCTGATGCTACAAGTGCATCTAAGTTACTAAGAAATGCAGAGGGTTTTTATTTCTCTCATACGCCGCGCGGTATCAAACACTCCGTTAAAACCACACTCTTAGCAGTTTCTCGCATCTCATTTGTCACAGAGGACATGCAGCAAATGTTCCTGAATAAAAGTGAAAGTGCCAAACTGCATTTAAAGTCAACAAATTAAGAATGGGGCTAATAATTCGATGACTGATGTCCATGTAATCACAGTCACTGTCTTTCTCCCCTGTGTCTGTGTTTGTTTTGCCTGTTTGAAAATGAGCGCGTGCCCAAATGGAAACTCCCATTTTTATGCAAAAACTTCCCTCTTTCCCTCCCCCGACACTCCCACCTAAACAGAGCTGGACACACCCACTTTCCTGAGCTTTTCCAAACTAGAGGTGTGAAAACACCCCGCTGAGACAGGGGGGTTTCGTGGCCCTTTAAAATTAGTAAAAGCACATGCTGAGTAACTGATCATGTCGTCACAGTTATAACTTTAAGCTGTATGTTATCTAAGATCTGAGGTGAACTATCTGCTGGCGCTCTCAGTATGGAAACAAACGGAATGTAAAATGTTACTCAAACTCACACTGGTGACATTTGACACAGAATAAAGCCCATAATCAATAGCTAGTGACGTTAATCGAATAATGTGCTATAACATGTAAAACAAACTCATGAAAGAAACATTCAAAAAGCAGCTCATGTAAGCACCTACATATTATCGTCTTATTCAGATTTAGGCAAAGAATTCGATTACTGATGTCCATGTAAACGTAGTCACTGTAGGTAGTTTTATAATTCATTTTAAATTCACTTGCAGCATTCGTAATGCTTCAAGGGATGTTGTTCTTTGCATTATTAAAGGTGTTGGGTTCTCCGTCTTGAATCTTTGTCTTTTTATATTATACTATTGTCATATATTATTATTGTCATACACTTCAAGGTGTGTAATGTTTTGATGGTCTTTGTAACCAACAAAGACTTTTAAAATCCCTTTGAGAAAAATGAACGGAAAAATACTTAAAGCTGCTGAAAAGTGGGAATGTGGGAGTTTTCCTTGAGAGTTTTTGCATGTCTATTAAGAAGTAAAACATTTAATTAAGTCAGAAATGGCAGCGGTGACACATTCTCACTAAAATAAGACAAACCAAATTAGACTAGCGCTAATATATGACACTGTCAGTGACACAATGGCGTCTTTGACACACGATCCAAGCAGCAGCAGCGAGAGGAAAAAAAACGAGCAGGTTTCGAAAGTGAATCCTGCAGCCCGAATCCATATAAAGAGACCTGAATGATGAGATGATAAACAAAAGGCTGAAAAGATAAAAAAAAAGACGCAAGCCTCTGCTTAATCAGCTGTCTGCAGGAATGGAGTCGTAAACGCAACATTTTCCTAAATTATGCCCCTGCACAAGAGTTGTTCAGCGCCTCGATTGCTCTAATGAGACATTAAGTCTAGTGTAGAGCGACCGACGGTTTCTCGTAAACAAAAAGCGGCGGCGAGTAAAGAAACGCACAAACTTTAATTACAAGATTGAAGTTGTACAGACACCAAATATCTATCATTAAAAAAAAACAACAAACAAAACATGTAATCTGGAAGAATCGTTACATTTGATGCGTTCCTGCATTCAGGATGAAGACTGGATGTTTGTTTTCGACATCTAGTCGTCAGCAGGAATGCAGGAAAAAAAACCTACGTCCGACTCCAACTGGACTAGAAGTTTTCAAGTAGCTCCATAATCCTCTTCTGCTCGCTTTCCTTAAACTCCTCGCTCTTGCCGTCGCCAATGTTTTCCGCATATTCTGAAAAGACGAGAAACAGGGTGTTTAGTCATTTGGATGGATTTCATGAACACCGAGAAGCCCTGCCAAGAAACCCTTCCTAATGCTGTCTCAAAGGAAAGGCGGCATACTTGAATCCGGAAAAAAATAAAAAATAAATAAAAATCAAAGAGAGAATTTGTATCCCTGAAAGTATTTTAAAAAAATTTGTCACACATCCCTCGACTGCCCACCAGAGTCTATTTTCAGACCTCCTCCTCCTGAAAAGGGAGGCTTTAGAAAAGCTGAAGTCTGCAGTTCAGGGTTTGAGGTGCAGGGATTTAAGTAGCGCCATCTTTAAACGGGCAAACAGCTTTAAGAGCCGTTTGATGTGTGGCTTTGAGAGCGTGTCCCTCAGTCTGATCAAATCTGCCGTTGTGTGATTGAGGTCTGGCTATTTCGGGACACTCCGGTTTCTTGTAACCTGCAGCGAGCTGGAACGCTGCCCGAGAACTCAAAAGGGTCACAGACGTTACAATAAAAGGCAACATATGCTCAGAACGAGACTTTTATGAGTGCTCTGGACCAAAGAGATCGAGGACATTTACAACACTTCAGCAATTTACACAGATTGAGCTTGAGAGGATCTTATTGATTTACCTGAAAATCTCTTCCACTAAAGCTCTGGGATGACATTAGCATCTGCATTGAGATGGGGGAAAATGCTCGTGGATATTTTGAGCCAAGTTTTGCATCACTGCTGGCGGACGACACTGCTTCATGGCCACTTTGAAAATGCTGAATGAGATTTTACAATCAATCAAACATCATTATGGAATTTAATTTAGAATTTATTTTAACCTTTTTATGCTTGCACATCATACAGGCCTGTCAGAGCGATGGCAAAAAACCTTATGAGAAATAGTTTGTGTGTCATCATCATTCTGCATTGATGCTGGGATTTTTAAAATGCAATGCTATTCTAACTCGAAGCACCATCCTGCTGTTAAACTAGAGCGCCTTCTGCTGTTAAACATTAGACTAGAGCACTGCTTTAGAAAGATAGGGTAGAGAGCAATCTGCAGTTAAAAACTAGCCTAGAGCGCCGTCTGCTGTTGAAAACTAGCATAGAGCGCCATCTGCTGTTGAAAACTAGCCTAGAGCGCCGTCTGCTGTTGAAAACCATCCTAGAGCGCCCTCTGCTGTTGAAAACTAGCTTAGAGCACCATCTGCTG
>CAIGQQ010030629.1:1064183-1077866 GCA_903798035.1 Danio albolineatus
CAATATATAGATGGAAGGATGGACCAATAGAGCAATATATAGATGGATGAATGGACCAATAGAGCAATATATAGATGGATGGACCAATAGAGCAATATATAGATGGAAGGATGGACCAATAGAGCAATGGATGGATGGATGGATGAAACGACAACAATAAAACAAATGACAGATGGATGCAACAACACATTTCTCAATAATTAATAGCTAAATGAGTAACAATGGATGGATGGATAGAAGGATAAAATGACAATTGATAGATTGATGGAAAAAAGGATGGATGGACAGATGGGTCTATGGAATGACACAATGTATCAATGGATGGATAAACGGATGGAACAATAGATATAATGATGGATGGAGGGAATGACAGAACAATAGAACAAATGATGAATGGATGATATATGGAAGAAACAATAGAAAGAATGATTGGTGAAATGAAATGATGGATGAAATGAAAGTAGAATGGAGTGATGGAACAATAGATGTTAGTAAGTGAAAGATGGAACGGTGGCTGGATGGAAGCAATGGCAGGACAACAGAACAATGAACAGAAACACAACTAAATAGTAAATAAAGAACAATAGATAGTTCACACAATGTTCCTCCAGTGCAGAAAGATACACAGGGCGACATTTCCATCAGGTAAACAAGCATGCCGACAGTAAAACCGCAGAACAAACACAACCCGTCTAATTTGTGGTGTAACATTTGTTTTCATTTCCCTGTGATTTTGTTTAATGCGCTGTAAGCACATTTGCAGGAGTGTGAGACCTGCGGGCAGCGAGCCTGGCACTCGGACGCGGGTCTGACACGGGCACAGCTGCTGCAGAGGGCAGGTGAAAATTTCAATTTCTCAGAGCCGTCGCAGCGGCACAGAGCAGCTGCTGAGAGAGAGAAAGAGGGAGAGATCACACTCCTTCAGCCGCTCTGAGAGATATGGAGGTCCAACACACAGCAGACCATCATTGACCACTGGCAAACCTGCCAAACCACTGCCCAGAGATTCACAAAGTCTGGATTACACCATTCCTTTTCACATTTCTGGGTTTTCACATGATAGAGATCAGTTTGTGGAGTCATGGGCGTGCTGGTCTGAATAGGAGGTGTGTTAAGGCGCAGTGTTTTGCCCTCAAGTGAATTTTTTTCTATTTCAAATATTCCCCAAATGATTATGGTTTAATAGTTATGGATTAATGTTTAAAAGAGCAAAGCATTTTACACAGTATTTCCTTTAATATTCTTTCTTCTGGAGAAAGTTTTATTTGTTTTATTTCAGCTAGAATAAAAGCAGTTCTTAATTCTTTGATAGGTCAATATTATTAACCCCCTTAAACAATATATGAAGAGTTTGGTTGCAAAACACGATAAACGACATTTTTTGACATTTGGATTTTATGATTCACCCTTATCTATGTGTGAATTGCTGCCATTAACACAATTTAAGAATGAACATTTTAGGCCGACTACAAAATGTATTTTTTCACAAACGCGATATCCACCAGACCAGTTTCTTTACAAAATGCGATATAACAGTTATAGAACTGTTATATATAGAACAGTATATGCGCGAGCTCAGCATCCCCTGAGGAGAGTCACCGCCGGCAAAGTGCTCCGGGTTTTCTCATTTATTTAATATCAAAACAAAAAAACCCGTTTTTAAAAAGAGGATTCACTAGGTTAACTAAAAACGTTTACCATTTAATTGTTTCTACTGTCGGCGAGCTGTCAGTCACAGGCTACGTCCGTCTGTCAGTCAGAGAATCAAAGGTTCAGAGTCGAGCTAACCTCATGCATTTTGATGACGGATTGGAGCCGGTCATTCCAGCTGCATAATAATAATGATAATAATAATAATAATAACATTATTATTATTAATACAGTGAAATAAGTCCTTAAACATGACAGGACGAGGCGAGCTTGTGTCTGCAGACTCGGTGCAACAGGAACTGCGCCATCGCGGCTCCGCCCGTTCTGATCATACAGGTTTGGTTTTCAGCAGCGGAGTTCAGGAGCCTCCACTCTTTCTGTAACGAGCTACAAGTCGTTTATTTAACTAACTTAATCTTACTTATCTATATTATAACTAATCACAATTAGTCTGAAGCTGTTTAAGAATGGTTGAAACGATAAACATCCTGCAGTTAGTTTGCTCTGACAGTATATACTTTTACAGTATATGCATTGCTATGTTCTGTTCTTTAACCTAATTAACCAAGTTAAGCCTTTAAAGGTCACTTTAAGCTGAATACTAGAGTCTTGAAGACTATCTAGTCAAATATAATGTATTTTCAACAATTTTCAATAATCTTTTAAACATCAGGTTGCTTCAAAAGACAAAAGATGATGCATGAATCTATAACAAACGGAGAGATAAAAGTAAGAGAGAGAGAGCACAAGTGAGAAAACAGAAAGATCATACAAGTGAGAGAGCAAAGAGAGAGAGAGAGAGAGAGAGAGCTGTCAAGACTTAATCAAGGTGCTGTGGGCTGAAGAGTGGGCGAAGCCAATGAGTAACATCACTCAAGAGAAAGAGAGAGAGAGAGCGGGTGGAGGAGAAAGAAAGAGGGAAAGAGTGCACAGAAACCCTTCATGAGCTCCTGGCCTGCAGAAAGCAATCCTCCTGATACTGCACTTACTGCTGAGTGAACTTATCGAGAACACTAAAGACCGATAAACGTCTGCGAGTCTTCATCCATCCATCCACCTGTTCACACTGACTTCACTAGACTGTTTAGGACAAAAACGCTCTGTTCAGACTATATGAGGAGCAGGGCTGGAAGTCCTATTGTATTCCCACAATAAGATACACCTCGATTTTAAACCTACTGCAGTATTTTCTACAGTACAAAACTGTTCGCTTTTCTGATTTCTGTATAAAGCTCAATTATGCTCAATTGGTGCCGGGACACACAAGAAATCTATTATTTTTATTTTATTTATTATCCGAGTCTGAAGGAGCTTTTATTTTGAAAAGTGTTTTATTTTGATGAAATGACCGTATTCTCTCGGTTATATCTCAGTCACTTGAGCGCCCAAAGTTAACCCACAAGCAGCAAAATGAGTAAGGAAAAATCTTTGGAAATTTTCTTTACTAAGGGGAGAAGGTGCATTGAAGGACCCACAAACTGCCGAGGAGTGGATCCATAATTCATCTGTCAACAAATCAGGTGAATCCACCATGTCTGTGCAAGAAGATCAACTGCTGGAGATCGCAAATTATGGTGGGCCGTTTGCATATCGTAACTTTTCTAGAGTTCATGCAAGTTCATTATTTCCAATGGAGGTGCGCGGCATGTGCACGCAAGCAGAGTGACGCGTTCGCGCCTTCCAGATGCACCCAATTGAAGGAATCTTGCAAGCTCTCCACGACTCGCGTGACAAGAACTGATTGATCAGCTTCAGCTTGTATGAAATATACACATTTTGGTAGACTAATTATCTCAGACAAACACCCAAACACTGCAGCGCTGTGTCATTTTTCTCTATAAATAAAACTTGTATAAGTGTGGCAGCAATGTTGATGGTTGCCTAGCAACCACCGCCCAAATCAATCTCCAACCACCTGCCTACCCTGTGCGTAGTAATATTGACAAAGCGCTAATCAGTCCATGGAGATAAAAAGGTTGAGGACCAATGGTTTAAATGATTCATCAATTTGTTCAGATCTTTTGCCTGTTCGTATCGACGTCGACACAAAACAATACCAAATATGAAGTGCTGGATCTGGTAAAACGTGAACGCGCCTTTCCCTTCAAACACTAGTGGAGTGTAGGTGTGTGTGAGATTGATCATGACTGAAGATGAGTGAACACTAAAAAATAAACGTTCTGGTGATTAATGGAATAATCTACCTGCAACTGGGAATTCACCAGCCGTTTGTTAAAGGAAGAACCAGAAAAGACTATCAGTAAGCTTATCAGTACAGAGTTCATGGACCAGTTTCTTCCTCTAAGTAAAGCCTTCTAAAGCCACGATAAAAAACGATTTCTTTACAGATTTAAATAAGTGTGAGCTCGCAATCCTCTGTCGTTTGTCATTGCTATGGCCTCCGTCAGCTGTTCCTACACACGCGTGGCGGTTTGGAAACAAATTAATCTCTGAACAAATCATATGAGAGTCACTGGGATAATTAGGTAAAAAATAAATGCATATTATAAGAGAATATATATGTTTTTTGACCCTGCATGCAGATCAGCCTGTTGTTGGAGACCCTCAAAACCAAAATATGACCGTTTTTGATGCATAATAGATATATTCTTTAAAGTATGCTGTGTATAAAACACAACCGTTGTTACAATCTTTGGTGAGTAGATAAGGGGCCATTACTACAGATAAAGCTTTCTCCATTCATATGTGCCACTTTATGTGGTCTATATCCACCTATTTTATGCGCATTATATAATAATAATAATAATAATAATTCCTTACATTTATATAGCGCTTTTCTGGGCACTCAAAGCGCTTTACACAATGGGGGGATCTCCTCATCCACCACCAGTGTGCAGCATCCACCTGGATGACGCGACGGCAGCCATTTTGCGCCAGACCGCACACCACACACCAGCTGATTGGTGGAGAGGAGACAGAGTGATAAAGCCAATTAGGATATGGGGATGGTTAGGAGGCCAAGATGGACAGAGGCCAGAGGGCAGATTTGGCCAGGATGCCGGGGTTAAACCCCTACTCTTTTATGAAGAACATCCTGGGATTTTTAACGACCACAGAGAGTCGGGACCTCAGTTTAACGTCTCATCCGAAAGACGGCGCTCACTGAGCAGTATAGAGTCCCCTTCACTTTACTGGGGCATTAGGGCCCACACAGACCGCAGGTTGGGTGCCCCCTGCTGGCCTCACTAACACCACTTCCGGCAGCAACCCAGCTTTCCCATGTGGTCTCCCATCCAGGTACTGACCGGGCGCAGCCCTGCTTAGCTTCAGTGGGCGACCATGTGAGAGTTGCAGAGAGCTAGCTGCCGAGCTTGCATAGACCACTGTGAGGTACTTAAACAAAAACAACGGTCCTAACGTATTTTCTGTTTTACATTTTTCATTTCTAAAGCTTCCAAGAATCCAAAAAAGTCCACATATTGAGAAATAATGGTATGAGAGCCGTTTTAACATTAAGATACGATTGAATTCTCTCTTGTTACATCACCACATTGACATAAAAAATGCTTAATGAAAACAGAAAGATGTGCGTACATTTAGGAATGTGTGTTTAAAAATGAGCATGCATTTTAAGAATGTGCATAGTGTATTGAATTTTTGTATATACTTTGTCAAAAAATGCATATTATTATTATGGTCGACTGCTCAGATACCTTCAGTCAATATCAATAGAGTCAGGCAACCAGACTTCTACCACTGGAAAAATAAACCAATGATTTACATCAAAGATCTGAGGTGTTTTGGTGCATTTGGTCCTCCTCCTGGATTTTTCTACTCAATGATTTGGTACTCAATGATGTTTTTGTCTTTGCTTTGAAGCATCTGTATGCATTTGTTAGAATGTGAAAAAAACTGCTGTACTTGTTACGAGACACCAGTATCACTGTTGTTCTGTTGAAGAATAAATACAAACTTGTAAAAAAGAAAAGAAAAAAAAAACGTATAAAAAAAGAAAAGAAAAAAAATGCATAAAAAAACGTGAGTAACTTTTAATCTGATCAGAAAAATGCACATAAACTATGATGGAAACACATTTACCAGATAAAAAAGCTTCAAAAAGTCATGCGAGCTGATCAGATAAAAATGTGTTTCAGAGACGCATCAATGGATAAACCAACATATCCAGCAGATCGTAAAAGACCTGAAATGTTGTTCTGCTAGTTGTAAAAGGCCTCAGCCGTCAGTCTTCAGTATTCTTCTTCTTCTTCTTCTATTATTATTCACTCCAGAACTGAGCATCTGTCTGCCAATGAGCATCTCACGCCTCCAAAAGCCACCACTTTTACCGCGTTCATTGCGTTTCGTCTTCTGAGGCTCATTTATTACAGAAGAAAAAACACAACAGTGGTGAATCCCAACGCACCAAACTACACTTCTCTGACTGATATTTGCTCCATTTTAGCAGGAAGTGTTGATTTCGTCCCTCTGACTTATTAGATATAAACCCTGCTTTATTCTCAGATGTTTTATGCAGCATTTCTAATTCGCATGTTTGGATGGAAACATATCATGGATGATCTCACCTCTCATTATATGCCGGACTACTTTGACGGATCCTCCTCTGAGATTGAGGATCTGATGGACCCTCTGCTGTAACTGCAGGTAAAACAGACGGCTCAGCATTAAAGCGTTGGTCTTTAGCTGAATGAAATGAAGCAGGTGACGAGTACTCTACCTGAGGAACTCCAGCGGCACAGATCTCCACCATGATATAACAGAGTAGCTGAAGAACGAAGAGTCCAGCGTCCAGACGCCGCAGGTAAAACTCATCGTCCATCGCATCATCTAGGATCTCACCGCGCCGCACCATATCCTGAGACACAAAGCATAAAGTACACATGAAATCAAAACTAACCATGTTTGTTAGCTTATATTACTAGTTTTGTGGTGAACAATTCATCTGTGCATGTCATCAAGGAAATAAGGCATAGTTTGCCCTAGGGCTGAGCGAAATTATCATGATAACATGTTTCATATCATTCAGTATTGATAATTCTTGAATATTTTTAACAATGCATTTAGGAAAATTAGGATTTTCTTTTTTATTTAAAGACTTTATTTTAATTTACCAACATTACTAAACCAAAACGTTTTAATGGTCAAAAACAAAAATGTTCAAACTAAATATCTGATCTCCATTGTCAATAAAGCTCAACAAAGGCTGTACTTTCTTCGTCAGCTGAGGAAGTTCAACCTCCCAAAGGAGCTTCTGAAACACTTCTACACCTCCATCATTGAATCAGTCATCTGCACTTCAATAACTGTCTGGTTTAGCTCAGCTACCAAATCTGACCTTTGAAGACTACGTCGAATAGTTGGGACTGCTGAGCGAATCATTGGTACAACCCTCCCTACTCTCCAAGAACGGTACTTATCCAGAGTGAGCAGAAGGGCTGCCAAAATCACTCTGGACCCCTCACACCCAGCACACTGCCTCTTTGAACTGTTACCTTCTGGTGGACGCTACAGAGCACTGCGCACCAGAACAGCCCGACACAGAAACAGTTTCTTCCCTCAGGTGATCCCTCTCATGAACACTTGATGATAACAATCGTGGAACCAACACCACTACTTGCAATACACTTCTTACACACACATACACTTATTTAACAACACACTTTACATGCCAATTTGCACATAACAGCTGCACATATATTGTTGTATATAGTAATACACCTGTACATACACTTGTCCATCTGTATATTTGCATTTAACACTTACTTCTGTTTTTTTAATATATTTATTATCTGTTTTTGTTCTGTCTCTTTAATTCTGTCACCAAAACAAACTCCTCGTATGTGTGAACATACCTGGCAATAAAGCTCTTTCTGATTCTGATCTCTTTATAATAAAATAAGTGTTAAAGAGACTCTTAAACTTGATGAGTAAAATGTTACAAAGTGTGTGCAATGGTAAAGTGTAAACGCTGAACATTCATTCATTCATTTTCTATTCGACTTAATTGCTTTATGAATCAGGGGTCGCCACAGCGGAATGAACCACCAACTTATCCAGAATATGTTTTACTCAGCGGATGCAGTTTCAGCTGCAACCCAACACTGGGAAACACCCATACACACTCGTTCACACACATACACTACGAACAATTTAGCTTACCCAATTCCCCAATACCACATGTCTTTGGACTTGTGGGGGGAACCGGAGCACCCGGGGGAAACCCACGCCAACACAGGGAGAACATGCAAACTCCACACAGAAATGCCAACTGACCCAGCCGAGGCTCAAACTAGTGACCTTCTTGCTGTGAGGTGATCGTGTTACTATATCTGATCTCTTTAAAATAAATCATATTTATATCTTAAAAATAATCACATTAAAATCGGAGTATTGGTGTATTCCACGCACCCTCAAATGCTTCATTCCGCCATACACACAACTTTCATAAAGCGTCTGCTTCACGCTGTAGTGTCAGAATCCTTCTGACATTGCACGTCACTTCACCTACAATTTATTCATCCTTTTTGTTAATTTGGTAGATAACCGAAAAACGAAAATAAAATATATTGTGTTCAAAGGGAAAAATAAAGGTTTTGTTTTTTAGCCCGACATTTAAAAAGAGCATATTTTAGAGCAGTATACACAATACCATCATACCGTGAAACAGTGATATTTTTATCCAAGGATATCATACTGTCAGAATCTTATACCGGCCCATGCCTAGTCATTATCATGCAGCCCTACTAAAAGCATAACAAAAACGCATGCTGATTCACGAATAACACCCCCCATGCAGTGATGTAAATAGTTCAGCATCTCCAGCATGTTCAGGCTCTGGATAATAACACTGGATTCTCAGATCGCTTTTAAAAAGCTGAATTTCCATCGATATTTTTCCAGCACCTGCAGTCGAAATCTAAAGGGACAAAGACGTGTGGCATTTGTTGAGCAGCATAATTGCGGCAATTGACACTGGCCGCTCTCCAGGGGATTGAAATCTTTTGGAGCATAAAAACGCTGGCATGCGCGCGTGTGAAAAGGCTGGCCGACACAAAAGAAAGAGAGCTGCAAAAACGCCAGCGAGTGGTCACGGCTTGCTGAAGAAACATTAGCTCAGATCGCCAGCACGGTCACGTTTACATCTGGACAAAAAAAGCATTCAGATGTGCTGCAGCCAAACCTAAAATCTGCATCCACAATTTATGCCATATTCTGAGGACAGGAGGTGACTTTCACCATTAAAAGGGGATTTGTGATTATTTTGGAGCAGCATGAAGGTCAAGTTCACCTTTCAGACCTTCATCTCAAAGGTGTTTCCTGTTTTAAATCGATCATCATTTTGCTATGAGTGCAGTAGGCTTTCCTGTGCAGACTGCAAGGTCACGAATTTGACTCTAGAATATAATGCATGCACTCAATGCAATATCAATGCACAGGATGAAAGTGTTGTATGCAGTATGACTGGGATGGGGTGGCATGGTGGCTGAATGGTTAGCACCGTGGCCTCACAGCAAGAAGGTCGCTGGTTTGAGTACCGGCTGGGTCAGTTCTCCAGAACTGGGTTTCGGCTGGAAGAGTTTCCGCAGAATAAAACATATGCTGGAATAGTTGGTGGTCCATTCTACTGTGGCAACTTCTGATGAATTAGGGACTAAGCCGAAGGAAAATGGATGAATTAATGAGTATGATGATCATTCATTCATTCATTCATACGTACATACATAGGAGCTAAAATTAGCATTTTTTTTACTATTGATCATCAGTTGCAGTGCAAAAAAATTGTATTACCTCGCTTTTATAGAAAATATGCTATAGTGTGCGTGTGTTGATATAGACGAGAAAAATCTAAATAAATAGCTCAGACTTAAGTTCACAGTAAGTGTATTTCTGCACACACACTATAATCTGCTTATTTACTCCACTGAACTCCATATAAAAGACAGAAACTTGTTAGCACAGGGCTATCTAAAGGGTTAATGCTGCCAACTGATGATCACCAGTAAAAATGACACCTTGTCCCTCTTCCCAACACTGAAATCCAGCAACAATCAAGAACGCATGATTATATGCTGTCATGGGTTTACAATCAAAAAATGTGATTATAATGGAAGTCAATGGGGCAAAAACAGCCCCCAACATAATGAAAGGGGAGTCAATTTGAACAATAAACAAAGATGAATAAAGCCAATATTAATAGTGTGAGCCGATCAATCCGTAAACTACAGTGCTCCTGAATCATCTTAATATATTTTAAGAATGAATGTAACATTGATTTGAACATTGACACCCCAACATGACGTTCATTATGGCTGTGTGCCGTATTTCAGTCTTGTGCATGTGTTATCGGAGGCTCGTTACAGCGGTACAGCCTTCGGCAACTCAATTACATCACTGCAAATAACAAGCGGCATCACCTCGGGGGAAAGAACGGAGTGATTTTTAGTCACTTCCTGTTGGAGAACCGCAGGCTGGCACAGGTGTTAATATGACAGGCAGAACAAAGCGGCGCCGGGACCTGTGATTGAGTCTCACGGGACGCGCACAGACTAAATTAATCCCAGCACACCCTGCCAGCACTTCCTCCGCCGATGCTTTTGAGATTTCCATGACTCTGCGGCAAACAAAAAAAAGCAGATCTAAAGGCGGAGGGGGTTTTTATGGGGGTCCGTGTTTAGGAAATGCAATTCGCTGAGAATTTGTAGCTGTCATTAGGCAGTAAAAGCAGGCGAGACAGGTTCGCATGCGCTGACAGCACTCCGAGGCGTTTTTAAACAAGGGCTCCGCTACGGGTGATATACTTTTATAGCAGCCCGAGGAAGCGGAGAGAACGCGGATCCATCTGGAGGGAGAGAGAGGAAACAAGAGCAGACATTTCCACACTCATATTCCTGTCACTGCTTCTGAAAGACGATTTATAGAGCTCTGAAGAAGATGCAGAGGAGAGAGGGAGAGAGAGATGGGTGGATGGCAAACACACACACACACACACACATGTATATAATCACACTCAGACCCACACATGCAAATGCAGTAGGTACACACGTGTAGAAATATCCTTATAGACACACACATATACACTCACTGGCCACTTTATTAGGTACACCTGTCCTACTGCTCGTTAGCGCAAATTTCTAATCAGCTAATAACATGGCAGCAACTCAATGCGTTTAGGCATGTAGAGGTCAAGACGATCTGCTGCAGTTCAAACCGAGCATCAGAATAGGGAAGAAAGGGGATTTAAGTGACTCTGAATGTGGCATGGTTGTTGGTGCCAGACAGACTGGTCTGAGTATTTCAGAAACTGCTGATCTACTGGGATTTTCCTGCACAACCATCTCTAGGGTTTACAGAGAATGGTCCGACAAAGAGGAAATATCAAGATGGCCAAAATGGTTCCAGCTGATAGAAAGGCAACAGTAACTCAAATAACCACTCGATACAACCGAGGTCTGCAGAAGAGCATCTCTGAACGCACAACACGTCCAACCTTGAGGCGGATGGGCTACAGCAGCAGAAGACCACACCGGGTGCCGCTCCTGTCAGCTAAGAACAGGAAACTGAGGCTACAATTCACACAGGCTCACCAACACTGGACAGTAGAAGATTGGAGAAACGTTGCCTGGTCTGATGAGTCTCCGTTTCTGCTGCCACATTCGGATGGTCGAGGCAGAATTTGGCCTCTTTAGCATGAAGAGGCCAACAACAAGCGAACTAGCGGACACTAAACCAGGCTTAAATGGTGTGGGGGATATTTTCTTGGCACACTTTGGGTCCCTCAATCCAATAGAGCACCTTTGGGATGTGGTGGAACGGGAGATTCGCATCATGGATGTGCAGCCGACAAATGTGCAGCAACTGCGTGATGCTATCATGTCAATATGGAGCAAAATCTCTGGAATATTTCCAGTACCTTGTTGAATCTATGCCACGAGGGATTAAGGCAGTTCTGAAGGCATAAGGGGGTCCAACCAGGTACTAGTCAGGTGTACCTAATAAAGTGGCCGGTGAGTATATAGACACATGCGTAAAAACACACAAAAATAGAGAAATAGACATTCAAATACACAGATTCATATAAACATAAACACACCCATGTATACAGACACACACACATTCCTATAGATAGATACATATACACAGACACATTCATATACACACACATGCATAAAGACAGACACACACACATAGACACAAACACATAGAAACACCCGTATACAGACTAGGCATGGGACGATAACTGTTTTCAAGGTATACCGTGATTTGGAAAAGTCAAGGTTTTCATACCGCCAAAATTTTCTGCTATACTGTTTCTAAGGTATGAGTAAGATTTTTTTATTTATATTATTTTTGGGTTTTTTAGGTGTAACGTTTTTTGTTTTTTTTAAACAAATGAACACTGCAGAAGTCAATGATTCACCTGAATTACTCAGCCTGACATCTTTACTGCCCCAAAATACTTTAAATTTTTTATCTCTCAAAATAAAATATATTGTGCTCTAAGGGGGAAAAGGTTTTGTTTTTTTAGCCAGGCATTTAAAAATATATATATTTTATAGCAGTAAACACAATACATCATACCGTGAAACCGTGATATTTTTATCCAAGGTTATCATACCGTCAGAATCTTATACCGGCCCATGCCTAATACAGACACACTCTGACATAAACTCACATATAGACTGACTCGCAGACACACAGACAGACCACACACACATAGATACAGACACACATTCAGACATACACATGTAGAGATACACAGAAGCACACAAACACATAGAAACACCCACATACTGTACAGACGCACTCTGACATAAACACACATACAGTATAGACTGACACACACATAGATACAGATGCAGACACATATTCAGAAATACACATGTATAGACACACACTCAGACATTCACACACACACAAAATATGCCAAAACAACAAATGTTCTAGACGACAACATGTTAAAATGGTCATCAGCGCTCTTCAGAAGGAAGTTATCATCTTAAAGACGCCAAACGTTTGATCGACAACGTATTAAATGTGTTCAGAAGGAGCATCCAGACATTTCACAGCCAGCCAATCCTGACACATCCCTGAAAACATCTTAAACACACACACACACACACACATTAGGATGGATGAGAGACAGCCTGCAGGAGTTCACATCAGTGCCCAGATCACATCCACAACACACACACACAGGCCAATATCCCTCCGGCACACACACTTCTCTCAAGCACACGTACAGCCACACACTCTACAATCACACATGTGCACACTCACACACACAGAACACAGCGCACATTCACACTTACGCACACACATAAATGTTGGCTAATGCAATACAGTTACACAATATGGAATAATCATCCCGACCTGCCAATTATAATCAATAAACATCTGCCTTTAATCATGCGCATGTTAATTAACGCTGGCCGAGACCCCACATCTTATGTAAGAGTTACGCTTCTCACTCCTGATTGGACGAGGCATGATGGGAGAGGTCTAAAAAGCTTTGAAACACACACCTGCGAGTTCGGTTGTGTGTTAATGAGTCCTCATGTAATGCGTCACGCCAACATCTGCATCCACACTTGACAGAATAATCAAGATATATTTGATTAACAGGCAGTAATTAACCACAGTAGGAATACTGTGAGTGCGCGCCAATCAAACTAATGTTATTATTAGACATTATAGTGTTAGAAATATATATATATAATTAAATATGGCAGCATGGTGGCGCAGTGGGTAGCACATAAGGTCGCAGAAGGTCGCAGGTTCGAGTACCGGCTGGGTCAGTTGGCATTTCTGTGTGGAGTTAGCATGTTCTCACCATGTTGGCGTGGGTTTCCTCCAGGTGCTCCGGTTTCCATGCGCTAAAGGGGAATTGAATAAGCTAAATTGGCCGTAGTGTATGGATGTGCGAGGATGTATGGGTGTTTCCCAGTACTGGGTTGCAGCTGAAAGGGTATCCGCTGCGGGTTTCCTCCGAGTGCTCCGGTTTATATGCAATAATAATAATAATAATAATAATAATAATAATAATAATAATAATAA
>CAIGQQ010030629.1:1117421-1134586 GCA_903798035.1 Danio albolineatus
AACATTCATTCATTCATTTTCTTTTCGGCTTAGTCCCTTTATTAATCTGGGGTCGCCACAGCGGAATGAACCGCCAACTTATCCAGCATTTGTTTTACGCAGCGGATGCCCTTCCAGCCACAACCCATCTCTGGGAAACACATCCATACATTCTCATTCACACACATACACTACGGACAATTTAGCTTACCCAATTCACCTGTACTGCATGTCTTTGGACTGTGGGGGAAACCGGAGCACCCGGAGGAAACCCACGCAACCACGGGGAGAACATGCAAACTCCACACAGAAATGCCAACTGGCCCAGCCGGGGATCGAACCAGCGACCTTCTTGCTGTGAGGCGAACGTGCTAACCACTCGGCCACCGTGGCGCCCATATATATATGTAATATCTTTAAATAATATTTAATGAATATAAATATGAATAAACTTCCAGAGGAAAAATGGTCGGACATATGTAGATTTACATCAAAATGTACTAACTCACATAGGTGGAGAGAATTTGGATGGAAATGCCTAATAAGATTTTTCATCACGCCAAAACAAAGGGCAGACGCCACAGGAAGGGACACTAAGTGCTGGAGACTATGTGGGTCTCAGGAACCTAATCACTGGCACATTTTCTGGGAATGTCCAGTAATAAAACAATTTTGGGTAGAAGCACATGCAGTAATAGAAAACATACTTAATAGCACACTACCCTTTCAATTCATGGTTCTCTATTTTGGAGACTCTGATATCCAAATAAGTAAATCTGATAAATACTTACTTGATATTTTAATAATCGCAGCCAAAAAAAGCAGTTACAAGACACTGGTTACTTCCTGAACAACCCAAGAATGGCTAGAGATAGTATATAATAGGGCTGTGCGATAATACGATATTTAATCGTGGACGATAATAATTACTGCACGATCCACTTTTTCAGAAAAATCGTTGTATCGCCATACAGCATATAGTGCCGTGCTTCCGCGACATTCATTCTTCCATGACGGGGTGCCACACCTAAATTCATCCCGCCACGGCTACATTACTGCTTCATTCAAAACATTCACTCGTCTGTCGTTGTTTTGTTTTTTTTTATAGCGGGTTTTAATCACACCAAAACGTATTAAAAGGTAAGTGAATTATAACAGCGGCAACTTTTGTGTAACCATAGTAGTGCTTTGCGTCATTTGTTTAACCCTTTAAGGTGACATGCTGACGGACAGACTGGCTGACAGGGCTGCGCGATGCACGAGGGCAGCATACAGGCGCAGCTTTCAGTTACCATAAATATACTTTACAGATAAAGCTCTACGCTTCGGCATACAATGACTTTATCTTGCTGGAGTTTAAAGCTGCTTCACTTTACTTCAGGACGCATTAATGCCGCTCTGTAGGTTTATTGGAGACATTCGTAAATATTCATAGCAAATATTATAAATGTTGGAGACATATGTACGCATTACATAAACACACTGAATCACACTTCGGCAGCGTTTATTTGAGGGCGCGCAAGAAGTTGTGTGCACGAACAGAGGAAAAAGGCGCGCAAGCGAAGACCCGCATGCTCGTATTACTGTACATAAATGTGATCTCGCCCCATAAGACTGCGCTCACGACATTTGTCACTGAAATAACACGGACCGTAGTTGGCATGAAAAGCATCCCAAATGAGGGGCCAGAGATGACTTTCAATATAAGTGATGATGACACAACAGCAATATAACAGCCCATATGTTGTATTTTGCTCCTTAAGACACCCACGTTGGCCTTTTCAACATTAAAATGTTAATATGTTGTACTTTAAAACTACATAACATCACTGCATTGTACAATGTGGCTTTCTTTACAAACACATTCAAATGTTGTATTGCAAAGCACAACAAAATAAGTGCATTGCTCAAGAAGGCTTCTACAAACACATTCATATTATCATGAATTATTTCATGGTTATCATGATTATTATGCAGTTATTAAGTTCAAAACACTACTAGTTTTGTTAACTTTGTTAAAAAAAGCCATTTAAATTGTTGAAGGTGCTGCTGAGGATCTGTCTAATAAAGATTTGGTAGATTTGTTAAATGTTCATTTTGATGGTAATTGCAAGTTTTGTTGATTGTTATTCCTTTGCAGAATAGTATATTTTAATATTGGGACATTAGTTTAGTTGTATTGTACCTGTGTAATTTGCAAAGTAGTCTTTAAAAATCAACTTTAAAAAAAAATCGTGAATCGTGATTTTCCCAGAAAAAATTGTGATATGATATTTTTTCCATATCGCCCACCCCTAGTATATAATATCTATGTGATGGAAAAAATTACATTCTCCCTTCGACTTCAACTGAATGCATTTAGAAATATCTGGTCCAAGTGATTACTTAGATTGCTCCATTCGATCTTCATAGAAATATAAAAATATTACTATCTGATTCCCATCCACAGAACAAACACTTTTCAATCCACGACCCATTGCACTACCCATCTTAATTTTCACTTTAGATTAAGAATTCACAGTTAATAAAAACCTAAAGTTGATTGAACAAATAAATATTTGAGCCTCTCCGACCTATGTATATACTATATTTTATGAAACTTTATTTTTCTTTTTATTGTGCTTCGTTACTTTATAGTTTGTAAAAAAAAGAAAAATGTTTAGCAGTGGGAAATGTACATTCTCTTAAGTGTAATTATTGTACTGTATTTATTGCTACCACAAATAAAAAATAAAAATGAAAATGAATAAACTTTTTTTTTTTTAATACGCATGCAAGCATGTATGTGGCTAAAGAAATTGAACAGGTGTGATAAACCAGAGTTAAGTTATGTTTTAAGGGAGCGGGGGTCACTTTTTCACACAGGGCTGTTTAACTTTGAATTTTGCTTTCCCTTAATAATACAAACTGCATGATGCGTTTACTTGTGTTATTTTTAACTAATATTTAAAAGTGTTTGATGATCTGGAAGATTAAAGTGTGACAAACATGCAAAAAAATAAGAAATCAGTTTTACACTAGTGTATATGACAATAAATATCCACACACACACACACACACACACACATTACATAAACACAAACTATTATTTTAGATGCAATTAACCAACATTATTGCACGGCATTAGTTCTAATGACTTTGAACTATGATGAAGAAATGCTTAAATAAACAAGTTAACAACCTAAGTTCTTAGATAAATGAAAATAATTTATAAATACCTAAATAGACAGTCAAATCTTTACTAAATGGCTGGATAAATAAATTCAACATTCTCCATTTCATCATAGCATAAAAACCACAAATCTAGAGCCTAAATAAATAAATAAATAAACCATTTCCAGCCCTATTTGGCATCCTGTTTGTGGAACTGGAGTATAAATAGTCATTCAGAGATGTAAAAGTGTTTGCTGGAACGTACAACACAATCAGACCCACACGACTCAATCAACCTCTGATTGTTCCTGTTTCCTGTGACAAAGTGTCTGATTGCACATCCACAACATCTGTCTGGATAATATTAAAGGGACAGTTCACCCCGAAATCTAAATTCTGTCATCATTTACTCACTTGTTCGTATTTTTTTTCTTCTGTACAGCAAAAGAAGATATTTTGAAAAATGCTGAAAACCTGTAACCATTGACTTCCATAGTATTTGTCTTTCCTACTGTTAATAAAGTTACAGGTTTACAGCATTCTTCAAACTGTTTTTTCTCTTCAACAGAAGAAAAACTCAAAGGTTTGAAACCACTTGAGGGACAGTAAAGGCTCCAGTATACTCCAATTAGGGCCGGGCGATATGGCCTTTTTTATTTAAAAAATATATATATATATTATTGACAGTCGTGTGCCGAAGATAAATATACCAAACTATTTTACATTAAAGTTGCCATGGATCATTTCCTAATTCACATTGTATTTTCATAATATTAAAAAATAAACAGAAAACTTTAAATCGCATTAACTAATGCAGTTTAACTATTTCAATTATAACTTATTCAAATAAAAAACATAAGCAATCATATTTATAACATAGTGGAGTTCAATGCTGAATACACTTGTCTGCCTTTGACAAATCATTCACCAAAGTCTGTCGTATCTTAACATTCATTCATTTTCTTTTTCGGCTTAGTCCCTTTATTAATCCGGGGTCGCCACAGCGGAATGAACCGCCAACTTATCCAGCATTTGTTTTACACAGCGGATGCCCTTCCAGCCACAACCCATCTCTGGGAAACATCTATACATTCTCATTCACACTAATACACTACAGACAATTTAGCTTACCCAATTCACCTGTACCGCATGTCTTTGGACTGTGGGGGAAACCGGAGCACCCGGAGGAAACCCACGCAACCACGGGGAGAACATGCAAACTCCACACAGAAATGCCAACTGACCCAGCCGAGGCTCGAACCAGCGACCTTCTTGCTGTGAGGCGACAGCACTACCTACTGCACCACCGTGTCGCCCTGTATCTTAACATTCATTCATTCATTCATTCATTTTCTTTTCGGCTTAGTCCCTCTATTAATCCGGGGTCGCCACAGCGGAATGAACCGCCAACTTATCCAGCATTAGTTTTACGCAGCAGATGCCCTTCAAGCAACAACCCATCTCTGGGAAACACATCCATACATTCTCATTCACACACATACACTATGGACAATTTAGCTTCCCCAATTCACCTATACCACATGTCTTTGGACTGTGGGGGAAACCGGAGCACCCGGAGGAAACCCACGCAACCACGGGGAGAACATGCAAACTCCACACAGAAATGCCAACTGACCCAGCCGAGGCTCGAACCAGCGACCTTCTTGCTGTGAGGCGACAGCACTACCTACTGCACCATCGTGTCGCCCTGTATCTTAACATTTTTAACCAAATCTGATTAATTTACACCACTTAACAATAAAACAAACAAATAAAAGGATACATTAAATTTAATATGACATTCTCTAAACCAGGTTTTCTCAATCTCGGTCTTGGAGGTCCGGTGTCCTGCAGATTTTAGCTCCAACCCTAGTCAGACACACCTGGGCTAGCTAATCAAGCTCTTACTAAGCTTTCTAGAAACATCCTTGCAGGTGTGTTGAGTCAAGGTGAAGCTAGAACCTGCAGGACACCAGCCCTCCAAGACCAAGTTTGAGAACCCCTGCTTCAAACCGTTCTCAGATGGGATGGCGGGTCAAATCAAAGGTTACCATGGGCCAACTTTGGCCCACAGGCCCTAGTTTGGGCATCTCTGGGCTAGAGGGTTGCATTTTATTGCTTTTATTTGCGTGGGGTCGCTGCATCTGGTAGATCAGTCAAGTGCACTGGACGAGTTTTGTCAGTGTTGATGTTTACAGTAATGAACGTCTTTGCGGCTGGTATACGTCATTTATCCAGAAACAGCAACGTTGGATTCCAACATCAGGTTGTCAGCAGTTGCATTCATATGTGCATCTTTCGAGGAATTTAAATGTGGGTTTTCTGCAGCTTTAAATGTGGGTCTGACGTTGAATGCCACAATGAATTGAACTAAACTGAACTTCAACTCTGAACACTGGACTGACAGTTTCAGGCCCCGTTTACACTAGTGCGTTTTCGTTTTAAAACGCATAAGTTTTGCTACGGTTAGTTTTCGAGGTACGGTGAGTTTTCGAGGTGCGAAAACGGAGCGTTTTGAAAACGCTGGAGAGGCCGTTTCCATTCTAAAACGCTGCTGTTGCGTCTCAGTGTGGATGGAGGGAAACGGATATCTTCGAAAACAGAGGCGTGGCTGCTGAGATCCGCTACGTGATTGGGGCGTTGGGTCATTGCGTATCCTTTCCTTATTCGTCAAGCGCACATGGCTATGACGTCACCGGCAGACGGCAGACCAGTCTTCACTGTAAACACTGTATTTTCGATAGCCATGGATGTTTTATATTCATTTGTTACTTTAAGTAACAACTCGACCTCGTCGTCTGTCCTCAAAAAGACCTCTCTTGCTTTCTTTGCCATCGCGTTCATCGTTCCACCAGCGTTTGTTGACTAACAATAACCAAACGCCAAGCGAGACACGTGCTTCCTGTTTATACTTGAACGCGCATGCCCAGAGTGCGCGAATAGTGCGCGAATGGTCACGTGATATACGTTTCTGGTGGAGGGAGATCTGTTGAGATCCGCTAGTGTGGACGCAGATCGTTTTCATGCTAAAACGCCGTTTTTAAACTAAAACGCACTAGTGTAAACGGGGTCTCAGTTTACTATAATCTTCTGTTCAGCTGCTTTGACACAATCTACATTGTAAAAGCGCTATGGAAATAAAGAAGAGATGAATTGAATGCGTGTCTGAGAGCCCTGAATTATGCCATTTTTGGCAGGTGTGTTTGTGCGTCTGTTAAATTTCAAAGAGTGCAACATTTCTCAGAGTTCTTCCCTGCTCGCTGCCATGTTGTTGTTTGTATGTTTCTATTGCAAATTCAGGGGGAACTATGGGAATGCAGTAGGTAGCGTCCCATGTTAGGGTAAAAACTGTTTTTCATTTAAACAAATCGGTGGAAACTTCACACTCGTGTTAATCAATGAAATCGATTTATCGCCCAGTCTCAAACTTCAAACTAATTTAGCTTTTTTTTCGAACTGCCGAAACAAACAAAAAAAACTTTTTAGCAGGATTTTATTCAAAAATATGAAATTTCAGTTCTTTTTCTTAATTTCAATTTAATTATATCGGGGCCTTAAATAGGGAGTAAATTTCCATAAAATATCCCTTTACTACATGTCTGTTGTTCAGGGTTCATACACATTTTTACTACTAAAATTCAATGACTTTTACAGGTTTTTCATGATCGTATGAACCCTGGTTGTTCTCTTGCAGAAACTGGCCTGAATTCCTCATAACTTCTCTCAGGATAGTGTCACTGTGCTGCTGGACACTGGTGAATGAGCCTGTAACCTCATTTAATGCTGTTTTTCTCTCGTGATAACTTAAATGACTGTTTTCTTACCAGTGCGTCGATGAGCACCTCAGCTCCCTCCTCACTCTCGTGAAGCGTGTCGATGTCTGTCAGCTCCTGCAGCAGATCCACCACTGCAATGCTGATATGTGAATCAGGTTAAGGGCGTATAATATTGACAAAAGACAAAACTTTAATAAAAATAAATCAATAAATAAAAACAGGAATGACTTTTCCTATGAGCATACAAACAAAATATGCATGTACACTACCTGACAAAAGTCTTATGACCTTTCCAAGATTTAGGAACAAATAATAACTTGACTTCTAGTTGATCATTTGCTCTCAGAAGTGGCTCATATGAAAGGCAAAGGCCTCTAGATTATGCTTATTTTACCACAATAAAATATGATCATGCCTCGATTATTAATGATTTAATGAGGACAGTGCGGTCTGACTCTGCTTAGACAAAAGTCTCGTCACTGAATAGAAATAATGTCCAGTATAGAATATAAAGTCATGCTGCAGTGGAAACAGCACCAATATTGTGCGTGACTCCCATGAGCTTGGAGGACTGCATCCACACATCTCTGCAGTAACTTATTAATAAAGACATTTGGAATGGCAAAGAAAGCGTTCTTGCAGGACTTCCAGAATTCATCAAGAGTCTTTGGATTCATCTTCAACGCTTCCTCCATCTTACCCCAGACATGCTCAATAATGTTCATGTCTGGTGACTGGGCTGGCCAATCCTGGAGCACCTTGACCTTCTTTGCTTTCAGGAGCTTTGATGTGGAGGCTGAAGTATGAGAAGGAGCGCTATCCTGCTGGAGAATCTGCCCTCTCCTGTGGTTTGTAATGTAATGGGCAGCACAAATGTCTTGATACCTCAGGCTGTTGATGTTGCCATCCACTCTGCAGATCTCTCACGCGCCCCCATACTGAATGTAACCCCAAACCATGATGTTTCCCTTACCAAACTTGACTGATTTCTGTGAGAATCTTGGCTCCATGCGGGTTCCAGTAGGTCTTCTGCAGTATTGGTGATGATTGGGATGCAGCTCAACAGATGATTTATCAGAAAAATCCACCTTCTGCCACTTTCCCAAATGAGAAACTAGAAATCAAGTTATTATTTGTTGCTCTTACAACTGAGATTGACTACAAAACTTTTGTCAGGTAGTGTTGAAGCCAAAATTATTATTTAAATTATTATTATATCTTGTGAATATGTTTTTTTTCCCTTTTCAAATATTTCCTAAATGATGTTTACCAGATTCAAGAATTTTTCCACATTATTCATTCATTCATTTTCTTTTCGGCTTAGTCCCTTTATTAATCCGGGGTCGCCACAGCGGAATGAACCGCCAACTTATCCAGCATTTGTTTTACGCAGCAGATGCCCTTCCAGCCACAACCCATCTCTGAGAAACACATTCATACATTCTCATTCACACACATACACTACGGACAATTTAGCTTACCCAATTCACCTGTACCGCATGTGTTTGGACTGTGGGGGAAACCGGAGCACCCGGAGGAAACCCACGCAACCACGGGGAGAACATGCAAACTCCACACAGAAATGCCAACTGGCCCAGCCGGGGATCGAACCAGCGACCTTCTTGCTGTGAGGCGAACGTGCTACTCACTACGCCACCGTGGCGCCTTTTTCCACATTATTTCCTATTATATTTTTTCTTCTCAAGAAAGTTATATTTCAGCTAGAATAAAAGCAGTTTTTCATTTTTTAGAGGTCAATATTTTTAGCCCCCTTCAGCAATATTTTTTTCGACTGTCTCCAGAACAAACCACTGTTGTACAATGACTTGCCTAATTACCCTAACTTTACCCTAGTTAAGCTTTTGAACTGCACTTTAAGCTAAATACTAGTATCTTGAACAATATCTAGTCTAATATTATGTGCTGTCATCATGGCGAAAAGCTTTAAATAGCTGCTGAAATATAAAGGTCAGGTTATGGTCAGGATATCAGTGTTGTCGTGGCTGAGGAGGCCGAGCAGAGACTGAACTGCATTCAGCTCCACCAGCAGATGATAAAGCTCTGGAATGGTGGCGATGACGTGCATCTCCTGGATGATGTCATTCAGATCAAGCTCCGCCTCCATGAACCTGCAGACAGCAGAAAGTGATGTCATTCATGCCAACTCTGCATTACCAAGAATGTAACGATGAACCACAAACCGGTGCAGAACTATTAAAATATGTGATGATTCAAAACGGTTCCCAAACAAATCATGCCATAATTGGAGCAGGAGTTAAATTATTTCTGTTTTAATTCCATATCAGCAGCATTGGCTATATTCATGACAAAACCTATACGAATCGTATCCGTTTCTATATTTGAGTGCCCATAGCTGATGTTCTTTTTAAAGGGCACATACATGAACCCTTTTTTAAGATTTTATATCACTACTATGGTTGTTCTGAGTGTGCCAGTCTAGGTTTAGATCAAAACACAATTCAGATTGTTTTATTATAATGTGTTAAAAAGTGTCATTTTGGGGGCGTGTACACAGGTCGCTGTTTTAGGGGTGTGTTGCTTCACATGCAAATTAGTTTCGACTTCCCGCCAATCTTAACAATTCAGACGTACGTGAACAGTTTAGGTACGTTTTCAGGCACCTGGTCGTTAAAGATAAAACTCAGCCACTTAAGGGCGTACTCACACTATGTACAGTTGCCTTTACCAGGGCAAAAGCACGCTAGTCTCCGCTTCCGTCTCCCCGGACGGCCCGCTGTCTTATTGCATTCGGGCCTGAGCACGCTTACGTCATCTGATGCGCTGTTCAGTGTAAGACAAGCGCTCTCGGAGATTTCAGTGAGATTTCTTGTTATGATTATATCGTTTTAGTCGTTTGATATGCAGTGACACACAGTCAATATTCTGCCGAACAGATCAGCCACTGCTGACACTCGTAAACAATCATAAAGTCCTCGTGCTGCAGGAATGAGAAGGTTTAATAGTTTACGACAGTGTGCGTTCATTAAACAGTAAGAATGATTAATAAATCCATATGAAACAGTCCCCAAAAGTCACGTCTCCTCTTCAGTTTGGGGCTCAGGCGCACTTTGCACTCTCACTACAAGCTACAACCGGGCTCTTCCAACCGGGCCAGGGCCGGCCAACTGTACCGTGCCTGAGCCCGATTCAGCGCACTTAAGTACGCCCTTAAGCCTCTGTTGCTCATTTCCAGGAAGACGATGAAGGCTCTTGTGTTGAGCCTTGCATCCAGCAAGGGTGTTCCTTTGGTGGCATCGCTTCGACTCACACTAAGAAAATGGCGGACGTGAAACAAGAAACTTATGCAAATGTGGTAACTTTTTGATTGACGCCTGTCAATCAATATGGGTGGGCGGGGGGACCGCACTCCTACGTAAAGTTGCGGTCGATCTCAAAACCGCTCCAATTGGTCCACTGTTTTTATGTTGTTAAATTGAAAAAAAAGAACTGGGTGTGTTTATATCAGCCCAATATGACGGTCTATACACTATACCTACACATATGTCTGTCCAAACAGCTTAAAAAGTAGATTTTTCATCAAAGGTGCCCTTTAATATTTGTTTATGCTTGTGAAGCACTTTGAGTTGCATGTTTTGTAGAAAAGTGCTAGACAAATAAAATGTATTATTATTATTACTTACTACATTAAAAGATTATACATATTAATTACAAGAGTTTTTAAATCATCACTTAAAGCTTGCTTGTTAGGGTGGCTTTCATGTGATTTTTTTTCTTCTAATATTTCTTCTTCTTTTCTGGCCTGTACCTTTTAATGCTAATAAGCTGGTTCTCCCCACCTACCGTTCCCATGTGCGTGTCAGAGCCATAACCTTCACGCAGACAAACAGCTCAGTGACAGACAAGACTGAAGCAGATCTCCCTTACTACAACTTTCACAACGGTTATTTGATGTATCTGTTGTGGAGTTAATTCAAGCCTTTCTTTAGCGATGAGTCACACACAATGTCGTATAAAGTTCGCTCGAGTGCACGCGCAAACACACACGCCCACGTGTGAAGTAAAGATGGTAAAATCGCTGTAATTCATTACAAACATGGACTGTTTTAAAAACGTGTTAAACTTGTTAAACTCATTCTTGGTCACAAATAAATATTTGTTGCCGTTTTTAATCATTTAAGTCCATTTAATTGAATACACAGGGTGGGCCGTTTATATGGATACACCTTAATAAAATAGGAATGGTTGGTGATATTAACGTCCTGTTTGTGGCACATTAGTATATGTGAGGGGGCAAACTTTTTAAGATGGGTGGTGACCATGATGGCCATTTTGAAGTCGGCTATCTTGGATCCAACTTTTGTTTTTTCAATAGGAGTTTTTTCAAAAAGTTACGTTAAAACTAAGCACACCATTGTTTTTCTGGTGAAATTCACAATAAGTTTAATGTGTCACATGACCCTCTTCCATCTTGTATTCAAGATGGCTGACTTCAAAACGGCCACCATGGTCACCACACATCTTGAAAAGTTTGCCCCCACTCATATACTAAGGTGCTACAAACAGGACGTTAATATCACCAACCATTCCCATTTTATTAAGGTGTATCCATATAAATGGCCCATTATCAAACAGTGAACGTTATTGATGCATTGATGGGGTTAAATTGCAATTTTTTTTTTACTGCCATTTAATGTGTTTTTGGTCATTATTATTGCACGGTCACTTTGAGCGTGAGAAGCGCAGCAAAAATAGATCCAGCACCGAAACGAATCGCAGTACTACTGCTTCAGCTACGCTGACGTGCTGCTTCTGCGTGCAGTATGAAAGATCTGTTAACACAGACTCCGAAAAAAACACTCGCTGCTCACGCTCTGCTCACACTTGCAGAGTGAAACGGGTAAGCCGAAGGAAAATGAATTAATGAATACAGCAATAGCCTAATAAAATGACACTTTTCATTTACAGTTTAATGTTTTCAATCTTAGTTTATTATTAATAATTATAATCTGAGAAAGTCGAATTGGGGCGCCACGGTGGCCGAGTGGTTAGCACGTTCGCCTCACAGCAAGAAGGTCGCTGGTTCGATCCCCGGCTAGGCCAGTTGGCATTTATGTGTGGAGTTTGCATGTTCTCCTCGTGGTTGCGTGGGTTTCCTCCGGGTGCTCCGGTTTCCCCCACAGTCCAAAGACATGCGGTACAGGTGAATTGGGTAAGCTAAATTGTCCGTAGTGTATGAGTGTGAATGAGAATGTATGGATGTGTTTCCCAGAGATGGGTTGTGGCTGGAAGGGCATCCTCTGCGTAAAACAAATGCTGGATAAGTTGGCGGTTCATTCCGCTGTGGCGACCCCGGATTAATAAAGGGACTAAGCCGAAAAGAAAATGAATGAATGAATGAATGAAAGTCGAATTGTGAAATCAAAAGCGTGAATTAAATGGAATCGCGACTTCAGTGATTTGTTACACCATTATGAATCACATTTCCTATTTAAATAAAAAATGATGGCATTAAAAAACTTAGTTAAATTGTCTCACTTCTCCGGGTTGTCTGGGAATTTGATCCTGAGCTCCTGGTTTTTGTAGGATCTCTTCTCGAAGGTCAGGATCATCTTCTTCACTGTGCTCTCATCCACCAGCTCAGACTGTGAACACACACACACACAGCAGGGCTCAATGTCAAAGGTCACAGTTGTCATCTACAGCAGTGTTTCCCAACCCTGTTCCTGAAGGCACACCAACAGCACACATTTTCAACCTCTTCCTAATCAAACACACCTAAATCCACTCATCAGAACATAAGAAGAGTCTCCAAAACCTGAAGTTAGTAGGTCGGATAAGGGAGATATGTACAAAATATGTACTGTTGGTGTGCCTACAGGAACAGAGTCGGGAAACTTTGATCTGCACCATTAGAAATGGCTAATCAACTTTTTATTCTAGTAATTGTTATCATTTTTCGCAATAATATCTATTTTTATTCCTTTTTCTGTTATTTATTTCTCATTTGCTGCATATTTTATTAATTTAATAATGTTAATATAAACACACTTTATACATATTTAAATTGCTTTGCCAATACTGTGTGTCATGCCAAAGCAACTTTAGAGAGAAAGAAGCCTCCTAAATAGCATAAAAGTAAGAGAAATAGTGGATTTCTTTTATTTGAACAGCCTTTTTTATTAACTTTAACCCACTAAAAAGAAAAGGTGTGTAACAGTGTCATAATAAATAAAAACATAGTTAAAAAAAACATAATTTTGTTTGTAGTTTATACACACACAGACATTTTTCCCCTAATGATCCATTAACAATTATACATAATTTTTAGCTAGTGGTGAATTTGGGGGGTGGAACGCATTAAGTTTAGAAAAAAGGGTTACAAGCTAATTTATTAAGACCTGATTTTCTTTTCACTGAATTCCTCAAGGGCTTTACAAAATACAGAACATTATTATTGGAATTTCACTTTCAATTTCAATTGTTTATTGTCATGTGCACAGTAAGGAAACACGTTTCCCTGTACAATGAAATTCTTACTTTGCCGTCCACAGTGAAGTTATACACATAACATACACATCATACACGACGTACACATACATACACATATATACACAAAAGTGACGGAAGTATAATTATGAAATGAAATTATGAAATGAATGTAAATAATATATAATACTGATCGTGGAGTATGTAAACATGTAAACAATGTGTAGAGGTTTTTAAGTTTTTTTTGCTTATTGTGCAAAAATAAAGTGCCGAGTTGGAATATAATATAATTGTAAATATTGTGTTTTTTACTTAAGCTTACATCAATTTCAGATTATTTAACATTCTATATTATTAAAACCGGGCGCCACGGTGGCGTAGTGAGTAGCACGTTCGCCTCACAGCAAGAAGGTCGCTGGTTCGATCCCCGGCTAGGCCAGTTGGCATTTCTGTGTGGAGTTTGCATGTTCTCCCCGTGGTTGCGTGGGTTTCCTCCGGGTGCTCCGGTTTCCCCCACAGTCCAAAGACATGCGGTACAGGTGAATTGGGTGGGCTAAATTGTCCGTAGTGTATGTGTGTGAATGAGGATGTATGGATGTGTTTCCCAGAGATGGATTGTGGCTGGAAGGGCATCCGCTGCGTAAAACAAATGCTGGATAAGTTGGCGGTTCAATCCGCTGTGGCGACCCCGGATTAATAAAGGGACTAAGCCGAAAAGAAAATGAATGAATGAATGAATTATTAAAACCTTCTATTAATATAATATGATGCAACACAATATACAACGTAATAGAAGTTAATATAATACAGTACAATATAACATAATAGCTGTCAAACAACTAATCGCATCCAAAATAAAAGTTCATATTTACATTGTGTGTACTTAGTGTACATTGTGTATATAAAAAATTATACAAATTAAAGAAAATACTAATAATAGAGATGGACGGATGGATGGATGGATGGATTAAAACAGTTTGAAAAATGATAGATAGATAGATAGATAGATAGATAGATAGATAGATAGATAGATAGATAGATAGATAGATAGATAGATAGATAGATAGACTGACAGACTAGACAGACGGACAGACAGACGGATAGACGGATGGATGGACGGACGGACGGACGGACGGACAGACAGACAGATAGATAGATAGAAAGAATGGAACGATAGAACGATAGATAGAACGATAGATGGATGGATGGATGGATGGATGGATGGATGGATGGATGGATGGATAGATAGATGGATAGATAGATGGATAGATAGATGGATAGATGGAATAAAGACAGCATTAAATAAAATAAAATGCATACATAAACAGAACTGCTGCATTCATAATAAACACATTAATTGGCATTATCCTCATTATGCACATGAAATTAACATCTACGAGTGTGTTCTGACCTCTGGATCTTCTCCGTCCTGATCCATCAGTCTCTCCAGAATCTTCTCTCCATCTCCAGCTGTGGGCTCTTCAGTGTCATCCTCTGACCGCAGCAAGGCCCGTCCTGCATCTCGACCCGCCGCCTTTATCTTGCTTTGGGACTCCTCATGACTGTCCTCATCTCTGGGTCTCTTCGCTCCTCGGTCAGGCTGAAAACACACACTCCGTTAATGATTTCTGGGGAAAATGGAATCTTTTGTATTGGTTTTGACTTTTTTTATTGCTTCTTGACCCTTTATGACAAACAAAAAATAACTAGTTATAAAAACTTCTACACAAAAAGCTCTTATTCAGCCATATGCAGTGGTCTACAAATTATTATGGTGACATTTGAGATTTTTGTTTTCATTAAGCTAATTTAAAAAGACATTAGTTGTTTTAATTGTCTTTTGACTGAATCCCTCAAGAACCTTACAAAACACAGAATATTATTATTATTGCAAATGTAATATAATTCTAATTACTGTATTTTTTAAATTAAAGCTTATAACAATTCATTCATTCATTCATTTTCTTTTCGGCTTAGTCCCTTTATTAATCCGGGGTCGCCACAGCGGAATGAACCGCCAACTTATCCGCCATTTGTTTTACGCAGCGGATGCCCTTCCAGCCACAACCCATCTCTGGGAAACACATTCATACATTCTCATTCACACACATACACTATGGACAATTTAGCCTACCCAATTCACCTGTACCGCATGTCTTTGGACTGTGGGGGAAACCGGAGCACCCGGAGGAAACCCACGCAACCACGGGGAGAACATGCAAACTCCACACAGAAATGCCAACTGGCCCAGCCGGGGATCGAACCAGCGACCTTCTTGCTGTGAGGCGAACGTGCTAACCACTTGGCCACTGTGGCGCCCGCTTATAACAATATGTTGTGTTTTATAAACCTAACAAATGTAGAAAACCAGTAACATCTAATTCAAGAAAACATTGCTTAGTTGCACATTTAGCTACAATCTAAAAGCAAAACACACAGTATAACCAATTTTAGGTGTGATTTAAGGTATATTTAACGTAAAAAGTGGGTTATGTCAATAATATAATAAATAATTGTGATAATTACTAATAAAATACTATGAATTTATATTTATTTAATATTTAATTTAAAATACACTACATATTATAGTGTTTTGAACCACAGTACTTGAATTGATCTGTTAATTATAATTGTCGCCAACTTGTGACACACTCCTTATATTGATTACCATACTACTTTGATATTAGGTCTGCAATCCCATGGAAATATGACTCAAAACAACATTAGAAGGCCAATTTACTGTAATTGACTGTGAACAATGTTGCTTTCTGGTAGTCATCATTGGCTGATAATATGATTTACCTATTTAAAATTTGCAAAGAACAATCTCCTGAAATTATATTATTAAGGAGAAATTTTGAATATAAAACCAACTTCACCCCAATCAAACGCAGCAGTATATACAAAATACCCAATACTGTAATTTAATACTACTACAGTTTATATTATATACTATAAGATCTAAAGTATACTACAGTATTTACTACAGTTATCAGCTCACAATAGTTAATACTACAGTAAGCTGAATCATTCATTATGATCGCATTGTGAATACTATAATACAAATTACTATAGTATGGTTAAAAAAACACTAATATATACTACAAATAGCTACTGTAACGTTATTTTCTTCATGTGTGTTAATAATAAATGTCAAAAACTGTCTCATTCACCTTTGTACAAACATATTACTTTGTATTAGCGACTTAATATTGAATCTAACAAATTTATAAAGGCAATAATTAATAAAATGACAGGCTACTATGTTAATGCTACTAAAAAAGACATCATGCAAGACTTTAATCTTCTTATTTTACATTATACACATGTAAAATAGTTCAAAAATGGTTTATTTATGCATTAACGACTGACGTTTATCATAATATAGCCACCAGCTATCAAAGAGTCAGGGGTTTATCCATATAAAGCTGATGGGGAAACAATGCAAATTACTACTGTAACATTATTTTCCTCATGTGTGTTAGTAATAAATGTCAAATAATGTCTCATTCACCTTTGTACAAACATATTACTTTATATTAGCGACTCAATATTGAATCTAACAGATTTATAAAGGCAATAGTTCATAGAAATGGTAGACTACTATGATAATGCTACTAAAAAAGACATTTTGCAAGACTTTAATCTTCTTATATCATATTAAACACATGTAAAATAGTTCATAAATGGTTTATTTATGCATTAACGACTGACGCTTATTATAATATAGCCGCCAGCTATCAGAGTCAGGGGTTTATCCATATAAAGCTGAAGGGGAAACACTACAAA
>CAIGQQ010030629.1:1134596-1145676 GCA_903798035.1 Danio albolineatus
AAAAACGTCTCATTCACCTTTGTACAAACATATTACTTTGTATTAGCTACTTAATATTGAATCTAACAAATTTATAAAGGCAATAATTAATAAAATGATAGGCTACTATGTTAATGCTACTAAAAAAGACATCATGCAAGACTTTAATCTTCTTATATTACATTATACACATGCAAAATAGTTCATAAATGGTTTATTTATGCATTAACGACTGACGCTTATCATAATATAGCCACCAGCTATCACACAGTCAAGGGTTTATCTATATAAAGCTGAAGGGGAAACACTACAAGCACAAATACCTGATAATTCAGCAGCTCTCCGACATCCATGATGATTCCTGTCTGCTTTAATCCCGAGAAATGTGTGTTTTTCTGTGAAAGTGTGTGAGAAACACGCTCGTGGACTAAAGTTGTTTTCAGTTCTTCGCGCGATAAACCGGCGCGTGACGCAGGAGTGACGGAATAAAACAGCGACACCCGCAGACGAGGAGACGAAGACTACATAGTACACACTACATAAAGAACACTACACATAGCTGAAGTTTTCTATTACGAATAAATCGCTTTATACAGTTTGCAACAACAGAAACATGTACTAAGAAGGTAAACAGGTTCCATTTAGAAAGTATCCTAAACGTTTTCTAAACGCCTTCAGATGTAAACAAAGCTATCTGCTTTGCTGCATTCCCACATTTAAGATACTATATGAATTCATGGTAAATAGTGTTTTTGACCCATACTATGGTAAATTGTATTATACTGTATGTATTATAGTATCTACGGCTCGTTAAAGTTCATGATTGCTCCAGCATACACTCCTTCGCTAAATTCCCACATGAAGCATACTATAGTAATTTATTTACAGTAAATACTAGTGTTGTTGAGCTATATTATAGTAAATTGTATTATACTGTATACATTGTAGTATTCACAAACTAGTTAAAGTACACAAATATATGCCTTCAGATATAAAACTTCTTTAGCTATGCTACATTCCCACACGAAACATACTACAGTAAAGAATTTATAGTAAATACTAGTGTTTTTGAACCGTACTATAGTAAAGTTTATTATACTGTATGTATTATAGTTTTTACAACTCACAAATGCTCCAGCATACACACATTCAGATGTATAAAATTTATTTAGCTTTGCTACATTCCCACATGAAACATACTATAATTAATTTACAGTAAATACTAGCGTTGTTGAGCTATATTATAGTAGCGTATTTTACTGTATATTTTATTTTGTTTACAAACTAGTTAAAGTTTATGAATGCTCAAGCATAATTGCATTCTGACATAAAACTTTGGCTAAGCTACATTCCCACATGAAAAATACTATAGTAATTAATTTATAGTAAATACTAGTGTTTTCGAACCGTACTATAGTAGTGTATTAAATTGTATATATTATGGTATCTACAAACTAGTTAAACTTCATGAACACTCCAGCATTAACGGCTTCTGATTTAACCTTATTTAGCTATGCTACATTCCCACGTAAAAAAAATATTTAGAAATTAATTTACAGTAAATACTAGTGTTTTTTAATCATACTATAGCAGTGTATCACACCATATATATTATAGTATTTACAACTCATAGTATTTAAAACTCATTAAAGTTTATGAATGCTCCAGCATACATGCCTTCAGATGTATAAAACTTATTTAGCTATGCTACATACCCACGTGAAAAATACTATAGTAATGAATTTATTGTAAATACTAGTGTTTTTGAACCGTACTATAGTAGTGTATTATACTGTATGTATTAGAGTATTTACAACTCATTAGTTCACAAATGCTCCAGCACACATTCAGATGTATAAAACTTATTAAGCTGTGCTGCATTCCCACATGAAACATACAATAGTCATTAATTTATAGTAAATGCTAGTGTTTTTGAACTGTAAAGTGTATTTTACTGTATGTATTATAGTAACAAACTAGTTAAAGTAATGAATGCTTCAGTACATAGCCTATGCATTCTGATATTAAACTTATTCAGCTATGCTACATTCCCACGTGAAACATACACTCTCAGAAAAAAAGGTACAATACTATAGAAATATACTATAGTAATAAATTCATAGTAAATATTAGTGTTTTAAAGTGTAAATTATAGTAAAGTAAAGTACAGTAAAGTGTATTATATTGGATTTATTATAGTATTTACAGTCAGCATAGTGTAATATTAACTACAGTGAACTGATAAACTAATAAATATTGAAGTATACTTTAGTTTTTTACTACAGTAAACTGGTATTGTAGTATAATATACCCTATAGTTGTAGAAAACTACAATATTGGGTCATTTGTTTATATTAATGTAGTCATTGTGATACCACAGAAACTATAAACTCAACACAACACATTGACTCAAATGTTTTACTATAGTATGTTACTATAGTCCAAAAAGACACTAGTATTTGCATTAAATTACTATGGTATTTCTTTTTCAAGTGTGTTTATTGTCAGCAAACACAGTGTTTTTAATCCTCTGTCACTCTTACGCTCATCTACAGTCATATCTCTGTGGTTTTGTGCTGTACTTGTCTGGCTTAAGCAAACGGTGCTGCAGGTTTTTATCTGTTTCTCTGTAAGATAAGCGAGCAGAGCTTTAATTATTCACACCGTCAGAGATTACAGAAACAGCTGCATTTCCCTTCATTCACACAAGACTGGAATACTAGCACACTTTTATACTGCAGACTGCAGAGCAATGCAAACGTGTACGTTATAGGATAATAATAAAGTTTTAAATAGTTTGACTTGCTTTATTTTAACCTGATTACTAATTTATTTTTTAATTAAAAACATTTGGACTAAGTATTAAATTAGATGCTGTATATGATAAATAAAATAATGATATAATATACACTCACTTTAATAGGTACGCCAGTCCAACTGCTCGTTAACACAAATTTCTAATCAGCCAATAACATGACAGTAACTCAAAACATTTAGGCATGTAGAGGTCAAGACGATCTGCTGCAGTTCAAACTGAGCATCAGAATGGGGAAGAAAGGGGATTTAAGTGACTTTAAACGTGGCATGGTTGTTGGTGCCAGACGGGCTGGTCTGAGTATTTCAGAAACTGCTGATCTACTGGGATTTTCACACACAACCATCTCTAGGGTTTACAGAGAAGACCGAGGAAATATCCAGTGAGCGGCAGTTCTGTGGGCGCAGATGCCTTGTTGATGCCAGAGGTCAGAGGAGAATGGCCAGACTGGTTCCAGCTGATAGAAAGGCAACAGTAACTCAAATAAGCACTCGTTACAACCGAGGTCTGCAGAAGAGCATCTCTGAACGCACAACACGGCCAACCTTGAGGCGGATGGGCTACAGCAGCAGAAGACCACACCGGGTGCCGCTCCTGTCAGCTAAGAACAGGAAACTGAGGCTACAATTCACACAGGCGCACCAACACTGGACAGTAGAAGATTGGAGAAACGTCGCCTGGTCTGATGAGTCTCCATTTCTGCTCCACATTCAGACAGTCGGGTCAGAGTTTGGCATCAACAACATGAAAGCATGGATCCATCCTGCCTTGTATCAACGGTCGAGGCTGATACTGGTGGTGTAATGGTGTGGGGGAGATTTTCTTGGCACACTTTGGGCCCATTAGTACCAACTGAGCATCATGTCAACACCACAACCTACCTGAGTATTGCTGCTGACCATGTCCATTGCTTTATGACCACAGTGTCCCCATCTTCTGATGGCTACTTCCAGCAGGATAACGCTCCATGTCATAAAGCGTGAATCATCTCAGACTGGTTTCTTGAACATGACAATGAGTTCACTGTACTCAAATGGCCTCCACAGTCACCAGATCCTCAATCCAATAGAGCACCTTTGGGATGTGGTGGAACGGGAGATTCGCATCATGGATGTGCAGCTGACAAATCTACAGCAGCTGCGTGATGCTATCATGTCAATATGGAGCAAAATCTCTGAGGAATATTTCCAGTACCTTGTTCAATCTCTGCCACGAAGGATTAAGGCAGTTCTAAATGTTAAAAAACTGGTGCAAGCGTTGAGTGAAGTGTCAGAGAGATGAAACTGTGTGTTTTCTACAGGTGGTTTGTCAAGCCCACTCACCTGTGTAAGGAACAGTCAGGAATTGCACAATGTTTTGAGTTTGTCCTGTGGTGTGGTGGAGGAAGGAGAGAAGAGGTGTTCACAAGTGTTCAAGTGATCGAAACCAGGACCCCCTCGTCTACATAAAATAAATAAAACATGTTGCAAATTGCATCTCATACGGACCCTGTATTTGACGTTGGATTTGGCCAGATTCAGTTGAAGCCAGAATTATCAGCCCTCCTGTTTCTTATTTCTTATTAAAATATTTCCCAAATGATGTTGAACAGATTCAGGAGTTTCTCACAGTATTTCCTCTAATATTGTTTCTTCTGGAAAAAGTCTTATTTGTTTTATTTCGGCTAGAATAAAAGCAGTTTTTAATTGTTTTAACAGCATTTTAAGCTCGATATTAGCCCTCTTGGGCGCCACGGTGGCCGAGTGGTTAGCACGTTCGCCTCACAGCAAGAAGGTCGCTGGTTCGATCCCCGGCTGGGCCAGTTGACATTTCTGTGTGGAGTTTGCATGTTCTCCCCGTGGTTGCGTGGGTTTCCTCCGGGTGCTCCGGTTTCCCCCACAGTCCAAAGACATGCGGTACAGGTGAATTGGGTAAGCTAAAATTGTCCGTAGTGTATGAGTGTGAATGAGAATGTATGCATGTGTTTCCCAGAGATGGGTTGTGGCTGGAAGGGCATCCGCTGCGTAAAACAAATGCTGGATAAGTTGGCGATTCATTCCGCTGTGGCGACCCCGGATTAATAAAGGGACTAAGCCGAAAAGAAAATGAATGAATGAATGAATGAATTAGCCCTCTTAAGCAATATATGTTTTTGGATTGTCTCCAGAACAAACCACTGTTATACAATGACTTGCCTAAGTACCCTAACTTTACCCTAATTACCCTAGTTAAGTCTTTAAATGTCACTTTAAGCTGAATATAAGTTTCTAGAACAATATCTAGTCAAATATTATGTGCTGTCATCAAGGCAAAGATAAAAGAAATCAGTTATTAGACATAAGTTATTGAAACTATTATGATTAGAAATGTGTTGAAAAAAAAAATCTTCATTCCGAAAAATATACAGGAGGGCGAATAGTTCTGACTTCATATGCAGTATGTTAGTGGTCTTTGTGTCTAAAGGCAGATGAATATTTCGTGGATGTGTAAATAATGCTGGAGCGACGATGGAAAGGCCTTGTGTGTGTCTGTATCTGTATCTCTCTCTATATTTATATATTTCTCTCTGTCACAGTTGACTGGCTCTTGTGAGGCTTGACAAGACAGAGGCGCGATCCAGACAACACTCATAAATCCAGCACGATGCCGCATGAACAGCTGATTTTCCGCCTGCCGCGCAGCAGACCTGAGAGGAATATTCATCAACATCCATCCCATCATCAGTGCAGACCGGAGGAGGATCAGGACGCGTTTCAGCACATTAACACACATTTTCTGCAGACGCGCTTCACTCAAAGGAAAAACTGCGGCTCTAATATATGTCGCCATCAAACCCTCTGTGATTCTGATGCATGATATTTATACTAGAGTAAACGGGTGGATGTGCTGAACACACAGACGGACTTAAATCAAGAAAATCAGATCGTTTGTGTGTTTTATTAGAATATAAATCATCATTATGTTATTATGGAAGCTTTACAATGTTTATAACGTAACAGGTCGAAACATCACAAAAATTGTAATATTAGTCAAGGATAGCACAAGTTACAGTTACTTAAATGAAGGTTTTTTGTATTAAGGATGAACGAAATACAAAACTGCATCGCCCTGTGTGAAAAAGTGTAAACCTAATAACGGTTAGCAGCAACAATTGCAGTCAAATGTTTTCGATAACTTGCTTTGAGTCTGTTACAGCGCTGTGGAGGAATTTTGGCCCACTCATCATTGCAGAATTGTTGATATTCAGCCACGCTGGAAGCTTTTTTAAGCATGAATTGCGTCATGCCACAGCATCTCAATAAGATTAAGGTCAGGACTTTGACTAGGCCACTCCAGTCCAAAGTCTTCATTTTGCTATTCTTCAGCCCCAGACCATCACACTACCACCACCACCACATTGTACTGTTTGATGTTCTTTTTCTGAAATGTACTTTTATCCCACACATAATCAGACACACACCTTTAAAAAAAAGATCAATGCTTGTCTTATCAACTTGCAACGAGCCTGTTACAGCGCTGTGGAGGAATTTTGACCCACTCATCTTTGCAGAATTGTTAATATTCAGCCACATTGGAAGGTTTTCAAGCATAAATTGTCTTTTTAAGGTGGAGCCACAGCATCTCAATTGGATTCAGAACAGGACTTTGACTAGGCCAGTCCAAAGTCTTCATTTGTTTGTTTTTTTCAGCTCTAGACCATCACACTACTACCACAACATTTTACTGTTAGTATGATGTTTTCTTACTGAAAGGTAGTGTTACTTTTATGCCACACATAATCAGATACACACCTTCAAAAAAAAGTTCACTGCTTGTCTCATCAACTTGCTACGAGTCTGTTACAGCGCTGTTGAGGAATTTTTGTCCACTCATCATTGCAGAATTGTTGATATTCAGCCACACTGGAAGGTTTTCAAGCATACATTGCTTTTTTTAGGTCATCTCACAGCATCTCAATTAGATTAAGGCCAGGACTTTGACTAGGCCACTCCAGTCCAAAGTCTTCATTTTGCTATTTTTCAGCCCCAGACCATCACACTACCACCACCACATTGTACTGTATGATGTCCTTTTCTGAAATGTACTTTTATGCCACACATAATCAGACAAACACCTTCAAAAAAAAGGTCAACGCTTGTCTCATCAACTTGCTACGAGTCTGTTACAGCGCTGTGGAGGAATTTTGACCCACTCATCTTTACAGAATTGTTAATATTCAGCCACACTGGAAGGCTTTCAAGCATGAACTGTCTTTTTAAGGTGGTGCCACAGCATCTCAATTGGATTAAGGTCAGGACTTTGACTAGGCCGGTCCAAAGATTTAATTTTGCTATTCTTCAGCCCCAGACCAATACATTACCACCACCACATAGTACTGTTAGTATGATGTTCTTTTATTGAAATGCAGTGTTACTTTTATGCCACACAATCAGACCCACCTTCAAAAAAAGGACAATGCTTATCTCATCAACTTGCTATAACACTGTTACAGCACTGTTGGGGAATTTTGACCCACACATCTTTGCAGAATTGTTGATATTCAGCCACACTGGAAGGTTTTCAAGTATACATTACTTTTTTTAGGTCATGCCACAGCATCTCAATTAGATTAAGGCCAGGACTTTGACTAGGCCACTCCAGTCCAAAGTCTTCATTTTACTATTCTTTAGCCCCAGACCATCACACTACCACCACCACATTGTACTGTTTGATGTTCTTTTTCTGAAATGTACTTTTATGCCACACATAATCAGACAAACACCTTCAAAAAAAAAATCAATGCTTGTCTTATCAACTTGCTACGAGTCTGTTACAGCGCTGTTGAGGAATTTTGACCCACTCATCTTTGCAGAATTGTTAATATTCAGCCACATTGGAAGGTTTTCAAGCATGAATTGCCTTTTTAAGGTGAAGCCACAGCATCTCAATTGGATTCAGAACAGGACTTTGACTAGGCCAGTCCAAAGTCTTCATTTGTTTGTTTTTTTCAGCTCTAGACCATCACACTACTACCACAACATTTTACTGTTAGTATGATGTTTTTTTTACTGAAATGCAGTGTTACTTTTATGCCACACATAATCAGATACACACCTTCAAAAAAAAGATCACTGCTTGTCTCATCAACTTGCTACGAGTCTGTTACAGCGCTGTTGAGGAATTTTTGTCTACTTATCATTGCAGAATTGTTGATATTCAGCCACACTGGAAGGTTTTCAAACATACATTGCTTTTTTTAGGTCATCTCACAGCAGCTCAATTAGATTAAGGCCAGGACTTTGACTAGGCCACTCCAGTCCAAAGTCTTTATTTTACTGGTCTTCAGCCCCAGACCATCACACTACCACCACCACATTGTACTGTATGATTATTTTTTTTCTGAAATGTACTTTTATGCCACACATAATCAGACAAACACCTTCAAAAAAAAGATCAATGCTTGTCTCATCAACTTGCTACGAGTCTGTTACAGCGCTGTGGAGGAATTTTGGCTGACTCATCTTTACAGAATTGTTAATATTCAGCCACACTGGAAGGTTTTCAAACATGAATTGCCTTTTTAAGGTCATGCCACAGCATCTCAATTAGATTACGGTCAGGACTTTTACTAGGCCACTCTAGTACAAAGTCTTCATTTTGCTATTCTTCAGCCTCAGACCATCACACTACCACCACCACATTGTACTGTTGGCACAATGTTTTTTTTTACTGATATGGAATGTTACTTTGATGCCACATATAATCTGATGCACACCTTCAAAAAAAGTCACAAATTCAAAGAACTTTTGTCGCGTTGGTCCAAGGAGTATTTTCCCAAAAGTTTATCAAGGAGATCATCACGATGTTTTCTGGCAAACATGAGACAAACTTTAATGCTGTTACAATTCAGCATAATTCATCTACAGTAGTGTGACTTTGGTTATTACTTCTGGTTAAAAAAGCCAACATTGGGTTAAAAAATTAATTCAAGCAATTTATTTCCACTTTTCAGGTTATCCACATGCCTTCTCATTGAAATATGTCAGAATTGAGTTGTTAAATGCAAGTTTCAAGATTTTATGGTCAACGTTTGGTTTCCATCCCAATGTTTTAATGCAATAAGTGCATTAAAATAAACAGATGAAACCGAGAGAAGTATTTTATTGTAAAAAACGACTAATTTTCAACCTGGAAAGATCTTTTTTTTTTTTTAATTTATACTGTGTATGATTGATTTGATGTGTGAGGAATGTAAAAAATTGCGAGATGGTGAGCTTTAACAGTGACTGAAATTCATTTCATGCCTTCACTGCTTCATTAAAATAAACAGATTAAAATAAACAGATGAATAAGTGCATTAAAATAAACACAAAAAAAACAAAAACCAAACAAAAAAAACCAAACAAAAACAAACAAAAAAAAACATTAAAATAATTTTATGGTCAACGTTTGGTTTCCATCCCAATGTTTTAATGCAATAAGTGCATTAAAATAAACAGATGAAACCGAGAGAAGTATTTTATTGTAGAAACCGACTAATTTTCAACCTGGAAAGATCTTTTTTTTATTTATTTATACTGTGTATGATTGATTTGATGTGTGAGGAATGTAAAAAATTGCGAGATGGTGTGCTTTAACAGTGACTGAAATTCATTTCATGCCTTCACTGCTTCAAAACCCACATCCCCATAAAATCTCCAGCATGGTGTAAAAAGCATCTATATTTGAAAAGCTGTGAATTATATCATGCATAATGAATACATGCGCAGTGAAGTACGAGGCCGGAGACCAGTACCTCACACACACACAGCTCTCAAACAACATTATTTATACCTTCAGCCTTCGTTCATACAGAGAGAGAACAGAAATCTAGATCTGCACGTCCCAATGAATCACATTGTATTTTGAGATCTTGAACGCGTGTCTGAAGCTGAAAAGACGTTCATGGAATATGAATATGTTGGAAAATTAATTAAAATTTATCACTATAAATGAGCCCCAGTTGATTAACTTTAAAGAATTGCTAACTTTTTGTACTGCAGGTTATCTAAAATGTTATGCTTGAATATGCAAATGAGGCATTATTAAATGAAATTTGCATATCATTTTAGCACAAATGAAATTTAAAATTTAATGAAATTTTCATGGCAAATGATCTCCTCAGTTTTCCAAAAAAAAAGAAGAAGAAAGAAAAGAGGAATCAGGTCAAGGAGTTCCAGATGATTCAGCATTATTTAACATGCTCATGTCATATTATTATTTTCTCAATGGTTAATAACTGTAACAGAAGTATAAAAATATGTATATAATATATTCATTAATTCATTTTTTTATTAATCAGGGGTCGCATCAGCGGAATGAACTGACAGCTTATCCAGCATATGTTTTACACAGCGGATGCCCTTTCAGCTGCAACCCAGTACTGGGAAACACCCATACACAGTTTATCAATTCCCCTATACATGTTTGGACTGTGGGGGAAACCGGAGCACCCGGAGGAAACCCACACCAACACGGGGAGAACATGCAAACTCCACACAGAAATGCCAACTGACTGCAATGATACGTTATAAAAAGTACATTAGTAAACATGTAACTGACTGTACCATGACTAACGAATATGACACAAAACTGACACATTTTCTTAAAACATTTGAAAATATATATATATATATATATATATATATATATATATATATATAAACATTTTTAATATTTTAAATAAATATATGGAAATCAAATATATAAATAGGCAAATTTAGTATGAACAAGACCCTCTGTTAAAAACAAAATAAAAAAAAATTGAATGTTAGAATGTCTTAGAATGTTCATCAACCAATCAGAATCGAGCATTCAATAGCCCCATAATATAATGGAGCATAATTGGGGTCTGTTTTATTATCATTTTATATATTATTATATAAATGCAAAACATTTTTGTTGTTGTTGCTAGTTTTTGATATTTCAGAGTCTCTGTTTTTTACAGAAGAGATTCTGAGAATCTATTTTAATAATTCAAATAACACTAGAAACATCCAGGATTTTTATACAATGTTTAATAAAATGTTATAGCATATAATCAGAAAATATTTTAAAAATGTAATTAAATATAATAATCAGGCAAATTATAAACAAATCCCTTCAGAATTCAATAAAAAAATTATTAAATGTTACAATTTTAGAATGTTCATCATATATCTATAATGGAGCATAACTGCTATATGATAAATAGGATATATAGGATAGAACGTTATAACAATCTGAAAGAAATTTAAATAAATAAATTTAAATAAATAAATTTAAATATATATATATATATATATATAT
>CAIGQQ010030629.1:1155676-1174721 GCA_903798035.1 Danio albolineatus
CCTCTGGCATCAACAAGGCATCTGCGCCCACAGAACTGCTGCTCACTGGATATTTCCTCTTGTTCTGACCATTCTCTGTAAACCCTAGATATGGTTGTGCGTGAAAATCCCAGTAGATCAGCAGTTTCTGAAATACTCAGACCAGCCCGTCTGCCACCAGCAACCATGCCACGTTCAAAGTCACTTAAATCCCCTTTCTTCCTCATTCTGATGCTCGCTGTGAACTGCAGCAGATCGTATTGACCATTTCTACATGCCTAAATGCATTGAGTTGCGGCCGTGTGATTGGCTGATTAGAAATATGCGTTAACAGGCAGTTAGACAGGTGTACCTATTAAAGTGGCCGGTAAGTGTATATTCTACAACATAATACTGAAGATACTGCAAACTTCTGCAAAAACTCATCAAGAAATCAAACTGAAAACAAAACATTGGCTCAACGAACTCATTTCCTACTGCACCCCTGAGAAAATATTGTTCAGCGTCAGAGTATCACCAAGGACTTTTGAAAAACTCTGGGGACCTTTTCTGTTGTATCTACCTTACATTTCTTAGATGCATGATTCAGGATATATGTATGTGTCTTATTGTATCTCTGTTGATATTGTTGTGTTTTTTTTTTACATTTTTTTATTAATTTTTTTATGTTATTTTATTAAATTATTATTATTTTTTTTTTTTTTGTTTTGAGGGGGGGGGGGGGGTTGTTAATGTTTGTACAATATGCTTTGTTTTACATATCTTCGAATATAATAAAAGGGAGAAAAAAAATCAAACTGAAAAAAGCACTGTCATTGACTAAGTTTATGTTTTACACGGTCAAAATTATATTATCAGTAACGACATTTAAAAAAAAAAATTATATTAATATATATGAATTTATATATAGGGCGACACGGTGGTGCAGTAGGTAGTGCTGTCGCCTCACAGCAAGAAGGTCGCTGGTTTGAGCCTCGGCTGGGCCAGTTGGCATTTCTGTGTGGAGTTTGCATGTTCTCCCCGTGGTTGCGTGGGTTTCCTCCGGGTGCTCCGGTTTCCCCCACAGTCCAAACAAATGCAGGTGAATTGGGTAAGCTAAATTGTCCGTAGTGTATGTGTGTGAATGAGAATGTGTGGATGTTTTCCAGTGATGGGTTGCAGCTGGAAGGGCATCCGCTGCGTAAAAACAAATGCTGGATAAGTTGGCGGTTCATTCCGCTGTGGCGACCCCGGATTAATAAAGGGACTAAGCCGACAAGAAAATGAATGAATAAATGAATTAATTAGTATACATTTTTTAAAGGGATAGTTCACTCAAAACTGAACAGTCATCATTTAGTCACCCTTTACTTGTTTCAAACCTTTATGCAGTTTTTGTGTGTGTGGTTGTTGAAACTGCAAAAAAAAAAAAAAAAAACTTTAACTTCCATTTTGTTTTTTTCATACAATAAATGGCTATGATTATACTATCGTAACATTCTTTGAAATATCTCCTTCTTGTGTTTAACATAATAAAGAAACCGTAAAATTTTGGAACCACTTGAGGGTCATTAAATGTGAGGGTGATTTTTATTTATTGTTTGCTGACCCATCCCTTTAAACAAAATGTATCGTGTTTATAAGTACATTTATACATGCCATTTAATGTCATTTAAGCTAAAACCTAAAGGTTAAACTGATTTAGCAATCATTTTTATAGTGTATAAATATATAAATATACTAAGTCATTTCTCTCTGTTTTGGGTCCATCTGTTGTTCAAGTGTGCTCTGTGCTCGTACAGTGAATCATCTCTTCCGCCGCTGTTAAACTGATCATATTTTACCCCTGATGAATTCACAGAACGCCTCGTCTCGGAACCGCTGAGATGAAATTATTTTCTCTCTCACTGCTTTTCCATTTGCTCTGATAAACTCTGTGTGTGTGTGTGAAGGAACTCTGGCTAAATTTCTCCACAGATCCACATGGCCGTTTGTGATTGCCTGGCGGAGGTCAGACGCCGAGAAAGAAACCAATTCAGTTCTTATTAGCAAACAACCTTTCCACAACGTTATAAAATCAATATATATTAAGCCATTCCATTATACGACTCTTTTTGTTTTCGATTACCATGGAAAACGAAGCTCCAGAACAGGCTTCAAAGCGAGTTCCGTGTTCCGTTCCGGAATCCGCATACTATCAGAGAAGATTGAAAATTCCGCAGTGATGTCACGTCATTCCGCGTGAACCGTTTGACCTCTAACATGAGCTCTTGCTGTTTGGCAGGAATGAGGTTGCAATGGTCAGTGACTGACTGGATTCTGAGGGTAAACAAGGATTTGTTCTTTTCCTTTTTCCTTTCAGAAGCGGAGAGTGAAGCGGGATTATCTGTTTAACACCATCATAAAGCCTCCAAAATCATCTCTAGATCACTTTAAAGACTCTGAGCAATCAAGGGAGTTGGCATTTAGTGCAGTTTGTCGGCTTACATAGACTTTTTTTTTTTATGATTGTTCACTTTTGTCAATTAAGAATGCAATTTAAATTTAAATTTAAATCTGAAAGTGCACAGTGTTTGAAACTATTGATTCATCTATAAAAGAGTCGACTCATAGTTCTTCAAATGAATCGTCGTGCTTACGAGTCTTTAGCCGCTTCGGCATGTTGTGAACACGAAACATAAGCCCCGCCCATTTTTGCGTGCGCAGACCTGAGAAGATTCGAAACCCCCAACCCTGTCCACAAACAACAGCAGCAAGCAAAAGTTGCCAGATTGGGCGGTTTTGAATTTGATTGTGCAGGTAAAAACCTTTTGGAGAGGGTTTGGACTGGAATCAGTCAGCTACATCTGGCAACACAGAGAAGAGCACTGTAGCAAACATGTGCTCAGCTGGATATTATAGGAAGTGTGCAGATGAACCAGAGATGAAACTGTGAAGAGTCAGTGGTTGAGGTTTATCTCTGCAGAAATGCCTCAGCATTATAGCCCAGCCTTGTGCTGTGTTCCCTCTGAGGAGTGCTTATGAAATCTACACGCTTACAACGGAGGATTCGTCGACCGTTTGTTAGAGGAAGGAGCAGAAAAGACTATTGATGTATGCAGTGGCGGACTGGCCATAGGGAGCACCGGGACATTTCCCAGTGGCCTGACGGTGACTCTGGCCTGCACCCTCTATTCAACAAGTGTGAGTGCGTGTGATTAAAACGATCGCCTCATTGTTTTCTCCAGCTTGTAAATGATGTATTTAATTGTGTTTTGTAACTTGTAACCGCTTGTAGTGTCTCTGGTTAACTTGTATTCTCATATCGCGTCTAAAAGCACGTTGTAAACGCGACAGTGCCGCTTTGTTTATGGATTAAAATGCGTTTGTTAACTCGTGTTCCTCTGCTGTTTGTCGTTGCTATGGCTACATCAGCTCTCCTACACACGTGCGGCGGTCCTATTTCATAATGGTTCAGCTTTTGCTGCTGTGTGCATTAATACTGAATGTGTGTCGCTGTTTTTACTTCTAGTTAAGAATACAGTGATATGCTGGGAGACCGGGGGGTTAGTTTCGGGGGTGAGGTGTCTGAAATATGGGCGACTCCCAGGAAAAACGAGTGTTGGCAGATATGCTCATGCACACACTATGACCACTTAAATATTGATAAGCCGAGGTGGACATTCTCTCGCGCTGAATGATGTCGACCAATCGCAACAGACTGGGTCATCGGTCCAATCAGTGCAGTTTAGCATCGCGCTAAGGAGGGGTTTTAAATCAAATGAATCGCTGAACGATTCATATAGGAGTCGATGGGATAATGAGGTAAAAATAAATGCAGATTATAAGACAATGAAAGTGTTTTTTTGACAATGCATGCATATTAGCCTGTTGATGAAGACCCCCAAAACCAAAATATGACCCTTTTTAATGTATAATATGGGCTCTTTAACTAAGTTTAACGAGGACCGATTATGCCCCTTTTTACAAGATGTAAAATAAAACTCTAATGTCCCTACAGTGTGTATGTTAAGTTTCATGCTCAATAATACACAGATAATGTTTCATAACTCTTTTGAATTGACCGTTTTAGGCTTTGTGCCGTTTTGGTGACTGTCACTTTAAAGGTGCAGTATTTAAGTTTGACACCCAGTGGTTGAACTAGGTACTGCCTGCTCACCTAATGTTTCCACTTGTAGTATTTATATAACTTGCTAATTAATAACTTCATGTGGAACTCTGAATCTGCGTCTCATTTCAGAGTCCACCCGAGGTCGCATTTCGGTCACAGATGCATGTTTCCAAAGCCTTTCTGAATGAATGAATGAAACATGCGGCTTTTCCATCAAGGCAACCCGAGGTGCTGAAATATAATTGGATAAACTGGCAGTGGGCGGGTTAAAGGGACCAAACCATAGAAAGACGTTCCGCACATTTTCAAAGCAGAATATTTCACTTTAGCATTGTTTTTCAGATAAACAAGAATGTTCACTCAGCATGTTTCTGAAATATCTGCAAACATATTATGGTGTTTTTATGCTTTAGAAGAGTGAAAAACTTACATACAGCACCTTTAAATTTGAATGAGATTGTGCTCCCAGCCAGAGGGCGGAGCTACAGGTGCCTGTGCCTCAGTGAGATCGTCACTACTAGGTGGAGCTTTCCTATTCTGATGACCCCTACAAAGGGACAATGTCAATCAGTGTTTCTGCAGACTATTTTTGATTTATTCATTCATTTTCTTTTCAGCTTAGTCCCTTTATTAACCTGGGGTCGCCACAGCGGAATGAACCACCATCTTATCCAGCATACTGTATGTTTTACGCAGTGGATGCCCTTCCAGCCACAACCCATCATGAGAAACACCCATACACACACATTCACACACTACGGCATACCTGTCAACATTGGGATGTGAAAATAAGGGATACGCCAACCATAATAAGGGATAAATTCCCCCCAAAAAATCCCCATATTAAATATGTTCTTCTGGAGAAAATGTAATAGTATACATTACCAAACAGTTTAGCTTATTAAAATGAGCTATTATAAAGAAATAGAATCAAGTTATCAAATGTCATTAATCTTTCCCTTACTGTATAACTCACACATCCTAAATAAAGAGCAACGAATGAATCTCATTTATTTAGATTTTTTTGGTTGATTACATTAAATAACAGAGGTGTCACTTTAACAATGCACACATCTAACGTTATAATGAAAGCATTCGATCGCTTTCCTAACAATTTATGCTCATTTAGGACAAAATTAGTTGTGTTTGAAGAAAAAACCCATCAAGATTGACATCTTTAGATGTTATTATTATTAATTATGTGTATATGTCTGTTCAAACACAAACCCAAAACCCAGAATCCACTTTTGCTATGCTATAAATCCCATGTACAGAATCCGTTTGGGAAACAGCGTCTGTTTATCACTATGGAGCGCGTCTGACAGTCACGCACCGCTTTATGACTGTTTTGAGGATTGCACAGGAGGAGCGACGGCACCTGTAATGAAAAGGAAAGGGAATCCCACCGTTTTTATATTTATTTCAAAGTGTTTCATGCCTAAATAAAATGAAAGCACAGAACTGACTCACATTTAAGATCAAGGGGCGATATGTGCTGCGTATAGGGAGGATGGGCTCTTTAATGTTTATTGCCACCCTTCAGAGAAAGACTACAGGTTGTGGCTCACAATGCACAGCTTCTGCTTGTTTGAGCTGCTCCTTTAAGGAGTTTTTAGTCAAATCAAGCACTGAAGAGGGAGGTTTTCTGGAAGCTCTCCTTTGTCAAATGCTAGCTATATATTTTTTTTATAATTCTCTGCAGCATAACTAAAATTAAACTGTAAGCACTTCTGTCTTTGTGTCATGTCCTTTGAAAGCCCAAATACAGAAACAGAAGAAGCTTTGTGGAAAAATTGGAAGGCATTTTAGTTTTCCCTGCTATATCATTACAGTGCCTCTGGCCACGCCCCTTCACTGTGCAGGGTGTGGTATATGCATGTAATCAGAAACCCTTGTGATCTCACTAGCCCGGATGTATTTTTTTGTAGTCCCCAAATTCGTTCACTGTAGGCTTTGCTAAGCTAAATCTGTAAAAGCCAACATCTTCCTTTGCATTGAACTTTGAGCGTCTTACATTCAGAGACGTTGTTTATGTTCACACAGGAACATTCCACATCAGCTAAAGTTTAACATATGATATCATAGTGGACCACTCCTTCAAATATGAAAAATTAATAAACCACAATGTGTATTCAGGATTTGAGGAGCAAGGCATGCAGACTTGTTCATGAAGCTGTGAGAGACACCTCTGCTGTTTAAGCTATATGCAAAAACAGCTACTTTATTATAAAAGCAACAATACATTTATATATAAATAAATATATATTTTTTATTTTCTTTTTTGACATAAATATTCAATTTTATTGCAGTCAACGTTTTACCAGTGCACTTTGGAGAGAATTTTAGAGGCTCTTAAATGAGTGAAATGCAATTATATAATCCAGTTATATGTTTCCCTTGTCTGACGCCATTAAAGAGCCCCTATTATGGGTTTTTGAAAATGAGCTTGTATGCAGTGTGTCACACAGCTCTAAGTGAAGTGAAATGTCCAGCTAAGGCTTAAATCTGAAAGTGCACAGTGTTTAAAACTATTGATTCATCTATAAAAGAGTCGACTCATAGTTCCTCAAACGAGTCGTCGTGCTAACGAGTCTTTAGCCGTTTCGGCATTACGTGAACACGAAACATAAGCCCCGCCCATTTATGCGCGCGCAGATTCGAAATCCCCAACCCCACCCACAAACAACAGCGGTGAGGAAATGTTGCCAGATCGGGCGGTTTTCAACTTTATTCTGCAGGTAAAACCCTTTGGACAGGGTTTGGGCTGAAATCAGTCAGCAACATCTGGCAACACAGTGAAGAGCACTGTGCTTAGCTGGATATTGGAAGTGTGCAGAGAACCCAGAGATGAGACTTTGAAGAGTTAGTCGTTTCTGCAGAAATATCTCTGCATTAAACCCTAGCCATGTGCTGTTACCCCTCCGAGGAGTGCTTACAACGGAGAATTAGGAGCACCGGGACATTTCCTGGCCTGCTATCCAGCAAGTGTGAGTAAGTACGATTAAAACAGTCACCTCATTGTTTTCTCTAGCTTGTAAATGATGCATTTAACTGTGTTTTGTAACTTGTAACCGCTTGTAGTGTCTCTGGTTAACTTGTATTCTCATATCGCGTCTAAAAGCACGTTGTAAACGCGACGCGTGCCGCTGTGTTTACGGATTAAAATGCGTTTGAGCGTGTTCCTCTGCTGTTTGTCGTTGCTATGGACACCATGAGCTCTGCTACACACGTGCGGCGGTGCTGTTTATAATGGTTCAGCTTTTGCCGCTGTGTGCATTAATACTGAATGTATGTCGCTGTTTTTACTTCTGGTTAAGAATTAGAGTGATATGCTGGGAGACCGGGGGGTTAGTTTTCGGGGTGAGGTGTCTGAAATACGGGCGACTCCCGTTTAAAGCGAGTGTTAGCAGATTAGCTCACGCACACACTATGACTGACTAACGTTGAGCGCTGTCGACCAATCGCAAAAGACTGGTTCATCGGTCCAATCAGCGCAGTTTAGCATCGCGCGAAGGAGGGGTTTTGGAACAAATGAATCCCTGAACGATTCATATAGGAGTCGCTGGGATAATGAGGTAAAAATAAATGCATATTATAAGACAATGAAAGTGTTTTTTGACCTTGCAATCAGATCAGCCTGCTGTTGGAGACCCCCAAAACTAAAATATGACCCTTTTCAATGTATAATATGGGCTCTTTAAGATCACAGCTCAGAATAGTCCATTTCTCTCTCTCTCTCTCTCTTTTTTTTTTTTTTTTTTTTTGCAATTAAAGTAGACGGCTTGTGCTGTGCATTTTAAAGTGGTCATATTATGCTTTTTATTTTTACATGATGAGTCTCAGATGTCCAGAACAAAAAGTGTCTGTGAAATTTCAACTCAAAATACCTCACAGATCGGTCGTTATATTATGCTGAAAATCAAAGTAAGCAAAAAGTACAGTTTAACGTGTGTCTTTAAAGGGTCACGAAACACTAAAACACATTTTTTGAGCTGTTGACAGTCATATATGTGTCCCGCGCTGCTATAAACACTATTAGGACACATATATTTTGCTAAAGACTGAAAATTGGTTGTTTTTGCGTTATTTCAAGCAAATTCGTTCTTCCGGTTTGAAACAAATTTTTGAAGCTGCGTCACGCCGATGAGATCCTTGTGTGTATTCCAGTGTGGAGAGTGGACGTCTGTACCGGCGAGTGCATCGTGACGTCTCTGAGCGTGCAGCATTGATTCATGAGATAGACTTGGTTCAAACCAATCAGCGCGCTCTATTGTGTGTGCAGCGCCACTTCATTAATATGCACGATAGTTTCAAGATTGTTTATCTGCTACAGTGTTCAGACGGCAGAGAGACGCCACGCTGTGTTGACGAAACAAGTGGAAGAAGAAAAATTGTTTGCAGACACAGGTCGCCAGTGTTGTGTTTATAAACGTGCTCCAACGAAAATTTTGCCTTTATTTCCCCGCTATGAGAGCACAGCTGGACTCACGGTGGACTACACTGCACGCGACAGAAATGCGTTTGTAAGGAACATTTTTACCTGAGAGCTTTCCACATCTGGAAATGGTGAAATCTCGATTTGCCGCTCGTCTCCTTTTCAAAAAACAACCGCAGTCCAGTTGGTGTTGATTTTCCTGTCTCTACAGATGTGGTGAGTGAGAGAATGCTGCTCTCCGAGTGTAAACATATAAACACCCTAATCAAACGGTTACCGTCGTGTAGAATTTTCATTTTGTGACAGGATAGTCTATACACACACGGCTTTCTGATGCTTTCTGATGCCTACCGAGGGCGTCTAAGTTACCGAGAAATGCGGAGGTTTTTTTTTCTAACATACGCCATGCGGTATCAAACACTCTATTAAACCGCACTCTTAGCAGTTTCTCACATTTCGTTTGTCACGAGGGACACGCAGGAAATGTTCCTGAGTAAAAGTGAAAGTACCAAACTGCAGTTAAAGTCGACAAATTAATAATTTGGCAAATAATTTGATGACTGATGTCCATGTAAACAGTCTCTGTCTTTCTCCCCTGCGTCTGTGTTTGTTTTCCCTGTTTGAAAATCAGCGCGTGCCCTAATGGAAACTTTTCTTCCCTCTTTCCCTCCCCTGACATTCCCACCTAAACAGAGCTGGACACACCCACTTTCCTGAGCTTTTCCAGACTGTAGGTGTGAAAACACCCTGCTGAGACTGGGGGGTTTCGTGGCCCTTTAAATGCAAATTAGCTTTCCAGAAATGTCAGAGATTTATGAAGCTTTGAAATCTTGACGAATCTTTTATTGTTTCCAATCAGTGGTTTGGTAGCGTATCAAATTGGCATAGGGCAAGGTCACATGATTTCAGTAAACAGTGCTTAGTTACGTCACATTTTTAAAATTATTCATAAAGTTCAATGTTTCTCCACTGGGGGGCGATCTGTGTAATACTCATTCATTCATTTATTTGCTTCTCGGCTTAGTCGCATTATTAATCAGGGGTCGCCACAGCAGAATGAACCGCCAACCGCATATGTTTTACTCAGCGGGTGCCTTTCTAGCTGCAACCTGTCACTGGGAAACACCCATACATTCTTATTCACACACATACACTACGGATAGCTTATCCAATTCACCTATAGCGCATGTCTTTGGACTTGCTGGGGGAAACCGGAGCACCCGGAGGAAACCTACACCAACACGAGGAGAACATACAAACTCCATACAGAAATGCTAACTGACCCAGCCGGCGCTCGAACCAGTGACCTTCCAGCTGTGAGACGATTGTGCTACCCACTGCGCCACTTTGACACCCAATCACTTTTATGATTAGTATAAATAGGGATGCAAAATTATGTTTACCTCGTCAATGAAGAGAGACACTTATTGATACTCAATGAGTCAGATTCTGTTTGACGAAGTCCATCTGATTTTAGGTCAGGCCATGTCGGTGTTTGGAGCTTTAGCATCCCAGCATGCAGTTTTCATAGCGGCTCCTACAGGTCAGAGAAAATAACACAAGTCAGTGAACAGCAGGAGCTCAGAAGGTTACTGGAAGGTTGTTGAAGCGTTTGCAGAGAGGACCTTCAGTTTAAGTGCCTTTATTAAAGATGAATGATAAGCTGTCTGGCCCAAATGTTCACATCTGCTGATAAACATCTGAAGTAGTCAGTGCAGGACCCGTGTGTCAGATCTGATGACTTTAGGTCATACATCAACCCATATACATTTTACTACTAAAATTCCAGGACTTTTCCAAAACGTTCAGGTAAATTCATGTTTCATGTAATGTCTACATTCAAGTGGTAAATAAAAAAAATGTACATTCAATTTTATTACAGCATATCAAAAAATAAAACAATCTATGTGGTTTATATTTATTTTTTTTATTAAATTCAATTCAATTCACCTTTATTTGTATAGCGCTTTTACAATGTAGATTGTGTCATAGCAGCTTCACATAGAAGGTTATAGTAAATTGAAAATGTCAGTTTAGTTATTAGCTAGTATATTATTAGCTAGTATATAGCTGAGTTCAGTTCAGTTCAGTGTTGTTTAACATTCACTACTTAGAGTCCAAACACTGAAGAGTAATCCATTGGTGCGCAGCTCTAGCTGCAGTCTAGGTGCCGGAGGTTGGAGAACTCGAGGCCTCGAGGCTCGACCTCCTTTACTTGATTTTGCTATTCTGGGTACTACCAGAAGCCCTGAGTTTTGAGATCTTAAAGAGCGGGTTGGATTGTAGCGAGACAGAAGGTTGGTTAGATAAACAGGAGCTAGATTATTTAAAGCTTTATAGGTAAGAAGTAATATTTTAAACTCAATACGAAACTTAACAGGCAGCCAGTGTAACGAGGATAAAATTGGGGTGATATGATCATATTTTCTAGACCTGGTAAGAACTCTGGCGGCTGCATTTTGTACTAGCTGAAGTTTGTTAATAGAGGAGGCTGGGCAACCAGCGAGCAGAGCATTACAGTAATCCAACCTAGAGGTCATAAAAGCATAAACTAGCTTTTCTGCATCTGAGATGGATAGCATACTTCGTAGCTTAGCAATATTTCTCAGATGAAGGAATGCAGTTTTTGTGACATGGGAGATATGGTTTTCAAAATAGTTCTGTAAAATAGTTTTTAGAAAGTGTCTGACTGTCTGTAAAAAAATTATAAATGTTGGCTTGTGTTTTCATAAGACTTACAGAAAGGGTACAAATTATCCCAGTACCTTCTCTATGTAGTTGGACACTTAGGCCCTTAGCCCTTCCCCCTCATTTTGCACATTCACGTGAAGGGGTAGGGGTGTTGCAATTCTCTTTATCTTGAAGGCGTAGGGCTAAGGGGAAGGGATAGATACCCCTTGAAACAGAGATTTTCTAGGACCACACTTGAAACCATGAGTAAGAAAATTTCCAGAATACACCAGCCACAACGGCTACATAGCTGCACATGGAAGTCAGGAGATGCACAAATTAGTATTTTTTTAGTTATTATTACAAATTTTTACGACAAACAAACATATGTTTAATACACTCATAACCGTGTTTGTTTTACCGCTACCTATAATCCATAATAATAACTCCTGTACAGCAGTCCCACAACATTGTCACTCGATGACACTTGCCAAATCCTGGTTCAATTCCATATCAACATCTCCTTTAATATTTCTAATATAATTTAATAATAATAATATTAATATAAATCCCAGAAAAATAATCATCATCACGTGTTCAATACGTATTTACCCCACTGTATTTATTGTGACTGAGTTAACTTATATAGCACAGTAAGTTTCCATGCTACTTGAATTCTGTGTGAAATGCACGAGAACTGACAAATGAGTAAAACACTGTCTCCCAACAGCAAGCAGGTCGCTGGTTCGAGTCCCGGCTGGGTCAGTTAGCATTTCTATATGGAGTTTGCATGTTCTCCCCGTGTTGATGAGGGTTTCCTCCGGGTGCTTCAGTCCAAACACATGCGCTATAGGGGAATTGAATTAACTAAATTGGCTGTAGTATACGAGTGTGTGTGTGAGAATGTGTATGGATGTTTCCCAGTACTGGGTTGCAGCTGGAAGGGCATCCATAGTGTAAAACATGCTGGAATAGTTGGCAGTTCATTCCGCTGTGGTGACCCCTGATGAATAAAGGGATTAAGCTGAAGGAAAATGAATGTATTTTATCGCTCATAGGTAGGGCCAGATGGAATCTGCGGACGATTTTTGTTATTTCTGCGGAGTATTTTGTTAAAAATCTGCGGATTTATACGGAATGATTTTGGCAGTATCATAACTAATAACTTAGCGTTTGAAATAAAAAGTAATACCTTTTTAACCTTTAATGTTTACAATACGAATCCAATTAGATCCACTTTAATTGGTAAACAAAGCAAGCCTCTCGCATAAAATCTCTACTAAAAGAGAGAAAATATTACTTTACAACCTGTATTGTAAATAAATCACATCAATATTTTCACATTAGTCAATATTATTACTGAAATTAATTTAAAAACTGAATAAATATACATTTACATCAGTAAATAAACAGAATCAATGATGGGCTAAAAATCTGCGGAAATCTGCAGCGTGGGCCTACTCATAGGAGATCACATGTAGTTTTGAATAAACTGGTTGATCAGAAAAAGACCTGATATTGCACATGAAAATATAAGCTCAGCATACATTCCTAGTGAAAAGATGAAAGTATAAAATGTGCATCAGCTTCAGCGCGTCTGAATCCAACCGGACAAAAATACACTGGAATTAAAGGGCCGGTCATTCATGACTTTATGCGCCTAAAATAACTGTAGTAGCAGCATTTCTTCTTCTAAGCTTTTCCCTGCACAAACCAAAACATTTACTTGACAAGCAGATTGAATTTACACCTGAGCAAAGTGAATCCAGCGAAGTTTGCCGCTGTCAGGAGGGAATAACAGCATCTCTGGGTTCCGAGGTGTTTTTAAAGCGAGTCTTGTCAACGTTCCACCCCAATTACCGTGATTCCCTTCCCTCCTGATTCGCCCAGTAACGATGATAAATTGCCGGCTGCAGAACCAAAGCACTTACCAAACATTATTTGATGAATTTGTTTCACCTCTCCCCAAACCGTAAGAGCGTTTCGCATCGATTCCAGTCGTTCCGGCCCTTTAATTGTAGTGTTTTTTTGGATTGCAGTGGATTCAGAAGCTGATGCACATTTATACTTTCATCTTTTTGTTAGGAACGTACGCTGAGCTTATATTTTCATGTGCTATATCTGGTCTTTGTCTGATTAACTGAGTGATAAAATAATCTATTGTATTCATATATACAGGTGGCACGGTGGTTAGCACTGTGGCCTCACAGCAAGAAGATCGCTGGTTCGAGTCCTGCCTGGATCATTTGCATTTCTGTATGGAGTTTGCATGTTCTCCCCATGTTGGTGTGGGTTTCCCCCACAGTCCAAACTCATGCGCTATAGGGGAATTGGTGATATAAATTGGCCGTTGTGTATGAGTTTGTGTGTGTGAGAATGAGTGTATGGGTGTTTCCCAGTACTGGGTTGCTGCTGGAAGGGTATTTGCTGTGTAAATGCTAGAATAGTTGTTGGTTCATTCCGCTGTGGTGATCCCTGATAGTCAATGACTAAGTGAAGGAAAATGAATGAATGATATGAACTTCGGTCGGTTCATGCATTTCACACAGAATTAAACTAGCATGGTAACTTACTCTGTTATTTATTTGAATAAATACAAGTCAGAATACATACGTTTGCTTTAATTTTTACATCTATATTTATGTTATGCTAATTGATGATCATTTCACAATTAATTAGATGTGGTATCTTTAATAAAGTTTAAAGTGTATTACTCCTATACTTCTAAATGCATTTAATATGCATTCTATAAACAAAAAATCGCTTGAAATTAATTTGATTTGGGCCAAAAAACAAAACAGCATGTCTTAATTTATAACAAACTACGTAAAATATTGGTCATAAATTTTGGTTAAGAAAAAGAATAGTATAATTATGACCAGGGCTGTACATCATTTTTTGATCACGGGCCACTGTGGCTAGTAGATTTCCAACTTTACTAGCCACTCGCCATTTTCACTAGCCACAATTTTGTTGTTGGGAAAATATATTTTATATGCATAAATTTGACTTTGACATGCGAAATTGACTTGATTTAGACTTATGTATTCTCTCCACATGTCTCCTCATTCATTTCACTGTCCTGTGTGTTGTGTATGAGCTTCCTCAATGTGCATGAGCAAATGGGTTGTGTCGCATTGAAATTAGTTTTCATTTCACAGGACTTTTCAGAGCTCAAAATTAAGGATTTACCAAATTTGTCTCTGACCAGACCAAAAATAAATTATTATTTCTTCGCCACAAATTTTAAATGTGTCAAACAAGCAAAATATAGGCGTATTCATGCTCTTTATATTCAACAAAACTTTCTTAAAAAAAGATTGACATTTAAAAATATTTATCTAAACAGGGGTGTCCAAAGTTTTTGGGCCGAGGGCCAGATGCAAAAAACAAAACATTGTCCTGGGCCGAATTTTACAATTTCAGAGACACGCATATATATATATATATATATCATATATATAGGATCAGTGTAATATTACATTATTTACGGTCATAAATATATTATGAAACTTATCTCTGCGATCTGCCAAAATTCTCGCTTGAAAAACTCTTACAATTTAATTTTGTGGCGTAGTTCAGGTTTTGATGAATAGGCTACTATACACTTCACATGTACATCAGTTTTCTTTTTCTTTTTTTAAGAACAGTGCCATTTTTAAATCACTTTTAAAGGCACATATTAATTTAAACAGTGAACACTTTTTTGGGTCTGCAAGCACTGTTAATGTTCAAACTATTTATATTGTTTAAAGTGGCTGAAAATAATACATATTCTTAATAATAGGAATTATTTGTCTCCTTTTTGAACTGTGCTGTGTTGTTGCTGCTTAATAACGTCTACTACACTGCTGTATTTTAATACTGGTCATTATGGTGGCACTTGGAGAGACAATTTCTTTCTAAGGTGGTACCTGGTGAAAAAAGTTTGAGAACCGCTGGTCTAATTGAAGACACGTGATAGCGACACCCGGTGGTTATTTATTGAATTACATATATTTTTGTACAGCGGGCCAGATTCTATTTATATGTATAAAAAGCCTCGCGGGCCATCGGCGGCCCGCAATCAGTTTACTGGCCGTAGTTTGGACACCCCTGATCTAAAATATGCACAGTGATCTGTCTTGGCTGAAGCTCCCAGTACACATAAATGGGGAGTTAATCTCATATTTAAAGCAATGTTATTGTAAAAAAAAAAAAATTACAATTTGACTATAATAACAAAAATAACTGAGCAAAAGAAAGCATGTAAAAAAAACATACCGTTAGTGATAGTGAAATAATGATCAGGCGCACACGGTTAATGTTAGGCCTGCTAACAATCTGTTCAAAGAACAATTCAAACGAAAGCAGTGACCGCTGCTGCTTACAAAAGGATTTTTTTTTTCTTAAAGCCGCAGGACTGTGGGAGCCCGATCATCGCTTTTTGTCCAGTCTATTTCAAACAGAACCGATAGCACAAGTTTTTTCACCTATGCACAGTTGCTTCACGCAAGTCTAGGGGATCGCGCGTGCTTTTTAACAGTCTCCCGCATCACATCACCTGTGCACGCGAGTGATCTCTCATTCGCTATTCAGCTGCTTTCTCTTGCTCGCACAAACACAGTTATTTTTGTCAGTCGTGCTGCTTCTCCATTCTAAGATCATATTTGCATGAATACCAGGCCATCCTTATTGTCCAACCCTGCTTTTAAGAAAACTACAATTTAAAAATAATTTTCCACCGGCCAGAGTGGCTAGTAGCGGTGTCGGTCTAACCCGCCACAGCGGAAATCCACCCACATTTGGTGGGTGTTAATGTTAAGCCCTGATTATGACTATGAAACATAACATTTAGTTTAACATGGACAAAAAAAAACTAAGTATATGTAACTTTACGGGGTTTTTTTCATTACTTTTTCAGAATAAACATCATCAAATTAAAATATATTAATATATTTTATATATACAGTATTGTACCACACATATATAGTTTATAAAATACACAATTTATTTATTTATTTATGTGCGTGTGTGTGTATGTGTGTCTGTGCATTTATACACATTAAATATACAACAATTAACTTAAATTAAAGTCAAGAATTTTGGTGTGATTCTGGAGTCAGATCTGAGTTTCAGTAGCAGTAAGTAAAAAGCAGCAAGTATATCAGCATTCTATCATCTCAAAAACATTGCAAGAACTAGATGCTTTGTTTCCAGTGAGGACTTAGAGAAACTTGTTGATGCTTTTATCAGCAGCAGGGTGGATTACTGTAATGGCCTCCTCACTGGTCTTCCCAAAAAGACAGTCAGACAGTTGCAGCTCATCCAGAACGCTGCGGCCAGGATTCTGACCAGATGCAGTAAATCAGAGCACATCACACCTGTCCTCAGGTTTTTACACTGGCTCCCAGTTACATTCAGAATAGATTTTAAAGTATTACTACTTGCTTATGAATCAATAAATGGCATAAGACTTCAATACATTACAGATCTGTTTTTAATTTTTTTAATCTGTTTTTAATCATTTTTAATTCGTTTGTGTTTTTATTTTCTTTTATTCTTATGTAAAGCACTTTGAATTACCATTGTGAATGAAATGTGCTATATAAATAAACTTGCCTTGCCTAAATGTGTTATAAAATATACGTTTTTTTAATATAAAATTGATTGTAAGTCATGTTTTTATTTTAAATACAATTATAACTTTGTATTTTATACTATGGATTATCAAATCAACGACTGAATTTTCATTATGAATCTACCAGTTTTATTATTTTATTTCCAAGCACCATTTTATGAAGTATTGAACATTCCATATGCATCTATCACAGGTTTCTTTCTCTCTCTCTCTCTTTCTCCATCTCGTTTAACCTCCATTTTCTTGTCACTTCAGCCCATCTGACTTTCTCTCTGTGCGTTCTTTAAGTGTGGCCCTTTTCTCTGGCTCTCATTGAGCGCCTCTATTAGTCTCTCTTTCAGAGTAAAGAGAGCTGAGAGCTCAGAGATTGTTCCAGACAGCCCTCGTCTTTCTACATTACCACAGCGCGGATGCTGGAAACACTGCCACATTACTGAGAGGGAGAGAGAAAGAGAGATGGAGAGAAACAGAGAGAAATACAGAGAGATTTTAGAACTAGGTCTTCTTTAATTTGATTTATCATTATTCTGCCACAGGGGAATGAACGGCCAACTATTTTCGACATATATGTTTTACCAAAAACTATAGAAAACTCAAGACGTGTCACTCGTATTGTTTTGAACGGGGAAGTGTACACTCTTAAAAAACGTTGGGTTATTTACTTACCCAATAGTTGAGTTAAAAATATGTGGTGCTTTGTTGGGTTATTTTAACCTTTTATTGGGCTATTTATTAAATAACTCAACCAGTTGGGTTAAGATTTTTGAATTTCAACAGTCAACTTATTTAACTGACACAGAACAGCTATGCTTTCCCAGAGATGGGTTGTGGCTGGAAGGGCATCCGCTGCGTAAAACAAATGCTGGATAAGTTGGCGGTTCATTCCGCTGTGGCGACCCCGGATTAATAAAGGGACTAAGCCGAAAAGAAAATGAATGAATGAGAACAGCTATGCGTCCGTGATGTTGTTTTGCGTTATAAAGTTTATTTAAGCTCTAATGCAGTAATATTGTTGTTTTTTTCTTTATCAAAGTGCCTCTCAACCTTGCCGTGTTTTTTTTAAATATCCATTTCACCTGGACTCTTAATTAGTGATGAGGCAAACACGCGCTTCATAGCCGGTCTATCTGCGGATAGAAACGCTTTCTCTTCCTCCCGGGTTTATCTGTACAGTTGTTTGGAGGAACTGATGCACATATTTGAGATATTAGTCCGTCATTCTTGCCTTTAAGACCCAGCGGAGACAATCAACCCGGAGTCGCGTCCAGTTCTGGTTAAGGTCATGGTTAGGGCCACACGGAATCTGCGGACATTTTTTACTATTTCTGTGGAGTATTTTGTTAAAAATCTGCGGATTTATGCGGAATGACTTTGGGAGTATCAGAACTAAAATCTTAATATATGAAATAAAAAGTAATACCTTTTAAACATCTATTTAATGTTTACAATGTGAATCTAATTAGATCCACTTTACTTGGCAAACAAAGCAAGTCTCTAATTTAAAATATCTACTAAAACACCAAAAATAGTACATTACAAACTGTATTGTAAATAAATCACATGCATATTTTCATATTAGTCAATATTATTAGAGAAATTCATTTGAAAACTGATTCAATTTACATTTACTCACATTTACAAAAGTAAATAAACAGAATCAGTGATGGGCTAAAAATCTGCGGAAATCTGCGCGCGCAGATTCCGTGTGGCCCTAGTCATGGTTAAGGTATGTTGTCTTTTTATTAAAACATTGTCTTTTTAATAGGAAATTATATTGTAACCTATAAATGCTAATATAGTCACATAAATATGCTGCATTTTATTCAGGAAGTTGCTGGTTTTCCCAAGAAGTACGGAATCGGAGCATTATATTATTGGTTATTACTCGCCGCTAGAGGGCGCTAAATGGATCGCAACGTTTTTTTCTGTATGGTCAAGAAGAAGAGCAGAGCAGAAGCTTGCTAATTATATTTAATCAGAAGAGGATTCGTTGTCCATTTCAAGGTACTTGATTGTTAACTATTGACAGTTAAATGTTATTATTACTATTTGTACTATATTAAAGGCCCTGAAAATGGCATTTTCCCTACATCTTATACTAATCTACAGGGATGAAACCACACCCTGATAATGTTAGATGCCAATAGGAATGTTTAATCAGTTAAATATGTCATACAACAATTAAATATAAGCCTATATATATATGTGTGTGTGTGTGTGTGTGTGTGTGTGTGTGTGTGTGTGTGTGTGT
>CAIGQQ010030629.1:1202669-1228770 GCA_903798035.1 Danio albolineatus
AAAATTGAGTAAACCCAAGGAAACAGCATTGAATCATTTTTTTCAGTGTACATAGTACATAAAATTATTCTGACATTTTGAGATTATTGTAACAATTATGATGTTATTGTGTCAGAATTAAAGAGGAAAACTTAAAATACAATTTAAATTGTTTAAATTATAATATACCAAGTCAACTATTTAAATAAAGAGCAATTAATCAAATAAATGGTCAAAATTATAACACTATAGACATTAATGGTGAGGGGAAAAAAACATTAAATCCTAAGTTACAAGATAAAAATAAACTCTAAATTATGAGATAAAAGATAAATGAATGAGACAAAAAAAAATATGACGAGTAGAAATTACAGCATGCCAAGCCAGAACTAAGAAAGTCAATAATGAACTAAGAAAATCTAAATTATGGCAGTCATAAATACAAGACCAAAATTTGTGCTATTAAGAAAAAAAAAACAATTATGCAATTAAAAAAATCATATAAAGGGTTAAAATTGAGGGCTTGAAATAATGATAATAATAAATGATAACAAAAATATTTTCGAGGTATAAAATCATAGTCGGTATATAATATAGCTGGCAGCTAACTCTATGCACACTCTCACATGGTCGCCCACTGAAGCTAAGCAGGGCTGCACCTGGTCAGTCCCTGGATAGGAGACCACATGGGAAAGCTAGGTTGCTGCCAGAAGTGATGAGAGTGGGGCCAGCAGGGGGCACACAACCTGCGGTCTGTGTGGGTCCTAATTCCCCAGTTTAGTGAAGGGGAATCTACACTGCTTAGCAATCATCCAGGTGGATGCTGTACACTGGTGGTGGATGAGGAGATTCCTCACATTAAAAATTTGTAAAGCATTTTGAGTGTCTAGAAAAGCGCTACATAAATGTAAAGAATTATTATTATTATTATTATTATTATTAATAATAATAATATTATTATTATAAATTTTATTATTATTATTATTATTATTATCTTTTCATTTTCTTTTTATTTTATGCATTTATGGACATTTATTAAAACTAACATGTAATAATGACATAATTATGATCTGAACATTGTGATACCACATACAAAAACTAATATTTAAAGAGCCCCTATTATGGGTTTTTGAAAATGAGCTTGAATGCAGTGTGTCACACAGCTCTAAGTGAAGTGAAATGTCCAGCTAAGGCTTAAATCTGAAAGTGCAAAGTGTTTAACACTATTGATTCATCTATAAAAGAGTCGACTCATAGTTCCTCAAACGAGTCGCCGTGCTTACGAGTCTTTAGCCGTTTCGGCATGACGTGAACACGAAACATAAGCCCCGCCCATTTATGCGCGCGCAGATTCGAAATCCCCAACCCCACCCACAAACAATAGCGGTGCGAAAACGTTGCCAGATCGGGCGGTTTTAAATTTGATTGTGCAGGTAAAAACCTTTTGGACAGGGTTTGGGGTGAAATCAGGCAGCTACATCTGGCAACACAGTGAAGAGCACTGTGCTTAGCTGGATATTGGAAGTGTGCAGAGAACCCAGAGATGAGACTTTGAAGAGTTAGTAGTTTCTGCAGAAATACCACAGCATTAAATCCAGCCATGAACTGTTCCCCCTCCGAGGAGTGCTTACAACGGAGGATTCGGAGCACCGGGACATTTCCCTGGTCTGCTATCCAGCAAGTGTGAGTAAGTGCGATTAAAACGGTCGCCTCATTGTTTTCTCTAGCTTGTAAATGATGCATTTAACTGTGTTTTGTAACTTGTAACCACTTGTAGTGTCTCTGGTTAACTTGTATTCTCATATCGCGTCTAAAAGCACGTTGTTAACGCGATGCGTGCCGCTGTGTTTATGGACTAAAATCATTTGAGCTCGTGATCCTCTCCTGTTTGTCGTTGCTATGGCCACCATGAGCTCTGCTACACACGAGCGGCGGTTTTGCCACTGTGTGCACTAATACTGAATGTATGTCGCTGTTTTTACTTCTGGTTAAGAATTAGAGTGATATGCTGGGAGATCGGGGGTTAGCTTCGGGGGTGAGGTGTCTGAAATACGGGCGACTCCCGATATGACTCCTTCCATGTTGATAAGCCGTGGTGGGCATTCTCTCATGCTGAGCGCTGTCGACCAATCGCAACACACTGGGTCATCGGTCCAATCAGCGCAGTTTAGCATCGCGCTAAGGAGGGGTTTTGGAACAAATGAATCCCTGAACGATTCATATAGGAGTCGCTGGGATAATGAGGTAAAAATAAATGCATATTATAAGACAATGAGAGTGTTTTTTGACCATGCATGCAGATCAGCCTGCTGTTGGAGACCCCCAAAACCAATATATGACCCTTTTCAATGTATAATATGGGCTCTTTAATAGGTAAAGTCACAAAGTGTGCAAATGGGAATAACATCTACTCAAAACAACAGGTCATATGGTGTTTTAAAGTATCCTAATAAAGTGTTGGAGTCTGCTCTTCCTGAGGACTTTTCTCATTAAACCGCAACCTAATTTAATCTCAACATAACAAAAAGTTGTTTTTTCATTATTGCAACTTAGTTTTCTTGTGATCTCGACATAAAAAGGTGTTTTCTCGTTATGGCGACTTAACTTTTTTAAATGTCGAGATCACAAGAAAATTAAGTCGCCATAACGAGAAAACTTTTTAAATGTCGAGATCACAAGAAAATTGTTTTCTCGTTATGTCGACTTAATTTTTTTGTGATCTCGACATAAAATGGTGTTTTCTCATTAAGGTGACTTAATTTTCTTGTGATCTCGACATTAAAAAAAAGTTGTTTTCTCGTTATGGCGACTTAATTTTCTTATGATCTCGACATAAGTTGTTTTTGTTATTGCAACTTAATTTTCTCATGATCTCAACATTAAAAAAGTTGTTTTCTCGTTATCGCGACTTCGTTTTTTCATGATCTCAACATAACAAGAAGTTATTTTCTCTGTATTGTGACTTAATTATCTCGTGATCTCGACAAAGTAGTTTTCTCGTTATCGTGACTTAATTTTCTCGTGATTTCGACATGAAAAAAAGGTTGATCTCTCGTTGTTGTGACTTAATTTTCTCGTGATCCCGACAAAGTTGTTTTCTTGTTACTGCGACTTATTTTTCTTGAGATCTCAGCATAACAAAAAGTTGTTTTTTCGTTATCGCGACTTAATTGTCTTCTGATCTTGACAAAGTTGTTTTTTCGTGATTGTGATTTAATTTTCTAGTGTTCTTGACATAAGTTGTTTTCTCGTTAAATCACAACAATTTTCTGGTTCTCGACATAAAGTGTTTACAACCTATTTTTACAGCTTATTCTTAGATTTTAGGCATGCATATCACATTATTTGCAGCTTTTACTTTTTTTAAAGCAATTGTAAACTTGCGGAAAGGACGCATTATAGCAAAATCAAAATGAAACAAGAAACAAAAACATTCTTCGTAATCTAATACATGCAAAAACTTAAGAACAAAATGGGAAAAGCTGATGGAATATTAGTGAATAATGACATATATGATCATTTACATGAATAAAATCATACATTAAAGTGTAAGATTCTGTTTTAAAGGCCAGAGTGTCCAACTGAAAAAGTTTCGGTGGCCCGGGCAGACATTACGCAGGTATAAATATTAATAATAATAATAAATACATAAAGGCATACAAAGTTATGAAAACAGGAAAACAACTTTTGATGTGGAGATCATGAGAAATTGAATCAAGGAAATGAGAGGGAATATTTATGAATGCATGGCGTCTTAGGACTTTCGTAAATATATTTATCATGCACTTTTTTGATTAACAACTTTGCAGTTTATATTAAAAGAGAGAAACACTGCTAACTGCAGATAAGATACTTTATAAAACACACCTACTTTTCAAAAAAAGTCTTTTTGATGAACAAAACAACTCAAAAACATCAGAATAAATGCACTGAAGCTGATTGGAACAAAACTGCAGCACTTTAGCCTTACAGGAACAGCACTGAACACCCCGGGGCTACAGAATAAATGAAATTCATAGAAAAATACAAGCACATTTGTCTTTTATTTCACTCCTTTGATTGGTGCAGGGGAAGAAAAAAAAACGACCTGATGAAGTGTAAAATGCCGCAAAGTCACGCTCGTATCGAGGGCATTTATTCAGGGCAAATGCATTACAATGAACGCTACTCAACTTTGCTGCCAGCTCGAGTATTGAAGGCGTCCATCAATCAGAGCAGCGGGAGAGATTTGAGCCGCGGTTTCTCTCCATCCGTGAGCAATGCTAAATCACTGCGCTCCATCCAAACGCGCAGGGGGAAAAGTACAGTCGTTTCAACACGTCAACAGAAAAGATGGTGTCAGAACGACCTGGCAAAAAGACGATGAGAAAACCACAGGCTGGGAAATATCAGATTTCTGAATAATAGCCCTCAAATTATCAAAAAACCATAGAGGAATAGACCATTAAGTTGACAATGTGACAAAAAAAGTAATAAAAAAAATTGCTACACAACTTAAAGTGGACCTATTATGGCCCGTTTTTACAAGATGTAAAAATAAGAGTGTGTATGTGAAGTTTCAGCTCAAAATACCACACACATAATGTTTTATAACTCACTGAAACTGACCATTTCAGGCTTTGGTCTGTTGGAAAAATAATAAATGAATGAGAACTCAGTCCAGGAGACTTGAAACAAGCAGAATTGATTTATTGAGACGTGTTGGTTAATCTGCAGCCTTCAAGAAGTCTACGAGTCTGCAAGAGCCTACACGAGTCACTTACAAGTCTGTAACGTCTGCAAGTCTGTAAGCAAGTCTAAACTCTCCATCCGTGAGCGATGCTAAATCACTGCGCTCCATCCAAACGCGCAGGGGAAAAAAGTACAGTCGTTTCAACACGTCAACAGAAAAGATGGTGTCAGAACGACCTGGCAAAAAGACGATGAGAAAACCACAGGCTCGGAAATATCAGATTTCAGAATAATAGCCCTCAAATTATCTGAAAACCATAGAGGAATAGATCATAAAGTTGACAATGTGACAAAAAAGTAGAAAAAAATGACTACATAACGTAAAGTGGACCTATTATGGCCTGTTTTTACAAGATGTAAAATAAGTGTGTATGTTAAGTTTCAGCTCATAATACCACACAAAGTGGGGTTTATTTATAAACTAATTTCGAGAGGATCACGAGTTTATGATTGAACACAGCTGGTACCACATCATCTCCGCATATTGCACCAATCAGACAAATCCTGACACACTATAAATTACCAGAGCTTCCCACTCCGGTCATCTTCGTCTTGAAGAATCCCCCCTTCCACCCCAACTCCTCCCCTTCTCCTATATGGCGGCACGGTGGCACAGTGGTTAGCACTGTTGCCTCACAGCAAGAACACCGCTGGTTCGGCCTTTCCCTGAGCCAATCGGTGTTTCTGTGTGGAGTTTACATGTTTCCTCCCACCGTCCAAAAAACATACTACATAAGTAAATTGACTACTTTTAAATAGCATCTTAATCAACTCTAGTTAAGATATATCTCAGCACGTTCACAAGTGGGGGGAGTTCTCGAGACTTACCTGAGCTCAAACTCTCCTCTCTCCCTTTAAACGGGAAGGAGCCCCGGGCTCAAGGATGTTCTGAGCTCAGGGCTCTCTCCCGGGATAGCATGACAAGTACGCTTTTTAATCAATCATCCGCTAAGTGTGAACTCTTGAATAATGTTTTATAACTCACTGAAACTGACCATTTCAGGCTTTGATCTGTTGTAAAAATACTAAATGAATGAGAACTCAGTCCAGGAGACTCGAAACAAGCAGAATTGATTTATTGAGACGTGTTGGTTAATCTGAAGTCATTCAGCGCCTTCAAGAAGTCCACGAGTCTGCAAGAGCCTACACGAGTCACTTACAAGTCTGTAACGTCTGCAAGTTTGTAAGCAAGTCTAATGAGTCTATAATATGTTTTAGGAGGAGGGGAGTGGCTAGATGGAGATGGCTAAACAGAGCATGTAAATGAAGTGCTGTTGGCAGCAGGGTAAATTACATTTCCCCAGCCCCGATCTCATCAATTGCATTTTCCCAGCCCTGATCTCATCAGCATAATAGTACCTATTCATGATACATTTTAGCATGAGAACAAAGTGTGCAAGGGCGCCACGGTGGCCTAGTGGTTAGCACGTTCGCCTCACAGCAAGAAGGTCGCTGGTTCGATCCCCGGCTGGGCCAGTTGGCATTTCTGTGTGGAGTTTGCATGTTCTCCCCGTGGTTGTGTGGGTTTCCTCCGGGTGCTCCGGTTTCCCCCACAGTCCAAAGACATTCGGTACAGGTGAATTGGGTAAGCTAAATTGTCTGTAGTGTATGTGTGTAAATGACAATGTATGGATGTGTTTCCCAGAGATGGGTTGTGGCTGGAAAGGCATCCGCTGCGTAAAACTAATGCTGGATAAGTTGGCGGTTCATTCCGCTGTGGCGACCCCGGATTAATAAAGGGACTAAGCCGAAAAGAAAATGAATGAATGAACAAAGCGTGCAAATGAAGCACTGGAGTTAGAGCCCGTCCTGCCACTTGACCAGCTTGAAAGTATCACCCGAAGACGAAGGAAGAGTCGCTGAGACCATGCCTCCCTGTTCACGCGTATCGCGCCGCAGAATGCCTATTCGTGCCTTTGCATTGAACATGTAAATCACTCGCGCTTGACGCGTCTTCCGCGTCTGGTGTGAACGCAGCATAACAGGTACAAACAATCTTCGAAGCAATCATGAATATTAATTAAGTTGCGCCGCATACACAATAGAGCGCTCTGGTTGGTTCAAACTAAGTCTTTCTCATGAATTAATGCCGCACACTCAGAGACGTCAGGATGTACTCGCCAGTACAGACGTCCACTCTCCACGCATGGATCTCATCGGCGTGACGCAGCTTACGAAAAAACGTTTCAAACCAGAAGAACGAATTTGCTCGAAATAACGCAAAACAACCAATTTTCACAGTTTAGTCAATTATGCGTCCTAATAGTGTTTATAGCAGCGTGGGACACATATATATGACTGTCAACAGCACAAAATAAAATTGTTTTGGTGTTTCGTGACCCTTCAAAAGTGTTCAGTTTTCTTCATGCCTTCTTTGTGTAAAAAAAACCCAAACAAACAGGATTGGAACAGTTCAATGATGAGAGACTTTTATGTTTTGGTTGAACTCTTTAAGTCTTCAGAATATGTCAAGCTGCTGTGATTAACCCATTGTAATGTTTTTCAGTGGATATTAAATTACTGAAAGAGCTGCAGTTAATTTAGTATTTTTATAGGTTTATTTTATGTTTTAAAAGTAACTTTAAAATAAAGTAATTAGTAATCGGATTACTTTTTACATGAAGTAATTAGTAATGTAATCAGATTACAACTTTCCAGTAGTAATCAGTAATTGGTAATCGATTACTTTAAAGTAACTTACCCAACACTGAAAGTAAAGCTAAATGACATACTAAGTCATAACTATGAGGCAAGGTAAGAATAATTATAAAAATTGGAAAAATATGTAAATATGATTGCAGATTCTGTACTTCTTGTGACTCAAACTGTTGTGTAATGATCTTTTTTAAACTGTTGCTGTTTTTTTTTTATTCGCACATTATAATTGAGAAAAACAATGTGCTTGGGGTTAAAGATCAGTGCAAAAAGCTCTAATAACAGCCTTAACTAAAAAATATCATGCAAAATATTCATTAATCAGTGACTAAATTTGGTATCCTGTTAAATTAGCACCAGCGAAATATAATTATACAACTAGACCCACAAATTCAAGCCTTTCTCGAGAATGACCCAAGCAATAAATTAGCATTTCATCATAAACGTTGATATTTATTCCGTCTTATTTTTGTAAACGCTACTTTCATTTCCACCGGTTTAGAAAACTTGGCAGAAAATTAAGCCTTATTTTTTTCTCTCATGGAGACGCAGGCAGCGTGAAATTAAAGGCAAGGAGTTCTGGCTCTAATATAAATGCATTTCTCATCCAGGGTCGCAGCTCATCCTAAGCAGCAAAACTTGATGTGATTATATGTGCTTTACCCTCAGAAGAAAAGCTGCTTCCACCTTCAGTTTCCCAGAGTCACTGTTCATTATCAGAGAAGATGAACTTATTCAGGCCATCAGGGAAAATACAGCCAAATAAACACTGCACGTCTGCATCTAGAAGACATCGAAATGGACATTGTTAATGTTTTTGTACCTACTTTGAAGAAATATTACAGAAGTATCCTTCAAAATAACTTGCTTTTAAAAATGATATGCAGCTTCTCAGATAAAACTGTGATAAAAAGCCAAAATTACTAAGTAACAAGTTCCAATTATGACATTGAAGTCAAGGTTAACGTGACATTTTAATTAAGAGATATGAAATAAAAAATTGTAATGATCAAAATGTAAAACACAAAATTAAAAAGTCAAAAGTATCAGAAAAAAGTTCAAATTAAGAAAATCATCAAGAGATATTATGAAACGGACTTAAAATCAAAAGTCATAATGACACAATGTATATATAATAAATTGGTAATATTTGGCAAGCAGGAATTGACAAAAAATTTGTACATAAGTCATAAATAAAAGAAACCTTAAGGGCTAAGGGGAAGGGCTATATACCCCTTTAAACAGAGATTTTCCAGGACCACACTTGAAAACGAAGGGGTTAGAAAATTTCCCAGAACACACCATCTACAAGGAAGTCAGGAGACGCACAACATGTTTTAATACATTCATAACCGTGTTAATGTTTTACCGTCATGGTTTATTTTAGCAAATAATGCTAAAATAAAAGCAGCTAAATTTTGCTATCTATAATGCCTAATAATAACTCCTGTGCAGCAGTCCCACAAAAACACCCTGTCAGAAGAGTCTTTTGGCTGGGAATGAGCTTTTTACGGTGTCTGGTATAATGTTAAAGTTGTTTTTGTTTAAATTGATGAATATGGCCAGGGTGTAAATACACAGTGTAGTTACGATCTTATTGCCACATTATATCGTTATGATAACATGATATACACCTTCAGTCATTTCCTGAAGATAAAAATAAAAAAATAACACAACTGGAATAACTACAGCAGTCGTGATCGAAGAAATGAAGCAAGAGATCACGATGACATGATGACGTGTGCAGGTGTTGTAGTGCTGTCCCATTTCTTAGGGGTAAATTTTGAAGCCCTTCTCTTTCACACTCTGTTTCAAGGGCCAAGGGGAAGGGATAGGGGTATAAAAATAGAATTAGGACTGGGTCGTAAGGTTAAAATGATTAGGTAAAACACCAAACATTTGGACAAAAGTCAAATTATGAGGAAAAGTTTGATTTTATGATTAGTAGATTAAGGTAGAAACAATTTTGTCCCGCCTTCCCTCTCCCCCTCAGCTTGCACTCACACTGCATTTTACCTTCCGAGCCTGATTACCTCATCAATAATGTGATTGTTCAGTTAAGAGAAGCGCTCTCGCTCAGTAGAGTGGAGATTGATTTAGTTATACTGTTTTGTATTATTTTAAGTCATTTTGGGATGCGGTGACATAGTAAAATATTTTGCAGAACAGATCTAGCACTTTTGATGCTCATACTTTAATAAAATCATCATGCTGCAGTTATTAGGAGGTTTGCTGAAGGTATCAGCTGACCTGCAGTGAGGGTTTTGCAGCTTTGATAAACTATGACAGTTTGTGTTCATTGAAAAGTAAGATGATTAATAAATCCATATGAAAAAGTCCCTCAATAGTGATGTTGCATCTTCAGTTTCACGCTCAGGCACGCTTTGCACTCACATTACAAGTGTACCGCGCCAAAGCCTAACTGAACCACGCTCGGGCCGACCTCTTCCAACCGAACCACGCCTGGGTGCAATTCAGAGCACTCACACTTGTCAAACTAACAGGAAAATGGGGGTCAAACATGCCCTGGCATAATTCACATGGCCTAGTATGAGTACATTATCTCACTCTAAAAACTGCTGGGTTGTAACTATAGACTGTAAAAAAAATATGGATGTGGTGTCCGTGAAGTCACCCATAGGTTTCTGAAGAGCTCAAATGAAGCTCAACGTGGGCGTGGTCAGCCATCGCCATCTTGGAAGTGCGTCATTCCCAGATAATCGAAAATGGGCATAGGCGGAACTAAGGCGGAGTTGAGAAAACTGTTTGCTGAAACCATAGAGACCATCCCACCACCCGCAACATTTGAATCATTTGCACATCTCAGCGTACTATCGAGCTAAATTAACTCGAAACTACACAACAAAACTTGAAATAATAAATGTTGATATTTTCATGGCTCTCTATGGCAAGCCGTTTGGACTTTTACTCATTCTCAGGATATACATTCTTGATATCGACAATTAAATTCTTAATATCAACATGCAGCATTCATGATATATCTTTCGTTTAAAATAATTAAATTGTTGATATCAAATATTAATAATATTAATACATATTAATAAAAAAATCTTGATATAAGATGATTAAATAAACTATTATTTTTTTAATATAAACAATTCACATTTTTATGTTCACTAAAGCACAAATGTAATTGTTGGCAGTTGATATTGTTTACTAGTTGAAATGTGATTAGTAATGCTAGTAAAATGTGACTTTTGGGTTTATTTACTAACACAATAAAGTATTTATTAATCATAGTTCAACATTTAGTAATTAGTAAATGTTGCAATGGCAAAAATGATTGAGGTCATCTCCAAGTATTAAGTCGATATTTTAATTATTGTGACTGTCCTATTCAACTATTTATTGCGTTTTCTTATACCACTTTTCTGTAACGCTTATTAAAAACAGCCCACGAAGGAGAGTCGAGGAATTGCAGTTTCAGTTACTTCTGTATTGGCTTCCTGCGGGAGGTCGCCGCTTGTAACGCAGTGCTGAATCAAATATGGATAAACCTAATTTATCAAACATTGATACACCCAACATTGAGCTACATTTATTTTTATAATATTTTAATTACTTTTTAACCCAATAACTGGGTTTGTCCATATTTGACCCAACCCTGGGTTATATCCAGCATTTGTAGAGCACATAATTATTAAAAAGTAAAAACTAAATAGTAATAATGCTGCTAATAATAATTAACAAAAGTTTAACTTAAGCTCGAAATAATGACATTGAGAGTTAAAATGGGTATGTAAAATAAATTATTAAATAAAATTTGCCTTCTCAAATCAATGACCTAGATCTAAAATCAAGACTAATCCCTGATTTCTGCAGTTAAGTGGGACACAAAGTTTTTTCTTAATTGCTTCAACGAATAATGTTTAATCTGTTGAATGAAGAGCCTCTTGCATGCTGTTGTCTTTGTTGTCTCATAACAATAATAAAGAAAGCTCTTTAGTTCTCACATTTCTCTGCTTTCACCTTGAGTCTCGCGCGTTCACAGCCGCTCTATTGATTTCATTACACACACACACATTGAAACACACATTGTTCCTCTTCAGTTTGGGTGACCGTTCAACCTCTCACACAAACACACAGGCCCGTTCCTGTCCATTTATTTCCCCTCTTTCCTTCAAGGCAGAAGAAGAATCGCAGGTGTCAGCGTTGGCTGTGATGTATCGTTCTCATAAAACCGCCATTTCCCGCCGCGGCCTGTGGGAAAGCTGATAGAGCACGCGCGGGAAAACCGTGAGGCGGCCGTTACGGCAGGCGGGAGACAAGCGGCGCTTTACACCACGAGGTCACGGAGCAGCGGGAAAGACAAGGAGATAACGGAGACATCTGCCCTCCATAAGCTTCAAGAACATGTCGAGGAAATGGGTTTGAGTTCAAGGTGCTGGTAAACGAGAAAAAGTGTCTGCATGAAGAGGAGAATAAAACCTGAAACAAGCGGCAATACTTCAGGAGGAAAAAAACATGATAAACCAGTCCATGCATTACATATTTAGTAGGTTTATTTTAATTCGGCTTAGGCCCTATATAAGCAAGGGAAGTTGTTTTTTTTTTAAATCTCAGAAAATATGAGGTTTCTCTGGAGTTTTTTTTTTCCCTTCACTTTCGTCAGTCACTGAAGTTTTGTTCTTCGTCACTGGTTTGCTTAAGTTTGGGACTTGTGGAGCTGCGAGTCGATGGATTTGTTATCTGTGTTTGGACTTTCAGTAGCGAAATTAAACCACACTGAACTAATATTCAACCCTGAAAACTGGACTGACAGTTTGAGTTTAACCAGCCTGATCTCACGAGAAAACGCAAGCATTTTATGTTTTGCGAATGTAGTGGCTAATTCGTACGAATTTGTACGAGTTCAGTCGGACGACAATGTACGATTTTAAAAAAAGAGGCTTGGCAACCAACCCCACCCCTAAACCCAACCGTCATTGGGTGATGAGCAAATCATACTAAATTGTACGAATTCATATGAATTAGCCACTAAATAAAAAGTTACGAATTGCCGTGAGATAGCGTTGGTTAAACAGAACTTCTATGTTAAGCTGCATTGACACAATCTACATTGTAAAAGCGCTAGATAAATAAAGATGAACTGAATTGGTTGTGTACAATTGGCTCTGAACTTTTTGCCGACTACAAATTATTGAAAGTCCAAATTATGACAAAAAAAAGTTAAATATGTTACAATACAAGTACTGTACAAAGTGAACAAGCAAACTGACCATGTCAGAAAATGTCCATATGAGGATAAATGAAGCAAACATACTCCATTACAAATCATAAACAGTGGTTATTAGTTTTTTGTGGTATTTATTTGGTGTTGTCCAAAAAACTGCACAAAATTCATCATTTTTTTAATCAATAATTTGTCTGTGTAAATATCATTAGTGTGAAAAGGAACAATAGTTTTCATAATACTGCTCCCTAGTGTTCACCTAGAAATTTCAGTTAAACGTACAGTTGAAGTCAAATATATTAGCCGTACTGTGAATTTTATTTATTTATTTTTTTCTAATATTTCCCAAATGATGTTGAACAGATTCAGGAATTTTTCACAGTATTTCCTATAACATTATTTCTTCTGGAGAAAGTCTCGTTTTATTTCGACTAGAATAAAAGCAGTTCTTAATTATTTTAAACCCATTTTAAGGTAAATATTATTAGCCCCCTTAAGCAATATTTGTTTTTGATTGTCTACAGAACAAACCACTGTTATACAATGACTTGCCTAGTTAACTTAAAGTTAAGTCTTTAGCCTAAGCTAAATACTAGTATCTTGAGTAGGAATGGGCCAGTAAATGATTCTGACAGTATGATAACCTTGGATAAAAATATCACGGTTTCACAGTATTACGATTACTACTCGAAAATTTATTCTTTTTAAATGTATGGGTAAAAAACTAAAACTTTTTTTCTTATTTAAACACTATATAGTACATTATGAGAAATATTTAAAATATTTTGAAGCAGTAAACATGTCAGGCTAAATAACTCGAATAAATAATTGACTTCTGCTGTCCTCATTAGCTTCTTTAAAAAAAACTTTAAATAGCTTCTTTGGAGATACTGTTGTCTCTAAAAAACAAAAAATGTACATAAATAAAAAAAATCTTACACACACCTTAGGAACGGTATAGCATGAAATGTTGGCGGTTTTAAAACCTTGACTTTCCCAAACCACGATATACCTTGAAAACGGTTATCATCCCATGCCTAATCTTGATTTTATGATGCCTAATAGCTAGTGAAATATTATATACTGTCATTAGGCCTGTCACAATAATCAATATATCCACTTATCGCACAATACATGGACATGACCTCAATAATTTTTGGTGAAGCAATATATATCGCCCATACGTAAAAAACAATTCTTGCAGCATTTTAGCTGATTGCACAATCTCTCTATCTCTATTAGAGGTGTCAGTTTCGGTATGGTTGAAAAAACACAATAGTATTTACCATAAATGACTAAAGTGTGTTTTGATGTGAGTGCCTGGAAATAGATCTGGTAGCAGATATCGCAGCCTTTTACTTTTTACTTTGCTTTTTTTTTTTTTTTTGTTAACATTTATTATTGTTTGTTTAGGATATGCGGTTTCACATTCTGATCCCAATGCCTAATCATTAAATTATTAAAATGACTAAATTAAATATTCTTAAAAATAAAATATTGTGTGTTCTTTGGATTAGTGCACTTGCATTATGATTAGGGCTGTCCAAAAATTAATCGTGATTAATCACATCCAAAATAAAAGTTTGTTTTGACATAATATGTGTGTGTGTTATATATATTTATCATGTATATGTGATAAACACATTCATAGAAGCCAAAACTATATATAAAAAAGTTACATCAAAGTAGTTACATCATATTCAAATGTAAAATTTGTATCATACACATAGATTTTTTAGATATCTAAATATAAACCAATATTTTATCAAGTTTATGCATGTGTGTATTTATATATTCATAATATAATATACACAGTACACACACAAATATTATGTTAAACTTTTATTTTGGATGTGATTAATCACGATTAATTTTTTGACAGCCCTAATTATGATGCTATTATTTTGCCCTTCTGGTATTATATAATGAGTGGCCTAAAATGGTCTTAAAATGACAATAATATCATTTATCGCTATACATTTTGGTGCAATATATCATACAACAAAAAACAGATATCGTGACCGACCTAACTGTCATCGTGGAAATCAGGTTTTAGAAATTAGTTATGTTTAGAAATGTGAAATCTTCTCATTGTTAAACAGAAATTGGGTAAAGGAATTACCATTTTAACAGGAGGGCTAATAATTCTGACCTCAACTGTATGTTGAAGTACATTTCTGTGGTTTCACAATAATGTAGGCTGAAGCGTGTATGTTCAATGAGCCGGTGTGTTTATGTTTGTCCATTTGAGCTTTCTTCTGCTTTTAGTTTCCACGGTGATGCAGCAGAACTGGATGAAGCCGAAACTCAACAATCGTCAGTAATGCGAGCAGCGTCCCGTCACGCATTACAAACGCCTTCATAATGGGATATTGAGTCCGGTATTGACCTGTTCATAATGGCGATGAATGAGGTCACGATGGACTCATTATTGCTGTCAGGAAGATCTAGTTAACACACGCTTCTGGGCCGCTAAAGCACGCAGATTCACAGGCAAAAACCGATGCAAGATTTTTAAATATGCGTGCACAGCATTTCATCTTCAAGCCAATCATGAGGATTTTAAAGCACATTTGTTGTTTTGAAATGCTCTATTGCACAGGTGTTGAAATGTTAATAATTGAGCCGTGTTATCCATGTTATTACTTTTTAATTATATCCTCTGAAACGTAACCGTGTTGGCAGTTTTACAGCTTAACTTAGCATTACAAGCCTTGTGATAAAATTAATCCAAGTATGAAGTATCAGAGAATTCAATGCAGATATCCCTCTTTGTTGCAGATGTGTTTTACTGCATGTGTTATTTTATCATGGCATTTATTTTTATTTCATCATCTAATGTCAGTACTTTTATAATCAATATATTTACCATGTTATTTTAATGTTATTTTTTATTTGGTGCCATATTTTTACTTATTTAACTTATTATTTAACAATATTTTAATTATATTCATTGCATTTCCTTATTCTTTTTATTATTTTAATAGCCATTTAAATATATATATTTGTAATTTGTTATCAACGGTCCAAACACATGCGCTATAGGTGAATTGGGTAAAACAAAATTGGCCGTAGTGTATGTATGTGTGTGTAAACGAGTGTGTATGGGTGTTTCCCAGTACTAAGTTATGGCTGGAAGGGCATCCGCTGCGTAAAACATATGCTGGATAAGCTGGCGGTTCATTCCGCTGTGGCAACCCCTGATAAATAAGGGACTAAGCTGAAGGAAAATGAACGAATGAATTCTTTTTATCAACTACTATCTGCTTTTTGTTATTTTACTTCACTTTAATGTCATTTCAGTGATATTTTACTGTTTGTCATTTTATCATGTTATTATTTATTTAATTATTATTTATTATTATATATTTTTTACTATATTTACTTTTATTCTACAAGTTACATGATCATTAGTATTTTTGTATGTCTACGAATATATTTTAGCATTTTTAATTTAATGCCATTTGAATGTTTTTATTCGTTTCATTTATTTTATTAGTGCCTCATTTATTTCACATTAATTGTATTATTTGATTTACTTATTGTATATCATGTTATTTTATTATCATTGTTTTTTACTTCCTTTTAATTTAATTTTGTTATTTTATTAATGCTTATTTTATTTTACTGCAATTTCTGTGAAGTAATGTCATACATGTCAGTATTTTTAATGTCTTTTGTATTAAAATGTTTTATTCAACATGTTTATATTTTAATGTTGTTTTCATTTTATGTCAATTTTTAAACTTACATGAAAAATATCTCCTGATTTGTTCTGCTCATTTTTAATAACCATTTTACTGAAGTTTATTTTGTTTTCATTACTTGTTAATGTGTCTTTTGCGTTTTATTTAACTGTGCTATTCTAAATGTTTATGAGCAATTCCATGCAAATGTCAACCTTGCCATGGAAAAATTAAGTTTTCACCAAAGAACAGAAACCTTTTTTAGTGTAAGTATTTTACAGTACTTTACTCAAAATACTCAAAAATATATCTGTCAATGTTTTCAAACTCTTACATTTGATTTACTTAAACCACACAAGTGGCAATTTCACACCGGTCACATCCATAATGGCACTTTTTCCTCATAAATACAAAAATCTTAAATAATATAAAAGCAATGATGTTTGTTCTATAGTGAGTCGACCCTTATCCTGTTGATTATAGCATTATTTCTGTTAGGTTGCGCAGTTTCACAGAATTTCCACAAAGTATGCTGCAAACTCGCAAACTTTTTTGGTCACATCCATAACGCATGTTTATTTACCTCATTTAAAGTACAAAATGTGTTTACAGATTGATATTTTTCTGATCCCTTAATTCTGTGGTCAGTTGTTCTGGAAAACATAAACAGATGTTTCAAAATAATGCTAACAAACTTTCTATGTGAATTTGTTTTGAGTTTTTAACGAACATTACATCCATAGCGATGGAATTGCTCATTTTATTTTCTAAATGTTTATTTCATTTTATTCAATTTATTCTTTATTCTGGCCTTTTTGTGTTATTAGGTTATGTTGATTGTGTCTTTATTAATTAATTTCTTACATTTGTTATACGTTTTCTATTTGTCTTTTTTTGGTAAATATTTCATTTATATTTAGTCCTTCACTTTTTTGTGTGTGTTTTTATTTTATTTTTTATTTAATTATAAAATACTAATTTATCATTTATTTCCCAGGGATGGGTTGCGGCTGGAAGGGCATCCGCTGCGTAAAAATATGCTGGATAAGTTGGCGGTTGATTCCGCTGTGGCGACCCCGGATTAATAAAGGGACTAAGCCGACAAGAAAATGAATGAATGAATTTATCATTCACTCTTAAAAAAAGGTTCTTCAGTGGTTCTTCAGAAGTTCTTTGTGGTATTTGAGGTGCTATTTAGCACTTTTACTGTGTAAAGAACTTTTAAAGCACCATGAAGGTTCTTCAGTGGTTCTTCAGTGGTTCTTTAAGGTGGTCAGGGTGCTATATAGCACTTTTACTGTGTAAAGAACATTTAAAGCACCATAAAGGTTTTTCAGTGGTTCTTTGGGGGGTTTAAAGTGCTATATAGCACCACTACTACTGGTAAGCACTTGTTCTTATAGCTAATTCTCATAACTCTTATGCCGGTTTTATTTGCGGTAAGGGTAAAGTAACATTATGAGCACCTTAAAATATAGGTGCTATATAGCACCATTTGACAAAAGTACTATATAGCACCTATTTTTTTAAGGTGCTGTATAGCACCAAAAAAGGTTCCCCCCTTGTTACGACCAAAGAACCAGTTTTGGTGCTATTTAACACCTTTTTTTTAGAGTGTTTATTTCATTATTTTCTTATTTTAAATGATATACATTCATTCACTTTCCTTCAGCTTTATGCAATCAGCGAAATGAACCACCAACTCATCCAAGCACATGTTTTACACAGCGGATGCCCTTCCAGCTGCAATACAGTACTGGGAAACAACCATACACTCCTGCATTCACACTTATAATACAGCCAATTTAGTTTACCCAACTCACCTACAGCACATGAGACAGTGGAGGAACCCGGAGCACCCGGAGAAAACCCACGTCAACACGGGCAGAACATGCAAACTCAACACAGAAATGTCAACTGACCCAGCCAGGACTCGAACCAGCGACCTTCTCACAGCGCTAACCACTGAGCCACCGTGCCACCCTTTTCTGTATTAGTTTTTGTTATTTTATTTTATTTTACTCTGTGTGGTTTATCTTTGTCTTAGTTCTTTTTACATTGCATTTCCTTTTCATTTTATTTGTTTCTTCCTCTGGATAGTTTCTTTTTTCCTGTTCCTCTTTTACTGTATTAGTTTGCCGTTTTCCCCCAGAGTAAGGCATCAGATATCACTCAAATGAAAAAAACTCACGTTCAGATTTCTGAACTTTTTTATAACATGTTTAAAAAGCCATCGTCTCCTGATCTCCGTTCACTCCAGCTTCTGGAATAAAGCTGGAAATGACGGATCTCTCTGGAAAACTATGGGAGGATTTAATCATTTGTGATGGCCTCAGCTTTATAAAGCAGCGGAGCGTCTCGTTTTTTCCCCTGACGTTTCATTTGTCTGTAAATCAGCGAGTGTGAGAGTCTGATTATCAGCCTCCACAAACCTGTGAAAGTCTGTCAATATAAGAGGTCATCAGCAGATAATGATGAAGCAGATCAATGATGAAGCTCTCGGGAAACATGCTAACAACATGACAATGGAAATATACTGACATTTAAACTCTACATCAAACAAAAGCAGATCATTTTGTGTCTGCAGAAAAAGAGAATTGAAATGTATTTTTGTCATGTTAAATTTTGTGTTTTTTTGGTAATTATGTGTAAAGAAATTCTGAAATATTAAATTCCACACAGCAACTGAGTTTCATTCCACAATACAATAGCAGATAAATTGAATTTTGTGTCAAGTTGTTAAGACAATAATTATACTATTTTCTTACTTTATCCGAATCATTATATATATATGTATATAGAGAGAGATTTTGGACTGCATATTAATGCACTGTAAAACCCAACAGTCAACTTTATCAAATAAAAAGTGCGTATTTTACTCAATTTACTGAAAGTTATTACTACTTCTTTGAAAAGAGTTTTGAACTCAGTTTTGAAGGTAATGAGTAGGCCCACACAAAATCTGTGCACGCAGAATTTGGCAGATTTTTAGCCCATCATTGATTCTGTTTATTTACTGGTGTAAGTGTGTCTACATTTATATTTATTCAGTTTTTTAATTAATTTTAGTAATAATATTGACTAATGTGAAAAATTTATATTTATTTACAATTCAGTTTGTAAAGTACTATTTTCTGTCTTTTAATAGATATTTTATACGACCAGCTTTGTTTACCAAACAAAGTGGGTCTAATTGGATTTGCATTGTAAACATTAAAAGTTAAAAATGTATAACTTTTTAATTCATATATTAAGGTTTTAATTATGATACTCCCAAAATCATTCCACATAAATCCACAGATTTTTAACAAAATTTGGCACAGAAAGAGCAAAAAACGTCTGCAGATTCCGTCTGGCCCTAGTAATGAGTTAATTAACATCATCACTTCATCTTAACTGGAGTAAGCTCACAGTACTCAAATAGATTAGTTTTTTTTTTTTACTCAAATGGTCTGCAGCATTCGGTTTCCTCAAACAGTTTGAGTTGCCTTATTGGGTTTTACAGTACTTAGTTGGTTTGAGTTCTCTTCATTTATTGGGTTTTACTGTGCTCAAATTTACTCAAATGGATTAAGTTCACAGTACTCATTAGGATTAGTTTTTTTAACTTAAATGGTTTGAGTTACCTTATTAGGTTTTACAGGTAACTTCATTGTCTACACATTAACGGCAAATTTGTTTTATGAAAAATGTGTGGTACTTCTATAAGAATTTTTATTTATAGAAATATAATGTGAATTAAACTATTGTGATTTAAATTGAAAAACGCACAACAAATCAATTTTGTGTCTATAACATACATTCTTATATTGTTATTTTTGTTTCTTGTATGTGTATTAATGTGTATTATCAATTTATGAGTATAAAATTGTGATTTCAATTGAAAAAAAACTATCCAATAACAGAAAAATATAAATGTTTTTGTCTATAACGTAAATATATATATTCATATTTTTATTCATTTATTTTCTTTTTGGCTGAGTCCCTTAATTAATTTGGGGTCACCACAGCTGAATGAACCGCCAAATTATCCAGCATGTTTTACGCAGCTGATGCCTTTCCAGCTGCAACCCATTACTGGGAAACATACACACACATACACTACAGACAATTTTAGCTTGCCCAATTCACCTTCTGTATAGCACATGTCTTCGGACTGTGGGGGAAACCGGAGCACCCAGAGGAAACACCAACACAGGGAGAACATGCACAGTCCACACAGAAATGACCACTGACTATTATATTGCTTTTTATTTAGTTCTTTCACTCTATTGTATTTTGTGTAGTTATTTGTTGTTGTTTTTTTATTTTTGCAGACTGTTTAATATTATAGTGTTGTCATTTATTATGTTAATAGTTGTTTTATTATTTTAGTAATTTTAATTATACTGTGTTTTGTTGTATTTCAGTATGCATGCAGTGTCATTAATAAAAAGACTTTGATAGAAATATATTAACCTAATTGATGGAGAAAACCACAAACCAATTAATGAAACAAGAATTTGTTCATTTATTTCAATAATTAATGCCTTTTATTTTATTATTTTTTTTATATTGATGAAACTTTTTATTGTTAGTTTTTTCTTTTTGTTCTATCAAAGTAGCCTAAATGCATCCATTTATGTGAATGCACTACAAAAATATATTAATATTTTTTATTTCAATCTATATTTGTTAATCTTGTGTCATTATAACATTTTATTAAAATCCCTAAAACCTCTAAAATGAAACTGTAGTTTAAACAAGTTTATCAGAAAAATTATATAAGATAATTAATATTTCCATTAACAAACACACTGTACATCTTGTTGTATTTCATTATGCAAGCAACATCATTAATAAAAAAGACTTTGATAGAAACAAGTTTAGCCTAATTAATGGAGAAAACCACAAACCAGTAAAAGAAACAAAAATTTGTTGATTTATTTGAATAATTATTGCCTTTTTTTTTCTTATTATTATTTTATATCGATAATAACACTTTTTTATTGTTATTTATTTTATTGTTGGGCTTTCAAAGTAGCCTAAATGTATCCATTTATGTGAGTGCACAACAAAAATATATTAAAATTACTAATTTAAATCTATATTTGTTAATCTTGTGTCATTATAACAATTTGTTAAAATCCCTAACAACTCTAAAAAGAAACTGTGATTTAAACAACAGTTTAAATTAAATAAGATAATTAATATTTCCATTAATAGACGCACTGTACATCTACCAGATCATTTAATATCCTGGTCTGTGTGAGAGGGAGTGTAATATCAATGATTTGTGAAGTCTGTCAGTGAAGCCAAAGTATGAAATGTATGATATAGATCTCATTATTTTAGGTTCTACCTTGAGCACATAAAGCTGTAGATGATATATGCGTTTTTGCCGAATGATACGAGGGTCGTTTAGAAAGCATTTGATTGTAAATGAGTCGTGAAATGGAAATTGTGCTGTTTAATGTAGAGTAAAGGCGGAGGGGGTGAAAGCTCAACTTTGACCCGAGACTGAACGACTTTGAGCGGATATATTTGAGGCTGGCGAAGCAGGCGTTTCAATAGCGCCTCCAAGCGCCCAAAAGGTGTCATTTAGTCTAAATATATATTTCCAGAAGTGAACAAACTCCATGAATATACTTTAAAATAACGAATAAGCCTATTATTTGATACAGTCTATGGTCTAAACCAAAAACTCTAAGGTCTAAATACGTTATTAACTTAGCTAACGGCTAATCAAAACAAACCAACTTCGTTTTCATCAACACTCAAATAAAGGCCCAAACAAACTGTCGAAAATAAACATATGAGGTGACATTTTAAAAATATATATTACCTAAATGGAGAGAAGATGAATAGATGTTGGAGATTATAGTTTTCTTCCATAGTTGAACAACGAAACACCTCACAAACAAACCATTACTGAAGGCTGCGTGAGCTTTTATAACTGCTAATCGAGAGTGGGTGTGGCCAGTGCACGCTTGAGAGTTCTGATTGGTGGAGTACGGTGAGTGGGCGGAAACTAGAACGATTAAATTAAGTAATTCCACACCAATATATTTATATGTGTATAATTTATTTTAGTCAGTTATACTATTGAATAACATTGCAGATGCTTCAATGTTAATATGATTAGTGTACAATATTGTTTGTAAAGTTACATGTTCTGCCTGATGCTGACACCGCAGGCCTTTCAATAGCGCCTCCAAGCACCCAAAAGGTATAATTTAGTCTAAATATATTTTCTAAAGGTAAATGTACTCTATTAAATACCATATAAGCCTATAATTTTATACAGCGTTTGATCTAAATATGTTGAACATTTACTTAGCTAACGGCTAATAAAAGAACTGACTTTTCATCAAAACACACAAATAAAGCCCCAATGCAGAGTCGAAATAAACATATGAGGTGAGAGTTTTACACCATACGTTACCGTAAAGGAGAGAAGATGAATAGATGTTGGATTTAATATTTTTCTTCTGCAGTTAAACGAAACGCCTCACAAAAATAAAAATAAACCGTTAATAAACGGCTGTGAGAGCTTTTATAACTTCTAATTGAGAGTGGGTGTGGCCAGGGCATGCTTGAGGGTTCTGATTGGTGGAGTACGGTGAGTGGGCGGAAACTAGAACAATTAAATTAAGTAATTCCACACCAAAATACATTCATATGTGTATAATTTTATTTTAGTCAGTTATACTATTGAATAGCATTACAGATGCTTCAATGTTTATATGATTAGTGTACAATACCGTTTGTAAAGTTACATGTTCGGTCTGTTGCTGACACCGCAGGCATTTCAACAGCGCCTCCAAGCACCTAAAAGTTATAATTTAGTCTAAATATATTTCCAGAGGCAAATGAACTCGATAAATATACTCTAAAATAACGTATAGGCCTATTTTTTGATTCAGTGTATGATCTAAACACGTCGTACATTTGCTTAGCTAACAGCTAATAAAAAAAAATGACTTTGTTTTCATCAAAACACACAAATAAAGCCCGAATGCAGAGTCGAAATAAACATATGAGGTGAGAGTTGCAAAACATACATTACCGTAAAGGAGAGAGGATAAATTGATGTTGGATTTGATATTTTTCTTCCATAGTTAAACAAAACACCTCACAAAAATAAAAATAAACCGTTAACAAACGGCCGTGAGAGCTTTTATAACTTCTAATTGATAGTGGGTGTGGCCAGGGCATGCTTGAGGGTTCTGATTGGTGGAGTAAGATGAGTGGGCGGAAACTAGAATGATTATATTAAGTAATTCCATACCGAATTATATTTATATGTGTATAATTTTATTTTAGTCAGTTATTGAATAACATTACAGATGCTTCAATGTTTATATGATTAGTGTACAATATTGTTTGTAAAGTTACATGTTCGGTCTGTTGCTGACACCGCAGGCATTTCAATAGCGCCTCCAAGCACCTAAAAGGTATAATTTAGTGTAAATATATTTCCAGAGGCAAATGAACTCGATAAATATACTCTAAAGCAACATATAGGCCTATTATTTGATACAGTGTATGATCTACACACGTCGTACATTTACTTAGCTAACGGCTAATAAAAAATGACTGTTTTCATCAAAACACACAAATAAAGCCCGAATGCAGAGTCGAAATAAACATGAGGTGAGAGTTTTAAAACATATATTACCGTAATAGAGAGAAGATGAATAGATATTGGAGTTGATATTTTGTTCATAATTGAACGAAACACCTCACAAACAAACAAACAAACCATTAACGGGTGGCTTCTAATCGAGAGTGGGTGTGGCCAGTGAATGCTGCAGGGTTCTGATTGGTGGAGTACGATGAGTGGGCGGAAACTAGATCGATTAAATTAAGTAATTCGATATAAATTTAAATAAATGTGTATTATTTTTATTATTTATGTTATATGATTTGTGTACAACACAATAATTTGTAAAGTAATATTTCTATCATTTCTGTGTGGAGTTGTGGAGCATGTTCTCCAAACATGTTCAAGTCCAAACACAGGGTAATTGATAAGCTAAATTGTCCGTAGTGTATGTGTGTAAATTAGTGTGTATGGATGTTTCCCAGTACTGGGTTGCAGCTGGAAGGACATCCGCAGTGTAAAACATATACTGGATAAGTTGACGGTTCATTCCGCTGTGGTGACCCCTGATTAATCAAGGGACTAAGCTGAAGAAAAATGAATGATAACGTGATGGAAGTGGTCATGATAATGTGGGTTTGCTGGCGAAGGTGATGATGATGATGATGAAAGTCACACACCGCACGCTTTTGCCAAAAGCAGTGGGTGTAAAGGTAACCTTCCTCTGCTTTACACACCGCTGCAGCTCCATCCACTCTCAGATATTCAGTTCATGTCAAAATTATTACTATTATTAATTATAAATGATACTCAAAATTCAACAGTTATTTGGTTTGTTTAATTGGTGTCCAACATTCATTCATTTTCTTGTCGGCTTAGTCCCTTTATTAATCTGGGGTCGCCACAGCGGAATGAACCGCCAACTTATCCAGCATATTTTTTCCGCAGCGGATGCCCTTCCAGCCGCAACCCATCACTGGGAAAGGTGTCCAACAGTGTGTGGCTTAATTAACTAACCTCAAAACTGGCCAGCAGTCACTGTGGGTTTTACATCTTTCAAAATGGTTTAATCTTTTAGCCTAGAGGACGGTCATCACAAGATTTTACTCACAGATTTTTTTACAATAAAAAAAATATTGACTGTAATAAAATACTTCTATGCTGCAAAAAATGGTTTCTCCTGTGTTTCTCATGCAAAATTCGCCGAACTTTGTCAATAATTGTCAGGAAGACGTCTGCTGACACTGTGTTGAAGATGATTAACCCTGAGTAAACACCTTTAAACTGTGTTACATTTTACCTCGCGTTACTTTGTGCCCGGCGCTCTCCTATGTTTTATGCAGCGGATGCCCTTCCAGCTGCAACCGAGTACTGGAAAACACCCATACACACTCATTCTCACACACACACTCATACACGACGGCCAATTTAGTTTATATCGCGTTTGAAACTGGAGCACCCGGAGGAAACCCACGCCAACACAGGGAGAACATGCAAACTCCACACAGAAACACCAACTGAATCAGCCGGGACTCGAAACAGCGACCATTTTGCTGTGAGGCCATAGTGCTAACCACTGAGCCACATAATGTCCTTTATAAAGAAATGTAAACAACTATATATATATATCCACACAGAAATGCCTCTGGCTCAGTCTTACCTATGAAGAATACTGGCAGGAAGAATATCTGCAGGTCAGAATTTTCTGATGAACATTTTGGAGATGTTTAGTGTTCTTCTTTCAGTGTGTTTTGATCCGTCTGCTATAAACTTGTGTGCAGAGGTGAAGCCGCACCGGACCATTCACAGAGTCCTCATAACCGCAAATTAAAACCCTGAGGAAAATGCTAATCAGCCATTAGTCGGCACGGAGAAATTAGCATTGTGAGCTTTATTAATCATCCAGATCAGATTTAATGAGGGCAATTATTTGCATCTGCAGGTTAATCATTCGCTGATTAAATCAAGCTGACTCGGGTTTTGTTTTACCGTGGGGTGATGCGGCATTTTCACATATTGTTCTTTATTCATTCATTAGTCTCTATTTTAGGGGTCGCCGCAGCGGAATGAACTGCCAACTGTTTCAGCATGTTTTACACAGCGGATGCTCTTCCAGCTGCAACCCAACACTGGGAAACACCCACACACTCACATTCAACATTCACACACACACACACACTCATACACTATGGTGAATTTAATTTAGACTTTAATGAGTTAAGCATCGAGTTAAGCATATATATATGTATGTATATATATATATATATATAT